>VXBR01007848.1:948577-990281 GCA_013400215.1 Cisticola juncidis | reverse complement strand
TGTTCCTTTCTGTGCAGCTCCAGAGTCAGAAGGTTGCTGTCTTAACCAGATGAAGAGAAAGCTAATGCAAAGCCAGCAGCAGGTCGAGCAGCTGAGGCTGGAGCTGAGTGAGGAGCGGGAGAATGGGCAGGTGAGCCTGACTAGCCAGGTAGCAGAGGGAAAGGCAGGGATGGGGCCTGGACTATAGATGTCAGGCAAGGGAAGGCAAGGACTACTGCAGGCACTGGATGCACAGAGGCAGATGCTAGTAAGATTTTTCTTGACACAATATCAAGGACAAGCTGCAGCAAGCTCAGAGGAAGATGAAGGCAATGGAGAAGAGGCATAAAGAAAAAATGAAAAGGATGCAGCTGCAGTACAGGCTGTCTGAACAAAAGCAGGTGAGTGAAAGAGCAGTAGGCACTGCACTCATGCAAAAAGTGGTCTCTCCTCTTCTCACCTTTCCCCTGCACAACAGCAGGTAGATGGAGGAAATGCTCTGTGTTCTCCATGGCAGCTGGTCACAAGGACATTTACTGGGCCACTGAATCTCAGCTGCTGCCCTGGGCAGCAGGGCTAGTGCTTTGGCCAGTGGGCCAGCAATGTTCTGAATGTATTTCTGTTGGCCACAAAGTGCTGGCTTTGTATCTTGAGAGGTTTGTTCAGGTGAACGTGGTGACCCACATAGATTCCAAACAAGCTGCCCCTGTCCATGGTGAATGCAGTCCTGAGAAGAGGGTGAAATTTCAAGTTGCTCTCTCCCTTTCACAGTCTCTACTACAGCTGGCTGTGACAAGTTGTAGTCTCTGACTGCTTGTTTGGGTTGGATTTGAGGTGGAAGAGTTGACAGCTCAGCTTGCAGCCTTACACCAGTGTTGTTCCTAAGGCCTTGCCTTTGAAATGGGCTGTCTGGAGAATCTCTGCCAGCCACCTTTCTGACACAAATAAATTTCTTGTCCCAGATGGACGCAGGTTCTGCCGCTGCAGCAGCATTCTGCGAAGAAGGAGCCTCCTCTCCACAGCCTGAAAACTCGAGCACCAACAGTTCATCCTGGCCAAGCCAGGAGAGAGAGAAGCAGTGCCTGAAGATGCTGAGTACATCCTGTGGGTTTCCTGTGCGATGGAGCAGTGTGCTGTGTGTGTGCCTCAGCATCAGCTGTACCACATCTTCCTCCTCACTCTGGTGTCACACAGACATTCTGGACTCCCTACAGAAGCCATTGTTGTGCTTGGAGGCAGCTGGGGAGTTCCTGGGGCATTCCTTTTACCTCTGAGGGCAGCTGGGAGTGAGTGGGCTTTGCCTGAGCTTTCCTGTGCAGGAAAGGCAAAAGCAGGGATTGTTTCCTGAGCAGCGGAAGGCTGCGACCTAGCAAATGACCCAGTGAACACAGTGTGTGTGCTAGTCTAGCCAAAGTGATCGGAACAGTTGACTTTCTGGGTTCCCTTTAGAATTCTCCAGCCATTGGAGACAAAATCCTTCAGAGAAATTGGCTGTGGGGCTGGTTTCATACTGGGGTTGTTTTTATGACTGGTAGTACTTCTGCTATTCCTTCTACAGATCACATGGGCCCCTGCCATGTAAGTCTCCACTCCAGGTGCTTTTCAAATGAAAACAAAGGAAGCTTGCAGTGAAGCAATTGAGGAAGCAGAGGAGATGACCAGGAACAGTTCAGGATTTCTTTCCTCAATGCCAGTTTGGAGCTGGACTAAGAATAAAAGTCCTAGAAACCCCCAAGCCTGTTGGAAGATTGCCTTGCTTGTCACCCAGGGAATACGGCTCCACATTCACTTCTGAATTGTCCATTCTTTCCTAAAGATGGAAAGCCTCTCCTGTGGGTGTTCTGATGTGGTTTGGAATCAGGAACGCTCTCCTTCCTTTATCAATTCCAACCTACAATTTGGTTGCCTTTGCAATACTGCCCACTGGACAGTTTTTTCCCAGCTGTGGATTCTGGATGAGGAAGAAAGTGCAATTGCATTTTCAAACAAAAGGGTGATGAAGAGCAGCGCAGCCAAATCCTCCTGTGGAGATTCAGGCTTTCAGCTGTGCACAGAGAGGCTTTTGGTTCCTGCCCTGTTCAGCTGGCACGTCTCCTCTGGGACTGCTCCTGCTTCCCAGGTGGCCATGGCTAATAGGTAGCAGGCTCTGCAAGGGGAACCAAAGAAGGTGGGCACATCTGCTGGCAGTACAGGAGAGCAGAGAGCAAAGAGCCTGCAGGGTCCCTGGCCAATGAGGCAAGGCCCCTGCTGGACCTGCTCTTTGTCAACAGACACAGACTGGTGGGTGACACCACACCTGGGGGCCTCCTGGGGCCCAGCAATCACAAAAGGTCTCTGTGCTTGACTTGGTGTGACCCCCTTCTGTTGTCCCTTGTGACTCTACCTGTGTTGCCCCTGTGCCAACAGGTAAACAGCCCATGCCTCCTTGCCTTTGTAGGCTGTTCTGCTTCCTGGCCTTGCCATCTCCTGGCAGGTACATCGCTGACAAAGCAGTGGGGGACAGGTCTCTGCCTGCCTTGCTAACAGGGTTACAAAATGGATTTGTAATGGGACCAAACCCATTCCACAAAACATCAGGATTAAATATCGAAATGCTTGGTGTCACCTGTGTGCTTAAAAGTGCCAAGGAAAGGCTTTATCAAGAGGGAGGATCAGCTGAAGCTGGGAAATGTCCCTCAGGCTCCTGGTGCTTCCCAGGGAGCCTTTGTGCTCTGCTGCCTTTGACTCTGCTTCCAAGAGGCACTTTCAGCCCTATTGCTAGACCAGAAGACTGGGGATAGGAAGGGAGCCCAGTGAACTGGGAGAACAAGGAAGAGGAGAGGAGCAGATACTGGAGTAGACTTTTTTGCAGGTTGCTCATGGAAGCAGTTCTCCAGTTAGGGTAGTGTGTGGGGAGAGTATCTTCAGAGCCCATGGATATCCCTGTGCTTGCTGCAGCACTTGGCTCAGCCAGGCCAGGGGCTGGGAACAGTTCACTGTTCTCTACTCCCGTGTCAGCCAGCAGCCTGCTCTTTATGGATTTGTGCTTTGTGCTGGGGCTTCACTGTCCATCCTGCTGATGGGCCTGGGCTTCAGCAGCCAGACTGTAACTGGAAAACTGCCCTTGTTGCTAAGTTGAAAAGACCAGCAGCCAGTGTCCAGAGGCCACAGCCCCCTCCCTCTCATCCCTCAGAGCCCATTTGGGAGTCTGGAATGTGCTGACCGTAATAAGGGGGAGCTCCCATAATGAGGGAACGTTTCCCTCATTACCTGTAGCCATTAAGGGGAGGATCTTGTGCTTGTCACTGTTGGAATCACTCACTCTTCTGCCTCATAAGCTGTTGGTGAGGAGGTCAGTGTTCCTCCAGGAAGTGAGTGATACATCCTGGCTGACACAGGCACACAGCTAATGCTGAGAATGGTTTCAAGCATCAGCATTTTATTATTCCCCAGTACAACCTTTTATACCTTTCTCACATGTGTAACACCTCTGTGCCCTTTTATTCTTTTGTGATTGGTCAATACACATCAGTATTCCATGCTTCTTTTTCCTTCAGTGCTGTTCAATGCACCTGTCTTAAACAGCTGCAATTTACCAGGAGTGAGATTGCTTGCAGCACTATCTCTGTTCTTTTACAATCCATTCTCCCACACCTGGCCTGTGATTTAGCCTGCTTAAACAGGCCTAGTTCTTAAATCTAACAGGCTTTAGCAAAAATTTTACTGTGCTAATTTAAGATATTAGTACAACTAATGATATGGCAAGTAATTCCACAGTAGGGTGGAGAATGCAAAAAAAAAAAAATCCAAAAGATCTTAGTAAGGTACAACATGATCTACTCATATGATTCCTCAAAAGCTTTCATGGCTAAACCTCAGACTTTGTCCTACCCAAAGCAAACATCTTTCACATCATTTCAGTGTAAGAGGATGTTACTGGTTCAGTGATGGTCTGGAAGGTTTGGAAGTGGGTTGTATTCACTGCTTGTTGCTTTTTTCTTCTCTCTCAAAAGTCTCATAGTTTAAAAGCAGAAAAGTAGCTGTAAACCACCTGTAGCCTGTGAAGTTCAGCTGATGGGCATAATCCCCCTGCACTTACCTGTGCTTCACAGGCTCACAGCAACTGTTGAAGCAGACTTTATGTAATGGAAAATAGCAACTAAGGGAGTAAGTAAGTGCACAGGAGGGAGTAATTTAACCAACCCATTGGATGAAAGGGTAGGGCAAGAGGAGTCATGACAATTTTTAACTCTGTCAGAGATGTGATGACTTAGTGAGCAATCGCTGCTCTGTGTACCATCACTGGGCCCCTCCTACACTCAGAAGTATTTCTACATTTCTCATGCAACCTGCCTGTGTGACAAATGTACACACACTGCACCCAATTGGTGTCAAGCTTAAGAACTGCTCTGCCTGTGTCTCACCTCTCTAAACCCCTCCTGGAAGCAATTTTTACCAGCATACAAAGAATAAAACATCATTCTCCTAAATCTCTCAGACGATGGTTCCCAAATAAGGGCCAAGTAAACACATGTAGTACATTATAAAGCATTCCAATTAATTAGATAGTCTTCCCAGTAGCAGATGCAGGATATTGGCTGCTTTAAATGTTCAATGTTACATGTAATTAAAAATGTCAGGGGAGTGAAATAAGGCACTTGAATAGGCACTTGTAAAAAAGTAGTGGTATATGTTGCTTAAACAAACAGAAACCCCAATCCTTTCCCCCTCTAAAAAAATACCAAAAGACCACAGCAAACAACCAAACAAATTGGAAAAGTAAATCTACACCTACTATAGGAGATATAACTTACCTTATCTGTGTCCCGGTCTCTCCAGAAGCATCAGGAGATGAAGTGAGGAGAGCAGAGGGAGGGAATACAATCCTTTACAGGGTACCAACTGCACCAGGGTCAAACCATTAGCTGAAATTGACAAATTACTTACATGACCACACCTTGTGCAATCAATAGCCACCGTGCTATTGGAGTGTCCCAAGGAGTCTCCTTGACACTGGCTGTCACTCTTCACATACATTTTCAGGTGACCAAACATCTGCTACCTTCTGCTGTGGTGCACTGGAGGAATCTGCCCCCTCCTTTCCTACTCTGGTTTCCTTGTGGTGAGGGCTGGCTCAGACAGCATCACCTGCTGGTGAGGGAGCAGCTGCCCTGAGCAGCCAACAGCCCTGGGGTGGCTGCATGTACCTGTTGTGCTCAGGAGATGTGTCAGAGGTGGCTGGAAGGGCTGGAGGGGAGCACCAGTGGCCTTACAGCGGGTTTAGGATGAGCAGAGCCAGAGGCTTTGTGTTGTCAGCACCCTCTGTGGCTGCTGGGGACAGGTGGGGTGGAGGGGACGTTTCCCTTTGCTGCACAGGCATTCCCCTGTGCCTCCCTGGGATGCCTTGTGCAGGAGGGCAGCGTGTGTGGACTTCCAAACCCCCGTCATGGTGTCCCTGCTTAGCTTTACCAGAGCCCAGGGCCTCTCCCCGCAGAGCAGGTTCCACATCCACAGTGCCCCCCTGGTGTCCCAGGGAGGCCAAACAAGCGGGCCTGGGTCTCCAGCCTGAGCAGAGGCCGTGCTGGAGCAGCCACAGGCAGGAGGGAGGGAGGCGTCCCTGCCGCTCAGGGCTGCTCGGGGTGCCTGAGGCAGGCTGGGGGCTGCACAGCTCCTCTCCCTGCAGCAGGGTCGGCCCTGGGCCACCTCGGCTCGGGGACACGGAGCACAGACTGGGGAGTGACCTCGGTGCCAGAGGAGCAGCAGCCGCTCACCCGTGAGTCAGGGCAGCCACGTGAGGCCCAGCCCCGGCGCCTTCCGCCCACCAGGCAGGGCTGGCACTGGGATCCTGGCCCAGAATCCTGAACCACCGCGAAGCCTGGAAGGTGAGAACTGGGCAGAGGCTCAGGAGCTTCCTGGGGTCAGGCCTGGGGGTGTTTGGGGGCTCTGTGCTGCCTCTGGCTACACTGCTGGCTTGTGGGTTGCTGTTTGAGGCATCAAGCCACTGCACAGAAAAGGGTTCTGGTGCTGTGGGGATTACAGGACTTCCCTATAACCTCTCTTCTTGACTCAGATCTTTTTGATTCAACTTCCCCATCTTCTGAATAGTTCTCTTTTTTCTCTAAAATCCTCCTGGCAAGCCCAACACTTTATGCAAAGAGAAAGATTTGTTTGCCTTAGTTTTACTCAGACTACAAGCATGAACATTTCTGGCTTCTGATGAGTTAATATTCTTCCTTCAGAGCCTTGCAGCAACCACAGAGAAGCACACGGCGTGAAAGGAGAAACACAAACCAGGTAATTTCAAATGTTGCACATCAGTGCTTAAGGCAGAACTGGAAAAGGGGCAGCAAACTCCCCAGGATTAGAGGTGTGGGGCTGGCAGCAGTGCAGCCAGCGTGCCTGGGCTTGCTGTGCAAGCCAGGGGAGGAAGGAAGTGCTGGAGCTGCGGCAAGGAGTGGATGGGCTGTGCCTGCTCCTTGCTCACCCCCATGGGGCCGGGCACAGCCAGCCTGGGGACCTGTCCTTCCCACCGTGACATGCACTTGCTGGGTCTCTCTACACCCTGTGTTCAAGGAGAGTGGGAAGTGTAAGTTTTGCTACTTCTGTGTCACGTTTCAGCTACATTTGACAACAGGAAGGGTAGCAGAATTATTACCACAGCCCGAGGAGACTGGAGTAGGAACCAAGCTGGTGTGGATCAGTTTTTGTTGTCTTACAGGAAGAAATTCTGCTTTCACCACAGCCACGGCCAGCCTGGACGTCTTCCAACTGCTAGGAGCAACCTAAGACTTGCAGGTGTGGTTTAAGAAGTTGGTTTGGTTTGGTTTGAGAGGGCATTGAGGGACTTTAAAATAAAATTTAGCAGGTTTAGGTGTCAGCATATAACTTAAAATGAAAGGTAAAAATAGTTTCAAAGGGAAAAGGTTTGGGATTGTCTGATTTTTGTCTTGAAGTTAAAACAACCTTTTTTTAATTTTTATTTTCTTTTTTTGGTTATCCCATGGAGCAATTTTCTTCAGATATATTTCATCAGCTAAGCAAAACTTCATGTATGGAAGTTGTTAACCTCACTTTCTAAATCTGACTCTGCACACAAATTTTATTCTAACATGTTAAAAAGACCTCACTGTAATTAAATTCTGATTTACTGTGAGGAAAGCAAGGTGAAGTCTGTTCATGTCATTCCTCAGTGAGCTCATGGCTGGGCTGAAATGCCTGTATATCATCATCCTTCTCTCATTATGAGGTATAATCAACTAAGTCACTTTTGAAACATACTATAATTAAGCATCTATACTTATCCTTTGTTTAGTTCTGATTTTCTTTCCAGAAGAGCCACAGGGGAATTAACTGTGCATAGTCTAAGAGAAACTAGATACCCAACTTTCTTGGTTAATGTAAATCTTGGTGACTGACTGGGCTGAGCCGTGCTGGAGGCACAGAAAGGGAGATGGGAGCAGATGCTGGTTACTCCTGGATCCTCTAGTGGCATTCAGGTCTTAGCACAGCAGGATGTGCCAACCATTACCCAACTGTGTTTCTGTTGCTGGAACAGCTGAGCAGTCTGCTCATTTGGGCCAGCAGACGAGCAGTTTTGAAGTAAATCAGTCTGATAGCAGATGAAGATGATGTTGACAGTGTCTGCCCTGCTTTCAGTGTTGAATCTGCTCTTTTGTTTATATTTAAAGTACTTTTGTTCCTTTAGCTCTGTTACTTTGACTGTGCGGTCCAGAGAGAGGCCTAAAGGATTAAGCTCAAACAAGCAACTCTTGCAAGGTCTAAGCTGAGCAAATAGGGAAGGCAAGAAAGAGACTGAAAAAGGCAGAAAACCATAGCTGGAGGTGTATAAGTGCCTATGAATTGACATTCTTGATTGAGTGGCCAAGAACGAGTCTGTCCAGGGTGTGGTGTGCTGGGTTCCTACATTTCCACATCAGCTGGTGCTTACCCACGGAGGGGACAGATGCATTTCCTGCATTCCCTATCGGGTGCTCACAGGCTCACAGCTCCCCCAGGGCTGCTGCCACAGCTACAGCAGCAAAGGCTGCATGCAAGTCACGGAAAGGAGAAGATCTGTAGATCTTTTGCATAGATTCATCACTGGAAATAATTTCAAAATGTTGTTAAAATATTGTTTTCTCACAGTACACTTTGGAGCCAGGTAAGCCAGGTTTTCTGAGCCTTTGAAAGTGGTTATGTAACTTTCCCAGACGTCTTTTGAACTCTGTTTGTGTCTAATTTCCTCTGTCTGAGAACTGATGCCTTGGGAAGGCTGACCTGGAACAGAGACTGGACAGAGCTACAGAATAAAGCAGGTATTTTTTGAGAGGCCTTTAGGATATCTGTGGGCAGGACAAGAGCCTGACCAGGGCTACACCCAAGGTGAACCCAAAATGGTCACAAAACGGCTGACTGGTCATGAGGTCTCACACTTTTATGAGTTTCAGTCCATTTGCATATTGGGGTTTAACTGTCCAATTACAGCTTCAGATTGTGAGGTCTCATCCTTCTTCTCTTCAATTCACCATTGTTTATGCTTTTGGGCCTGAAAGTTGTCCTAGCTCTCCAGCAGGAAAAGGATTTGTTTTGTCTCCCTACTCTCTTAAGAGAGCTTACTGGTACTTAATGTGGGGCTCAGAACTGCACCCCTAGGCAGCACAGAATCTGAAATACAGGAAAGCTAAAACTTAAAGCATCAGCACCCTAAAACGTTGTTCTGTTTGAGTGTGTGCTTATGTGTTACAGTATCCTTCTGAAGATATTAACTGACCTGTTTTGAGTTTTGTATTAGAATATTTTTTGGACTGATATGATGGTCTTCAGAGAACTGAAAGTGTCAGTAGGAAAAGAAACGGGTTTTCCCTGGAAAGTTTGAAGGATGTGTTTAGTTTTCAAATTGCTTGATTGGAAGTGTTTTGTTAAATGGATCCAAAAGTCATATTGTAAGAAAAATTATGGACATATAAACTGTTTTCCTATTGCATCCTGCATAGTGGAAACTGTGCTTCAGGCTCCCCAAAAATCTCCTTCTGCATCTCTCAGTACATCTGTGGGTTGGTTGCTATATTGCATGAGGGGAGATGCATCAGTGTGGAATGCCTGGGACACGCTAGGCAGAGCCAACAGTTCAGAACCACAGCCACCACAAAATGTGCACCATCAGAATATTCCAGCCTCAGCCCAAAACTTCTGTGGCAAGTTTTTCAAAACAAAAGGAAAGACTGAATTTTGGGGATGTCAGAACATTTGTTTCTGTGGCATCTACTAGTCATTAATCTTGGATCAGCACTTAAAATTTTGTAATTCATAAAGCTAAAGTTAATGGAAATTTCCTTTTCATGACAACTTGGGAAGAAGAGATGTTGAAGCATCAAAGTCTTCTGTGAGACAAGAATTCAGAGTCTTCTTGTATTTCCCTAGGAACTGTTTCTGCTATTTTTCCTTGCTGATAGATTTTAAGTATTAGTATGTCAAAGATACATCCTAATTGTTCTGTTTCATGAGCGGAACCTGGCCTATTAGGTTACTCACATCTGTGGTAAATATTTAATTAGACACCTTGGTAGCTTTACAAAAGAACAATGTGAATGATCAAGTCTGACTTCTTTTTGTTTTACTCATGATCATCAGACTTTTGATCTTTCCTAATAACCAAAGGCTCACTCGGAGGAGTCAGGAATTGGGTCCCAGGAGGGTGAATGAATCATGATCTGAAACAGAGAAGTGATTTCAAAACCGAAAGGCCCAGAGAGAGATGCTGTGTTTGCAGAAAATCAAAGACAGAAAACCAGGCAGGTCAGTGACCTGATTCTAAATGTGCTTTTTCTCCCCTTACAAACAGGCACAGCAATGGAGAATTTGGATGTCCCGATCCCTGATCTTACTGAAGAGCAGCAAGGTGAGGGGAGCACCCAAAGATCAGAGCTTTGGCTCATGCACACTGCACAGCAGTGTTTGCCAGGGGGGGCAGCACTCGATGAAATCTGTTTCCTCTGAGAACACGCCCTATCCATCTCCTGCTTGTTAGAGACAAGCAGTCAATCCCCAGCTCTTCCACAGGCTCCTGTTAAGCTTTGTCCACGTGCAAGTGCAAATTTAGATACAGGAGGAGACTTTACTGTGCATTAAATGCCTGATGAGCAATCTCAGTACCTTGGTATCCAGTCCTTGGGGTCTTTGTGCCTGTCTGTAAGACAGCAGGGTCAGAATAAGCACCTGTTAAATAGGTGCTAGGAATACTTTGAGAAGACTTTCCTTGCTTCTCTAACCAAGACAACAGCATCACAGAGACATCAGTCGTTTGTATGGACTGTTGACATTTGTCTACTGTTTTGTGGCAGATGCTTTATACAATACAGCACCATCTCTTTCCTGTGTGCTGGTATTGGCAGTGTGTTAGAGCCTGGTGTCTGTCTGCACACCTGCACTGGGCACCACAGGACACTGCCATGCAGCCCCACTCCTGCAAAATGACAGGTTTGTTCTCCTTACAGACATTTTTCAGAGAGTTTTTGCTGCTGATGCCAAGTACTTGGAGAATCATGAGAAAATGGACCAGTCCTTCTGGGAATCACTTGTAAAATGCTTGGCCACGGCTGACCCACCTATCCTGAATACTGAAGAAAAGAACAACGTAAGTCACCAAGGAAACACTTATGTTTGTTATTCTACTTTTCTACTATACTCTGGGGAGAACATACAGTCCCACTATCTGATATACTGAAATATATTAAAAGATGTAACAGGATACTTAGATAAATGAGGTTCAGGCCACTACTTTTTACTTCCCTGCTCTCCATGTGCAAAAATGACTGGCTCTGTATAAATTCCTCAGGATCAGTTCAGCTCACTATGTCCTAGGCAGGACCATTGTTAGTGACATTTTGCTGTAAGGTACTGCAGCTATTGCTTGGCTGTTTTCAGACCCTATAGCTGTATTTCTCCAGCTCTCTGAATAGTTAGCTATTGCCCACCATGCTGTTTTTCTCAGTTGATGGCTCTGCTCAGAGTTGCTGAATGGAGTTTACATTCTCTTCCCATATTTGACATTCCTGTTTGTCCCCAGTTTCCCCTTTGTATAGTAGGAGCAGGGTGTTACATTTCCCACAGGGATACACTCATTTGTACATCAGGGTGAACTACAGGGTGGACATTGTAAATAACAAATGGAAAGACCATTTGTTATTTACTTACCTTCTTTTCAGCTCCTTAACAGCTGTGATGTCCTCCCCGGAGGCTGTGTTGCCTGCCTGAAAGCTGTAGAGGAGAAAGGAGTCAGGGCAATGGTTCTTCTTTACCTTTTGCTGAAGACTTCCAACCCATCTGGGTACAGGCAGCTGCCCAGCTCCAAGGGAAAGGGTGAGTCCTACCTGTCTTCCTGTCAGCTGTTTTGTTAAAATTACTGCAGGGCCAGTGGGACTTGACAGCAGCTTGACAACACTCTGTTACATGCTTGGAAGTGATTATTGGTGAACAACTGAACTTTCTGGATGTTCTGCTCAGGAAAGGCAGTTAGGTGTGGTGGTGATGGGAGCCAAAGTTAGTGTTTTACTGCAGTTGGACTTGGCTTCTTCTAGGGAAAAAATACCACCTGTGTTTAGGGAGAGAGCATGTCCTAGGATGATGCTGCCAAAGAAGTTTCTCTGACTTGAGAAAGTTTTCTCTGACGTTTTTGCAGACTGTTATCCAGCCAGTCTGGACCCCTCTGAGCACTCACAGTGGTAAGAAATCAGAGCTGAGCCTGTGAAAATATTTTTATAAATAATTCCCTATCAGCACATGTAAAACTAAAAGGAATGGACAGGGGACGACAACAGAGTGCTGAACCTGAAAACAAGATAAAAGAGACTTATTTGCCTGGTTGTGCAGTAAGAAACTAAGGGCAGTTAGTCATTAATTGTCTTTAATAGATGACAGAGGAGCACTCACCTAAGATGACCCTAAATTAAACTGGAGACTCTCAAGGACATCTTGTTCCTGCTCCTGCCTTGATTAAACATGTTCCTGAAGGGGAGAGACCTCCCAGCCTGGAGCACAGCCCAGCTTTGGTCATCTCTCAGAGCAGGAATGTTGGTAACAAGACCCTGGGGCTGTGAGCAGCCTGGAGGAGCTGGAGGAGAGGGAATCCCTTCTACCTGCCTGTGCCCAAATCCTGCAGCTCCTGCTGAAGAGGTGCTCAGAGCCGGCCTGAGCACAGAGCTGGGTGTGAAGCTGTTCCAGCCAGGAGCAGTGGGGATCCCGGTATGGCCTGGCTGTGAGGGCTGTGCTCCTGTGCCACCAGAGGGAGCTGGAGCCTGGCACAGGGAACCCTGGCACAGGAAACCCTGGCACAGGGCACAGGGCAGGGTGAGCCACTCCTCTCCTGCTGAAGCATCGTTCAGCTGAAGCTGCTGCCACTTCAGGGAGAGGGAATTCGCACAGGGGTAACATTATGAATAATTAAACACCAGAATATGAAACTTTGGGTGTCTACCACAACCATTTAAGAAGGTCTGAACTGTAGTGTGTATGATGCTTTCAACTGATGCTTTGTACTACCCTTTGTGTGTAAAAAACACAGCTAAAATTAGACAAAGGGTTTGATTTCCTGTCAGGCGACTTTTAATAAAGCATTGTGAAACCTGTTATTGTAGAATAGTAAATGTAGTCACTGATGATGTTTTTTTCCTCTCTCTTTATTAAAAAAGATAAAAAATTGAAACTCCTGAAGAGATTGGAAAGGAATTTTTTATATTCAGAAGAGGACAAAAAGTCTGAAAACTCATCCCATGAGTCCATGGATGAGGATACACAAGGTAAGGAGGATTTATTTTATTTTTCCTGATACATAACTTAGTCTGACTGCATGTTTGTAGGGACTGACATAGGAGATGTGGCAGTTCTGTAAAGCTCTGCATAAAGTAAGAAATTGTGCAAAAGAGAGAACGTAGAAAATCTTCAGTACCTGATTCATGATCAGGAAAATAGTGGGCTGCCACCCACTCTTGTGGAAGTTGGCTTCAGAAACATGGAAATCTGCTTCAAGATTTCTTCCCCATATGAAAGTTCCTAACTTCTCTCTACAGCCCTTTATACAATTTAATCAAATTTCAGGTTTTGCTGAGTTTCACCTATTCAACCAGCTTTGAAGGGAGCTGTGAGGCAAAAGCAGCCAATAGTGATCCTTGCATTTCAAAGCCTTGATTTTTACCTGCATATGGTTATGTTATGAGCAAACAACTGCAGTGCTGTTGTTTCTGGTGCTGCTACATTTTTCTTTACTCTGATGAACAAACACTTTCTCTTATCCAGACAGTGATGAAGAAGATTTAGGAAGACAGAAGTCTGAAGGCCAGTTACTTGGAGGTGGGACAAAGTGACAACAATATTGGCTTTTCTAGAGGCAACCAATATAAACCAAAAAAGGATTATTTCTTGCATTCTTTGGTTTGGCTGTTGAACAAAGGTATATTAACATGTGCAGAAGTAAAAGAAAGACAAGTCAGAATTTGGCTGTAGAAAAGACATTTCCACAAGATGAAGCTCAGTTAATGCTGACCACTCAGCCATGCCCTGTGCACAGAGTTGAACCAGGAAAGCAGCAAAATGTGCTGTTGTGGGAGGGGTCCTGCTGCCTGGGTCTGCACAGCAAGAGGGTTCTGGAAACATTTGTCACAGCCACTACCGAGAGAGGCTGCAGTCAGCCCACAGCACTGACTGGAGATCAGCAGCCAGGACCACCTTGTTCCTGAGGCTTTTCCTTTCCTACCAGAGGACAAATGGAAAATAAGTACAATGCAGGTGAAGAAAACATGTTGTGTCAATACACAGAAATACCTATAGAGCTATGGATGTGAAAATGTAAAGGAATAATATTTTAATTAATGTCTTAAACTGAGCTCAGCCTAAATGTAAGAGCAGCTCATTTAAATTGACATTAGGAGATCTAATCTTTCTCATAGGAGTCTGATTCTATGTGACTCCAGATACTTGGAGAGATGGAATATGGAGGGGGGATAAGAATTCAGTCATTTCCCGCTTTTTGACTGCATAACTCCCAGCAGAGCCACCCTCTTTAAGCAGTTAAAGTTGGTCTCATCCTTGTCTCTGTTACACACCCACACTGATTTCAGGGAGCTGATGGGCTGGCACTGGCACCAGACACACTCACTGCAGGCACTAACCTGCCTCATCTCTGTGTCCTGTTTTAGGAATACCAGCAGAGGTGGTTCCCTACCACGATTCAGGTAAGTGCTCCCAGGTCACCTCATCCTGCTGGAATGACTGTAACTGCAGTGTTTTCTTTCTGACCTGCTGAGACATTAAAAAATGACTCTCAGGCTGTAAATCCCTTGGTTTCCAGTTAGCCTGGTGTGGGATGTGGGCATGGTGCAGACAAGCTGTTGCAAGGCTGTGGTAGTGACTGGCTGACAGTGGGTGATTTGTACAAGGTGTTCTGGCAGATGAACCCGTTTTTGTAGGTCTGCCAGGTTCTCACAAGATCAGGTCATAGCAGTCATTCTTTAGGGGAAAACCCAGCAGTTCTGATGGGCAACTGTTCAGTCTTAGCCAAAAAAGCTAGAAGCAGTTTTAGCATTCCCTGAAGCCCTCTAGCTCCTGCAGAACAGGGGTGCAAGGCTGGGAGGGTTCTGGAACCTGGTTTCTGCAAGCAGTGATGCTTGGCTCCAAATGCTTTCCTGCCTTAGCTCCCAGCAGTCCCAGCAGGAGGTGCCAGGTGACAGCCAGATGTCAGGCAGCAGAGCAGCAGTGCCAGCCAAGAGGCTGGCACAGACAGGCAGTCTGGGGACAGACTTCCTCCCACCAGACACTGCTGCACAGCCCCAGAATGTTTGTAAAGAGCCCAGAGCAGGAAACTGCCAATGGCTTAATTGCATTTCTGAGCTCATCCCTCCTGTGCCCAGGCCAAGACCACAGGGTGAGTTAGGAGAGGCAAATAGCCTCCAACAGTGGAGCAGCCTTTGGACAGGACATCTGCTCCACTTGTTCTGTGCAGTGGGGAAGTTATAAATGGCAACAAAATGCCTTGGGGAGGTTATAAATGGCAGCATAATGCCTTGGGGAGGCTTTTGAGTTACCTGTCCCAAGGAACCACAGGGAACATCAGGGCAGAGGGATCCATTGCAGTGCCATGTCCTCCCCACACTGCCAGGTGCAGAAAGGGTCATGGTACTTTTCCACTTGGTGTTTGGCCTCTCTGCCACTCACCCCAGTTTTGTTGCAGATAGGTGATTGCTCACTGTGCTTCTCGGTGCTGAGTGTGGTGGGGAGCTCTATATTTGTATTTTTTCCATCAGAAATAACAAAACTATATTGCTTTTCAGAGATTGCCAGAAGAGAAGATTCAGATGCAGATGGTGAGTACAGACATGCAAATAGAAGTTTATTTTGTAGATGCTCTTTCAGGACTGAGTTTTTCTTAGTGGTGAGGACAATACCAGCTCCTTGATGCCTAGAGATTGTCTAATCAAAAAGTAGAAGGTTGAAAACAGGTAATAACATGGGATGCTTTAATGGAAGAAATACTGTGCAAGTAATTCCATGATGCCAGGTTACAGTGGGGCTGTTGCATTTAGGAAGTAGAGTAATACAGGACAGACACTTGCCAAGTGTGAATTGATGTTCTGCTAAATTCTTTATCTGTAGATCATTCATGCAACTGCACAGAGTTGTATCTGTGAGTCAGAATAATGCAATGCTATGTTATTAATAAGAAAATAAAGGACTTTTCCCCCAAACCAGAATGTGATCAATTCAGACTGCTCAAAGAGGCAAAAATGTGATACCTGTATCAGGTGACCCAGAACAGAATTTCTTGGCAATTTGCTCTGTGGTTCAAAAGCACCAAAGCAAAAGTCTACAGCTCAGGTAAAGGACCCTTCCAGTACTCACCTGTTACATCTTTACAGAAAATTCACTGCCAGGCAGGGGTGCCCAGTGTAGGGGAAATCAGCATCTGAAACTTGTGTTGAATCAACTCCCAAAAGCTTGGGTACAGCAGGTGCCTCAGGGCCTGCTCAAACCACCAACAAAGAGAAAAGGAAAAACTGCTGCTTTGAACCTGTTCTTGGAGAGATGGTAGAACACTCAACTCTTTCTGGCAATACAGTTGGAGAAAAAGAGAATTTGGCAACTCTGCTCATGACAAAGAGCAAACTGCTGCTCTGTGTTTAAACCTCTAAAATACCTCATTTGTTCTTACCTTGTTTTTTCTCTGTGCCAGTGTAGCTGCAGGAGACTCATTTCAGCAGCAGGTCTTATTTTGAGAGGTGCAGAAGTACTTGACATCAGGTGTAAGTAGAGGGATGGTTCTCACACCTTCAGTGATGAAGAGGATCTTTTTACTGTAACTGTGGTTGTGCAAAGCACCCAGGAATCAAACTGAAGCTCCCTTGTACTATGGCTTTACCCCCCCTCTGTCATTCTGAGACTATGGCTTGTCCCAGAAGAGGCAGAAAAGATTCAGAGTACTTAAAAACAATTCAGTATTGTTAATGCAACCATCTGGTTATACGTTTTAAAATTCATTTTTAAAACCATGTACTTTGGAGTGACTTTAACATTGCTAATTTGATCTTTCAAAAAGTCTCACAGACCAACAAAAGAGTTTTACATATATTCTGCTCTGACAGTCTATTTCAGATACAAAAAGGGAAATAAACTTTAAACTCCTCAATTTTAAAGTTCCATGGCAATAAAAGGCTTCTCTTTTTTGTAGAATATGAGAAGGAGAGCACTCACCCCCCTCAATGGACAGTACGGTGGATGGGCATACGGAAGGATGGTAATTGATTTATTAAATCAAACTGATGTCAGACCTGTTGAACCTTAGTCCAAGAATAAGCTCTCTGGTTCAAAAACTGCTTTATTTTTCCAACATGAGTGCTTTTTTGAAGTGCATCAAGGCTTCATGATGAAAATCCTTGAGGCTTCTCACAACGTTGAGCCTAGTGCCTGAGAAGCCTCAGGCAAATTGATTTCATTCCATGAGTGACACTCTGTACCTAAAGGTGAATTTGGAAGGACCATGGCTGCAGTTGTGATCTAATCTTCCCTCTCAATTTCAGACGAATTCTTTCATTTTGTCATTCTTTGCTTTGCAATTGGAGCTTTACTAGTTTGCTACTACTACCACAAAGGTAAGGCGAGATTCAATAGAGGGATATATTGAATTGTTACACTGTAGAAAAATGAACAAAGCTAACATTTATTTTGTTGCCTTAGATTGGACTATTTCTCTTGGGATTGGTTTAATCACCTTTGCTTCCCTGGAAACCACTGGGATATACTTTGGTCTAGGTAAGCTGTGTTTCTGCACTGATGACAGGATCCCACAGCTGCCACAGGCCCATAAACCCTCCGGGCTGAGATTCCATAACTCACCACGAGACTGCCCCTAACATCTCCCAGTTCTGGGGGTGCAGACACAGCCTTAACGCTGCTGAAGGGAGAGCTTGACTCATTTTTCCTCCTCAGTGATCACAAGACCCTGAGTCACCTCTTTCTGCAGCAATGGCCGGATGCTGCGTTGCCATGCCAACACATCATTTTAGGGGCCAGGCCTGTCTTTCCAGATCCACTGGATGAGATGCTGTGCATCCCTGCTGCTGTGCATTCCCCTGGGACTGAGGACAAGCTCGGGGCACAACCTGGATGGCAGCAGCGCTGTGGGCATTTTGGCAGTCCCTGGGGATGGTGTAGGAGAGCTGCCACCAGCAGCAAGTTATGGCTCCCCAAGCAAGAACTTGTCTCCCCTGTGATCTCATGTTAACATGGTGGGAGGTTGTGGATGGTTCTCTCATGACTCAGCCTGATCTTTGGTATTAACGATATTGCAGATGTGCTTGTTTAATCAAGTGTCAGTGTTTGGGTTTTGCCATTTTTCTACTTGTTTTGTGTTTTGTGTTGCTTACCTTACATGTTTGTTTCCACACCCAGTGTACCGAATTCGGAGTGTCCTTGACAGCTTCGTTCCTCTGATTGACAGATTCAGGGCAAGAGGTAAGAGTGCTCTTTTTACTGACAGCATCTGTCTTTCCTAGACCTTGCTTTCATCAAGAATTAAGACCAACTCATTTAAATGACAATTTCCAATCTTACTGCCTTAAAAAACAAAAAAAAAAAGGCATGTTTTTACTACAGTTCATTATAGCAGCTTGGAGTTGAAAATTAATGTCTTGACTCTTACCCTGTGGCAGAACATTTTCATAATTTTTAATACTCCACCCTCTATGGGTACTATTTCTTGGCAGGGTCTGCATAAGAATTCTACAGCTTAAATAAAAACACAGGGGGATCGAGGGAGCCTTCACTTTTTGGGTCTTCAGACAGATTCCTGGTTCATGTTTATGGACACAAAACATGAAGAATACTGAAAAGCTGCATGGATACAGCACAATCTGAACACAGCAGTCCTGATAACTGTCTTTTTCTTCATCCCACAGGCATGAGGAAAGCTGTCTAGGAGAAGTATTTCAGGAGTTCCCCAAACCTGGCTGTCCAAATGTCCAGCACTAAAGGAACTGCTTTATTAGGTGAACCTAACAACCAAATGGCCAATGCGAAATACTGAAATGTGAAACCTCTGCAAAACATCATTCCTTTCCCTCCAAAATAAACCTGAAACTGAGGTTCAGGCCCCACTCTGGATTCTGAAGTGGAAGCAGAGCTTGGAAGGCAATGGAGTTGTAGGTTCCATTGAAATAAACACATTCACGTTCCCCCCCAGGCAGCCGTGTGGTGGTGCCTCTCTCATTGGTAACACAGGACCCCAGTGTGCCTGCGCTGTACCAAAATCAGCAGCCCCATGCCCTGTGCAGGTTCTGGCTCAGGCTCAGGCTGTTCCTGCAGGAATTCTGGCCCCCTGCTCCTCCCCCAGCGCTGCTCCCCTGGCTGAGCCCGGCACGGGGGCTGATGAATTCATTGTGGCAGAGCTCGGAGCAGTGGGCGGGCAGCGCTTCCACCCGAGGAGAGCTGGGGAGATGTTACAGGCACTGACAGAGTGCTGCAGTAATGAGATTATTAGCAACAGCAGATTTCATCTCTTAGGGGAAAAACAAAGTGCTTGACTTGATTCATCCCCCAACCTTTTTCTTTCTTTGAGTAAAATACACATGCAACTTTGACATTAATTTCATTTTATAGGATGTGTTATATACTGCAAGATTGTAGGGCTATTGCAGTCATGGGAAGACTGAAACACAAGGGGATATCTTTAAATTTCCAGTAGAAATGTAAGGTCTTCATACTCACAGAATGATGATGGTAACCAGTTGAACAGAAAAAGCTATAAACATGGACTTATAAAGAAATGTAAATCTGGAAGCTGTAAATCTGGAACCCAAACAGCTCAGGGCTTTACAGGAACAATTTCAAGCCTTGCTCAAAAAATTAGAAAGGTTACTTCCTGAAAAATGTAGTTTGAAGTACCAGTGTTGGTCACTCTTGCCTGCAGTTCCAGCTGCACTGCCAGAAACTCCAACAGTTACACTCAGGCCTGCACCAACACAGCACAGCTGCCACCCAGTGCCTCAAGGCAAGAATTGTACAAGAAGAATAAATACAAGTTATTTCATAGTATTTATATGCTCATTTACATGTCTTTGGAGAAATATTCCACCATCCCAAAGTACTGTATATTTTGTGTTAGTCTGCAAACAAGGTCTTGCTCAAACCACTGTAGCTGTGCTAGTGGCAAATTGAACTGAAAACTGCACAGAGTCACCCTGCTGTGATGAAAAGGGCTTTTCTAGTGTCTTCTGCTGTCTAATGTCTTTCTGAAAGGCAATTTGTGGAACAGTCAGGATGAGAAATGTGTTTCAATACTTAATGTTTTAAATTTAGTACTCTGCAGTAAACATAAATTTTTAATTTCAACAGAAACTGCTTAAGGGTAAAATAAGCAAAACATTTAAAAGCAGCAAAACATTGAAAAAGTCACCAAGTGCATTCCACTGTGCAAGATGAACAGCTCAGCCACTTAGAGCAGGTCCCATGAGAAAAGTCAGTTCTCAAAAAAAAGCAATTTACACATTGAACTGTGTGTTTCCTGCTCTTCCAGATCTTTAGTCCTTCTCAGTATCACCCTTACTACAGCATCAGCCAAGCACTCAAAACTACAAGTTCCTATGAAGAGTTTCAGCTTCCTTCCCTTGTGCTGCCTTCACTACCTTTCAGCATGTCCTGCCTGAGCCCAGGGCCCTGCTGGGCCCCACCTCCCTACTGGTTCCCCAGGACAGGGAACATCTCATTCCCCTTCAGCATCACCCAGCACATTGCCTGGTCCTTCTTCCTTGCCTTTGCTTTTCAGTGGCTGGGGGCAGTGCGGACAGGAGGGACTCTAAACATGCAGGTTTATGCAATGCAGGTAGACATTGCCCCACAACACCAAACCCCACAGAGAAAAGAAGAGATTAAACCCCCAAAGGTTTTTTTAAGCTGGTATTTTTATTAGAACTCTCTACATAAAGCACCCTTGCCTGCCTTAACCTCTCCGGACGCAGCTCTTCCATTGCACAGCACAAGACGCTCCGAGCTACTCAGCGTTCCTGGACTTGGACACGGCTGCCCTCACCGCCTGCATGATGGCATCCTTGTCAATGCCAAACATCCTCAGCAGCTCCGCTGGCTTCCCGCTGCGGGGCACGTGGGACACGGCCAGGCGAGTGACGGTGACACCAGGCTCGCCCACCACGGCGGCGCACACGGCCTCGCCGATGCCACCTGCGGAGACAGGGCAGGCACTGAGCAGCAGCACCCTCTGTGTGTGTGAGCAAAGGGGCCTGCAGCTCCCAGCCTCCATTCCCAGCCACAGGAAAACACCAGTCACACGTGTCTGAGTGGGCAAATGTGAAATGAAAACCCTGTCCCGCACCAAAGGCATCCTGAGGACAAGCAGGCTGCCATTTCTGAAGAACTCAGCCATTGGCAGCAGGACACAGCTGCCTCTCAAGGGCACAGGGCTGTCAGCAAGCTCTCACCACCTCAGCATCAGCCACAGGAACCAGGTTTAAAAATACACTTGGACTGAAGAGCGTTTACAAGTGTACTTAACGTGCTGAAATTCCAACCAGTGTCAGCAGC
Organism: Cisticola juncidis; assembly: GCA_013400215.1. Lineage (NCBI taxonomy): Eukaryota > Metazoa > Chordata > Aves > Passeriformes > Cisticolidae > Cisticola > Cisticola juncidis. Next base: position 969,245 of record VXBR01007848.1, on the reverse strand, counting down.
ACCTCAGAGCTCCATCTTTTCACAGTGCCTGTACGTGCTGCTGGGCACCTCTCTGGGTTATGTAATGTGTTCACAACCTCTGCTCAGAGCTCAGCTCTGACTCACTATCACTCACAGGGACAAAGGATGCAGCGGGAACTGCATGGAGGCAGAAGAGACACTGGAAGCAGAAGTACTAGGGAAGAAGAAAACAGACTTGTGTCAGAAGCACGTGTTGTGAGATCTGGTAGAAGAGGCATCTTAATGCTACCCTTCAGCCAGAGTGTATCCAGGCTCACAGGGATCCAGAGCTCCAGGCATGGTGGGATTTAACCAAACTGAGCCTGCAGGCAGAGGCAGCTCTGTGGATGCAGCTGGTGAGATCTGTGTGATGGGGCCTGCAGTGCACTCAGATTCTGGCACAGACACCTGCCCTGCCTGCACCACAAAGCCTCTGTTCAGCTCCTCACACTTCAGACTGCCATCTTGCAAATCTGCAGTAAAAACTTGTCCAGAGCTGAACACTAAGCTAGAAAATAATGAGGTTCAGTGATCTATCACCATCCATAGTCTGGGACAAAAGTATGGTGTATCCAGCTCACTTCAGGTACTTGGCAAGAGTGATGCTCATCGTAAATTAGGATAATATTCTCATAACTGTATCTACTAATTTCTGCTAGTAGATAACTATGATGATGGAGAAGAAAAAGGGAAGGATTTATCCCAGAGTAACTGTGGAAACTGCCCAAACCATCTGATTTCAAGCAACCTAGAGCCAAGCTTTTGAACACATGGAATACTTAACCCTGGACAGCAATGGTCTCTTGCAATTTCACACCTCAGAGCAGCTGCTTTACAGCCTTTCAGAGAACACTCTGAGCAGAACCCCTGCAGCACAACAGGAATTTACAATTTCACTGGGCACAAATGAATCCAGACTTCACTCAGACCAAGCACACAAAGGGCACACAAGGCCAAGTTAATCAGAAAGGCAGCACTGATTACCCCTTATGTGTTTGGAACTTTTCAACCCTCAGTGTCACTTCATAATCCTAACAGCACCAAAATCCCCTGAAATCTCTCTTTTGCTTTAATGGGATGACAGCATCAGGTCCCATACTCCTCTGTCAGATCAGAAGCTGAGAGCTTCCAGCCTCTGAAGGCTGTGACCTCCCAGCCCCTGCTCACCTTCATGGTAGTGGTCCTCAACAGTGATGATTCTGCCCTTGGTTGCTCTTGCACTTTCAAGTATTGTCTTCTTATCCAGGGGCTTTATGGTGAAGGGATCAATCACACGGATGTAGATTTTTTCTGCATAAATAAATGAAAATGATTTGCAACAACGAATTGCAACATGCAAGACAATGCCAGTTGTACAGGCAATGGCTGTAATCTCCTAGACCATTATGAGAACTGCCCACATGAACTCCCTGTACCTATGGCTCATCTACCACAGAACCCAGCCAACCCTAACTTGTGGAATAGTGACATCCATTTATTCACAGACACGATGGAGAAGACTTGGATGAGTGACTCGAGGTTACCAGGAGCACCCAGCAACAAAACAGTCATCTAACTGGCTTTCTTCAGGTAACAGAAAATCCAGTCACCAGAAAATCCACCTTACTCAAAGCAGCTCTTGTAATTTTTTCCCCAACCAATAAAAGGACAATATTTTACCTTTATTGTCAAGCCAAGTACAATTTCCACCTGATTCTTTGGTGTGCAGGCATTCTGATTTTTTTTCTTCACTGCAGGCTGCCGCCTCTCAGTTGTGCCTGTCTGAGCTGCCCAGCCCCACCAGGGCACCCTTAAAGTTGGTTGGCACCAAACCCAGATCTGCCCTGCCCTCATAAGGCAGGCCCAGATGGCTCTTTAAAGCTGCACACAAATGGTAATTGTTTATAAAGAATAGCAATTATGTGAGGTTGTCTCTGATGCTGGCTGGCTGAACACTGGGCAGACTCCTACGCATGAAGAGGCCCTATTGTCAGTTTTGTGACTGAAGGCTCTTTAGTGGCCAATACATTTTGGGTATTAGACCTGCCTCTGCACTATGGGATTTTCTCTCCAGAGGTGATTACTCAGACTTCAAGATCAGCAGAGCATTGTAAAGAACGGTAAATGTAGAAAAAGAGCAATGGTTCTGAAAATATGACTTTCAAAATATCCTAAGGCTGGTGACTCAAGGTCATGACAAAGTCTCAGTCCGCCCAGATGCTGCACACAAAGCTCCGCATAAGCCACGGGCAGCATTACTGTATTATCTCCTGCTATTTGTAATCTCTTCCTGGGCAGAGGCCCCTGACTCACAGATGGGTTTTTGATGGTTTCTTTCTCTTATTTCATTGAAGGATTACCATTGCTGTGAGATGTCAGTGACTTTAGACTACGGATTTGTGCCCCTCCCACACTCGTTCAGAGCTGCTGCATTCAAAGGAGCCCAGGTCAGCAGTGAGTCCCACCCAGGACAGGTGCCCAGGGCACACACAGAGGCCAAGCTGTGGTTTGGGAGCTGGCCCCAGCCTGTTTGCAGCCCATTGTACCTGGCCCAGCCAGACCAGGAGCCACTCCTACTTCTTACACATTGTCCTCAAGCCTCTGCCCACAGGGCACTAGCACAGATCAGCAATTCTGAGGAGATCTCGATGTGATCTGCTGTTAATTTTCATGGTACTAATGCTGCTAAGCCAACTAAAACCTCCTCCACTAGGGCAGGCAGTTGTGTATGCTGTGTTCTCCTCTATCAGTTAACAGGTGCCTGATCAGCTGTCTGAACAGTGTAATTAGTGCTTACCAGTACAAAGGGTGAGCAGTTATGATGACTGGTATTGATTTTATTTCTGTTTCATGACAAAAAGAAAAAAAAGCCACACCTTTTCTCAGCTGCTCTGCTGCAGCCAGTGCTTCATGCAGAGTAACTCCTGCTCCAATCACAGTCACTTGGTCATCCTTGCTCTTCAAAACCACCTGCAAGAAAACATGTCCATGTGTTTTTAACACTTATCTTACTGGGTTTTTTTACATTTCTAGAGATTTTAATTAAAAGATCAAATCTTTGCAATACTTTAGAGGGAAAAGGGCTTTCATAAAAGGAACACTGCATATGTTTTTATTCTATTTATCTGTGCAGTATTTACCTTTGCCTGTCCAATATGGAAGTCCTCATTGTTGTTGTAAATGACAGGGTTTTCAGGACGACTGGTTCTGATGAAGCAAATGCCCTGTTTCCAAGGTAAACATGTTAGAAGTTAGGAAAACAGAAAAGTGTTGATATTATAGTTGATAGATCCTGTGAAAAAAATACAGCAAAATGAGGTTTTCTATTTGTCTGATGTTCACATTCTTACGTTGCCTCTGCTTCTTATAAGTAAACTCTGCCCCACCAATTCCCATTAGTCCTTTGTGGCAGCTTCCAACAGTACACAACACTTCACCTCCTCTTAAAGCACACTGATAACTTACAATTTCCTTTCTGATTCCAAGATACTTATTTCTCTTTTGTTCTCTCGTGGAAATGGAGAATCTTACTTGAGTTAATTAGGTACTTAGAACCTTACCATACATGTGCAACTTTGTCAGTTTTAAATTAGAGAAGAATGATAGGGTGAAAGCAAGGAAAAAGGCTTTCCATCAGTTAAAGTTCAGATGCCCTTCCAAAAGAAGTAGCAAACTTGTACTTTAATCTCTTCTTCCCACTCCTTTCCCCATCTCCCATCTTTTTTCCACAAACCACTCATCATATTCGTTACACACCAAATTTCCACACTCCTTCACTGAACACCTGTAGTAACAAGATTGAATATTTTCAGATCATTTGCTTCTCAAGAAAACTTCTATGGCAGCCAAGAAAAATACTGATCAAGGAGATGATCAAAATCCTCAATACAGAAATTTGTCTTTCCATATCCAGCTTCAAGTTTGACCCCAGAGGTAAGGAACTAAGAGAGCACTTTTGGGTTAATAAACACTGAAGGGAGTTACAACACTTATTCTTACTCTAATTCAATATAGATTCTAACTGCAATTGCATAATCATCTAAGCTCCCCAAAGCTGGCCCACAGCATTCCAGACTGTTCATTCTGCACTAGCTTGGACAGAATATCTGCAACCTTTCCTTGATCAGAAACATTCCACTGCCCCACTGGAGCCTCGGGAAGAATTTCCGTGGGGAGAAACATGCAAGAAACATGCCAGAAGCAACAAGAGTAGCACAAAAGACAGAATTATTCTCTGGCTCAGAAATACTGTGATGCAAACCTTGGTGTTGGCAGCTATTTCCACTGCTTTTTCAGTGGCTACAGCATCACTGGGGTAAAACACAGTGGAGTTGGGAATAGCCCGGAACATGCACAGATCCTCCAGTCCCATCTGAGATGGCCCATCCTCACCTGAAAGGATTAAAGCAGGGTTACAGAAGAGCAAGTGCACATTTTTAACAATCACTCAATACAGAAGTGACTTTCAACGTAAACCAGGCAAAAAAGGAGAAAAGGATAAAATCAGGCACACACACGACATGCAAGTCTACCTGCTTGAGAAAAGAATCATCTTCTCCTTAAACTTGGAACCATCTAAACAGTAAATAAGGATAGAAAGAGACTAAAAAGAAAGAGAACTGGGATTAAAAAGAAAAAATAGGAAATAAAGTATAACAATAAAACAACACAAAAGGAATACAACCAAATAGGAAGGGTACATATACAGAAAGAGCATCTGAACATCTTCAGATTTACATGTGCTGAGGCAAAATTTACACTTGCAATAAGTGTTCCTCCAGATTTCAACTGCTGGAAATGTGAAAGGAGAATTGAATGTGTCCCATCAGAAATGGAGAGTGCAATCGGTGCAACTACTCTCAAATTCTTAGGCTGATTTCAAGATTAAATGAAGGGTATGTATGTATTTTTTGATACTGTGCAAAGGAGCATTGGGGCATCTGTGTTGTTAATTTAACAACTCAAGCGCCTCGTGGCATAAACTGCAGATCCACGGAACAGGAATGTTAGCCAGGACACGTGCTGGTTTTCCATGGTTAAAGAAACAACCACCACAACACCCCCCACCCCCATGACCTTATGTAACGGAGCTTTGGGAATGGCACTGCTCCAACCCAGCCATGCACAGGGCTCTGGATCCACTCATGTCACAGCCTGCAGCAGCAGGGCAAAGAGCCTTCCCACATGCACCCGCTACCTGTTATTCAAGAAGGACGAGTTCACCAGGAAGGAGGAGAATACTTTCCTAAGGGCAGCACAAAATTCTGAAGAACTCTAAACACGTTAAAGAGATCAAGCATTGAACTCTGCCACTGCACATTACTAATGAAGTAAGCACAGACCAGGAAGAGGAAGTGTCTTGGCTTTCAATCAAGACATGATAAAACCCCCTCAACATCACAGTTTCTAAATGTGTGTACTCCGAATGAGAGGGACCCAGTGGGCATTTTCCTTTCCTAAAATGCACCTACACAATGAAGACATAGCAGAAAAATGAAATTATAAAGAATAAAATTATCAGGTGATAATTTTAATATTCTGAATGTTATGCTAGGTAGACAATTACTCATGTTTGTCCTGCTTTTGCTGCGGTGGTGCCAGTACCACCAGCATTCAAAGCTCCTCAATTCAATTCAAAGTAACTTACAGACTAGCACCAAGTTTAGTCTGGCCCCAAGTCTTTCTGAAAATCCCAATTTATATGGTTTTGGAATATCACAGATCAAATGAAAGTATAATTCTCAATTACAGCTGCAAAACCTACATTTATAGCTTAATAAAAGAAGTAAGTACTTAATATGAACAGTAGTAAATGTCCAGGATATAAACCAGTCTAAATAATTGATATTTCTATTTTTGACACATGTGCACTATGACTTCTATTCCTATATGTTCAGTTTGAAAAATACAGATTTTTCCATTATTCTCTTATGACCTTAAAACTTATTTAATGTTTCAGTCCATCAGCAACTATTGGTCTAAGAGTGAACTTAGTACAAGTTCAGAAGGTCATTGTGATAGCTATTTCTTATAAATGTAATGGGTTCAAATTTCAGTGCAGCAGAAGCCCAGGTCTACCTAGAACTGCATACATAAAACTTCAATTTTCACCACAGATCCAGACTGGATTCTGAATTTCATGCAGAATTTCATGCAGATTTCATGCAGATTTGGGCCATGCAGGCCCAAAATTCTGATAGGAAGTACACTTCATTCATACCCTTTCATTTAAAATTGAATTTTTAACTGCTAAAGGATTTCTCTGAATAACTTTCTTTACAACTCTTTATATAAGTTGTACAACTTACATTAACATAATATAAATTTATATAGCTTTAAATAACTCTTTATATAAGTTGCAAAACTTTGGGTTGAAATTCTTTTTTGAAAATCAAGCTGAGGCTTGAATGGGATTTGTACCTCAAACAACTTTATAAATCCAAGTCTACACAGTCACAGCTCCCAGCAGAACATTTCAGGTGCTGAAAATTGAAACTTGGAAGTGTAGTTCTAGGAGACAATTTGGGTAATCCAAAGGAGTTTTATCTTCTTAAATCAGTAAAGACCAAACCTAATTGGCTTTTGCACCAACACCCTGCTTCCTAAAAGTCTGAAGGTGGAAGGACTGATTTTAATAAGAGGCTTGTAATAGAATCCCTCCCTTAATTACATACAAAAGCCATAATCTGATACACACTATAGCCTCTACTCCAGAAGCTGTACTGCTACAAGTTAAGGTTGAGGTTTGGGATGAGACTACGTGTTTATGAAGTATCTTTAAATCTTTACTAATATTACAGATCAAATTATCTATTTTGTTTTAAATGAAAAAAAAAATCCAACTCTCCTCCAAATCATACTGCCAGCCAAAACTATTAAATCAACTCAAAAACTGATGTATGCAGAGAGCCTTAATTTACTATCCCTGTCAGCTCTCCCTTTCTTTCATTTTCCCTAAAAATACCTACAAGCTTTTCAAGCATGAATGTCTACTTGCATTTTGCTTCTTGGTATGCAAGTCTGTTCCTGTTTCCATGGGTCATGTCTATGCATTTCAGATAAAAAAAAATTCTCTGGCTCCTTCAAACCGAAGCCAACCCCACTATGATGTGAAGTGTTCCAAACACTTCTGGGGAGCCAAGACCAGAGAAGGCTCTGCCAGTGAGGGCCCTTAGGCAGTTGGTGTGAGATGTGCTGGCTCTGCTGCCTTGGTCTCCACTGGCACACTGTGTTCACCTCTCAGGTGCACGGACTGCAGGACAGGGCCTGGGCGAGCAAAGCTCCTTCTGCTGTAAGACATCCTTGGTTTGGCTGGGACAGTTCATTTTTTTCTTAGCTGATACAGTGGTATGTTTTGGATTTAGGATGAGAATGCTGTTGATAACACACAAATGTTTTGGTTGTTGCTGTGTGGTGTTATCCTAAATCAAGGACTTTTCAATGCCCTCATGCTCTGCCAGTGAGGAGATGGACAAAAAGCTGGGAGGGATCCTGGCCCAGACAGCTGACCCAAGCTGGCCACAAGGACATTCCATACCATAGAATGCCATGCTTGGCATATAAACTGGGGGGGAATTGGCTGAAAGGGGCTGACCACAGCTCAGGGATAGGCTGGGCTTTGGTCAAGGGGTGTTGAGAAATTGTGTTGTGCTTGTTTCTCAGAGTTTATTTTTATAATTACAATTATTACTATTGGTAGTATGTTTTACTTAGTTTCATTTATTGAACTGTCCTTTACTTACAAGTTTTTTTTCTGATTCTCCTCCCAGTCCCACTGCAGGGACAGGGAATGTGTGAGTGGCTGGGTGGTGCTTGGTGTCCAGCTGGGATTAAACCACAACAGATCAGGCTTGTGACCTCCTGAGGAGCCCCAGCATACAGGAGTCCATGGAGCTGACCAGATCGTCCCAGAGTCCCGAGGGAACTGGCTGATGTGGCTGCCAAGACACTCCCCATGAAAAGTCACAGCAGTACCAGGTGGAGTGCCCAGGGTTTTAAAATCCTGGGAACTACCAGCTACCACTCTGTGCCTAGGCAGATCCTGAACAGATCCTCCTAGAAGCTGTACTAAGGCACATGGAGAAAGGGAGGTGATTCAAGACAGCCAAGGCTAAATCCTGCCTGACTTTGAGCAACCTGGTCTAGTGGGACATGTTGGAAGGAGATGACCTTTAAGATGCCTTCCAACCCAAAACTTTCTATGATTCAATTTTCTGACTTATGAAACAGATTCACAGTTCCTGTTTCATCAGGATGTAGGAGACTTTGGATTTTTTAATCACCACATTAACAGTATCAGTCATAAAAAATACTGGAATAAGTTGAAGTAATTATTTTAAATGTGTGAGCTCTAAACTGTTTTTGAGATTGACGGACAAGAGCCTCTGTGCAAGAACAGTATTAGTTTCTCATTTAAGGGACTGGGAAACAAAGGTACAATAAGCACATTACTATTCTTTCCTCAGAAGATGTCAACTGCAAAGATGAAATGGAACCTCAGCTCCTCAGTTTCAGTCCAATGCGTTTATATCAAACTTGACTTGTACAGTAGAAAAGCGTGTAGGGAAAAGTCCTATTTTCATCAGGCCAAAGAGGAAAAACAAGCCGATGAGAGTTTGAAATTTTTCTCATTCTTTCCAAACACAGCAAAAGTGGATTTGCAAATGCTGACTCCCTCCTACCCCTGCTGCAGCACGGCTTGGCCCGCAGAGCAGGATGGCCCTGCCAGGCCCTGTCCCCGGGCAGGCCGGGGCTCCTTACCGATGGAGACGCCGCAGTGGGAGCCGCAGAGGTTGATGTTGCTGTCGGAGATGGCCGCCATGCGGATCTGGTCGAACGCCCGCGAGAAGAAGGTGGCGAAGGTGCTGGCAAAGGCGACGGTCCTGTCACGAGTGGCACAGCCAACGGCAATGCTCACCTGGAAGAGGGACGGTGGACAAGGATGGTGAGTTCCTCACTTGTCAGTGGTTTCCAGGACATCATCTGTGGGACTTCTTGCCCTAAAAATTTAGCAAGAAGCTCCTGCTTCTACTTGCTGGCTTTTCCAGAAAGGAAAGGAGGCAACTCACCCTCCCAGTATCTATTCTCCTGCATCTCCTCTGCTCCATGCTTCAACTGACAGCTGTCATTGTTGACTCTTACTGGCAGCTTCTTTTCTTTATCTGCTTAAAGCAGCCATTCAAAGATTTTTAAGACTTATCCTCCTCTTTCTTCTCCTGGATCAAAGGCTTACATTCTCAGTCCAATGGACACGGTCTTGCTATCTCCAGCAGACAAAAATCATCATTAGTAAGAGGGAATGGATTTATCTGTATTATTTGGACTGGTCATTACTAAAAAGGCCCTTCTTTCGCAAAACGGAAATTAGAACAAGGTTCCTAAATTCGTTTTTGCTACAGTTACCTCACATCTATTTGAAAAACAGGTATTAGACCCCCACTGTAAGGGGCCTCACACTGAATGGCCACAGTGGTCTCCCAGCAAAGCCAAGGGAGCAGTTACCATGTTCTGCTCAGCGATGTAGCACTCGATGTAGCGGCTGGGGTGCTCCTTCTTGAAGAGCTCTGAGAAGGTGGAGTTCTTGGTGTCGCCATCCAGGGCAATCACGCGGTCGTTGGCGTGGCCCAGTTTTGCAAGCGCAACTCCGTAAGCCTTGCGGGTGGCCCACTGCAAAAGGAAATCAGGCTGCTGTAACTTGCTGCTTTGTACAGGCTTTTTTTCATTCCTATTTTATTGTTCTCAAACGATAGCAGTAGCAAAAGTACATATGAGAACAGTGAAACACAGAAGAGCAAACAAACCCACAAGGAAGCATTAGAAAATACATCGGTGCTGAAATTGGCAACTCCCCACCAACCCTGCTAGGAAATGCTTGAAACCTTGCTGCCCAATCATGGAAATTCACTGAACCTCGAGGAGATTCTTCAATTTCAAAAGCAGATAAAGTAGCTCAGAAAATTGATAATGCTCATGAAATAAAGGAGAGTGATTTGAATCTCCATATTTTAATATATTTATATACCCTTTCAATACCCAGCAAGTCGATTCTCTGTGTCACTCCACAGAAGTAGGTGACTGCGTACTGAGAAGATGTGGGTAGTTGCTACTGTGGCAAGGGATAACACAAAACCTCCTGCCATCCAGTTAAACAGTCTCACACTTTGAAATATCTGACCATCAGTGAAAAAGAAGGGAATACCTTTTCTCCCACTTTGTAAGTTGGTGGAGATGGCATCTTAATGTTTCTAATATTTACTATAGGTGCATCTTCTTCTGGAAGGGCTGGAGAAAGCTTTTTCTTGTTTTGGATTCTGTCATCTATTTCCTGAATGACCTGTTCAGCCATATTTTTCGGAAGGGGCTTTCCATGCCAGCTTTCCTTATCTTCAACACCTGTGTATTTAAAATCACATTACAAGTAAGAAAATAGTTTTTGTATAAAAACAGTTTAGGCTTTTAGCTGCAGATTTTACCCAGTTAGAAGTGCAGTGGAATATGACAGTGCAGTATTGTCTTCCAAGGAAGAAATTCCTTGAACAATTACAGTAGTATTCAACTTCATTAAGACAGACATATTTAAACAAATAGGAGAAATTTTACATAATCAAATTACATATATTCCAAACTTGTGACAAAATCCCAGCATCTTCTACTGAAATTATTTGTAAATTTGCACCTAACAGACATAAGTATGGCAGGAAGCAACCAGTAAATCAATGTGAACATTTTCCAGGAAATTGCAACAGTTAGTTCTATTTAAACAAATTCAGTTAAGTTTGAAACAACAGTTAACCAAGGTGTCCAAATCAAACAAGATCTGATGTTTTACAGCTTTATTTTATTAGCTTCTGATGGCTCTTATCTGTATACCTGGCACTGGTAGCCAAATCACCTCTGTGGCTGATACCCTGCTTTTCCCTCAGTCACTGCAAATAATGAACTTTGCTTGCTTACTCAGTGAAAAGGAACGAAGATATTCAGTGCTGTTATTAATATTTATCTGGTCAGGAAGGCAAGCTCACAGAGTGCTGCTGGAAGCTGTGGCTAAAGGGGATCGTGGCAACTCTTGGCACACCGAGGGTGCGTTTGCTCCATCCCACGGACAGAACTCCCCACAGCTGGCACAGGCCTCACTTGCTAAGACCAAACCAATCCTTTCAGCAGTAATTTTGCTGAGAGGCACAGAGGGTGAAGGACTTTCTCCTGCACGCTGTTGCTCAGATGTGCAGGTTCCTTTACTGCAGCACTAGGTACACGTCATAGCTCCATGTGTATGCAAAGCAATGATTGTTTTATTACCTGATATGCCTTTGCCTTTAAAAGTCTTTGCAATGATGGCTGTTGGCTGATGTTTGGCCTGGCCAAAGGCTTTGCAAAGCTCCTCCACACTGTGTCCATCCACGATGATGGCATGCCAGCTAAGAACAAAAACAGATCAACTGTTTCCAAAGGGTTTTAGCATGTGACACTCTCTGGTAGTCAGCAATAACAATAACAAATACTAACTTCATTCCAGAGCAATGTCTTTTTAAGAAACCCAAAGTATGGCAGAAACACAAACTAGCATTTATTTGAGACCATAAAAAATAGCACAGTCACTTTTTTAATAATGCAAAATGAGTCACAGGGAGATCAACAGCTACAAGTAAAATTCTCAGCCCACAGATAACTAAGTTATGCTACATTTCTTCAGATATAATGGCCCTTTTTAATCACAAGAGCAAAGCAAACATCTAGAAATAAGATGAAAACTGAGAATAGACGTTGATTAAAAACTGAAAACACTCTGGCATAATTTGGTTTCTATTCTATCTGACAATTTTTTAGCCTGGACTTCGCATCTGCATAGAAATACGAAACTAAATGAAAGCCAAGACACAAAGAATTCTCTTACTTTCCCTGCTGTTTTTTTCTGATCTACTTGCTGTGATAGGACATGTGGTCACAGTTATAAAATCTGAATTTAACCTGCTAAAAACAGTTTTAAGACCCCAAACAGATTTATCTATGAAAGCAGATCTTATTTTTCTTCAAAACCAACAAATTTTGCCATTTATAATATTCCTACTGCAGCCATAGTCGACCAATACCAGGCATTATGAAAGATCATCTTCCTTGCAGATGGAATCCTTTGGAGCTGAAAGCTCATTTGAACAATTCTGAGAAGCAAATAAAACATACATTTTCAAATGAGAGATTGTCCTGAGCTTCTCCCACTCACATACCCAAAGGCCTCGCAGCGTTTCTGGTAGATTTCAACGTGATGCTGCAGAGGAGCAGGGTCACTTTGTCCAAGACGATTAATATCAAATATAGCAACAAGATTATCAAGCTTGTAAAAGCCAGCAAAGGCCATTGCCTCCCAAACAGAGCCTTCAGATAACTCTCCATCTCCAAGCAGACAGTACACTCGATAGCTAGAAGAAATTAAAAATGAAAATAAATCAGGTTTGATGTGTAAGCATTTTTAAATCAAAACTCATCCAATAACTCATAGTAAGAATTCACTTCATTTTTCTATCCCAAACTCAATTCCCATTGTTCAATGCATTCACCTCAGCTAAAGTTACATAACCTTAGACAAATCAAATTAAAATGGTTCTGAGCTTTTACACATTAGAAAAATAAGATGAGAAATACTGCACTCCTTTCCAAACCTTTGTCTCAAAGAAATCAAGTCTTAAGCCTCTCACTGCAAGGCTTGACTGAACAGGCCCATTGAACACTGTCACTGTGACTCAGCAAGATCCTGAACAATGCAGGGACAGTTACCTCTGCTTCCTCCTTCCTCCCATATATCATCTGGAAGGACAACCAACAGGAATTAATTCCAGGAAACTCTAAATTGTGGATGAGCTCAGCTATGGATTAAAGCATGCTGCATAACAAAGTCAGAGTTCAGGAAAAAGATAACCAACACGATATGACTTTGTAGACTGTTTCTCCCACCACTGAAGCCTTTTATTTAGGTAAAGCTCAGCAGCAGTACTGCCTCATCTCTACCAAATTCAACCACAGCATTTGTCTTTTACTACCACTCTTCTTCTGGATGATAAAACTTTGCAAATGTTTATTACCCACTAAAATTTAAAAAGAAAATTGTAAATTAGCCTTCAAATATATAATTTTAAATCCAAATAAGCGAGATGGCTGTCAGTGATTTTTTTTTAACTCAACATGAAGCTATAACAGACTTTTGATCTGATTCCCACCTGCCTTCAGCTAAATGTGAACTCCTTACACTTAAGCTGCTCCCCAGTGCTGCATGCAAGACCACCTTTTCCTTTTGTCATGTAAGCACTAGTTAGATTTTTTCCACACGTAGCGTCTGCTAAACACAATTAAAATCAGCAAGTCATCTTTCACAGAAATTATTTCAAGCAAGTGAAGTGTAGGACACATTAACTGGGCAGCCTATGCTCAGATGGACTAGAACTGTCAAACAGAATATATCAACCACATCAGGCTATTTTCCTCCTCATACAGATTTGCCTTTAGATATCTTCTTTTCTTGTGCACAAAACAAATGGCAGGAGCACTCATTTTTGTCTCTGTGGAGTTGAGTGCCTTTCTGATAAAATTTTGGAGCCCTATTTTATGATTCAATTTTGCAGTTATTGACCATAACAGTTCCTTATCCAACATTCTTCATTATTTGTCATCTGACACTGAACAGACATCTCCAGCTTGCATTTTCCTTCTAAAGGGACATATGCAGTCTCAAAATGGATATCAGTTACTCTCTGGAAGTTAGAGGCTCCTCCAACCACTCCCTGTCTTCTCTGTTCAGGAACATCAGCTTGCTATGCTGTCAGGTTACAAAAGAAATACACATATACACTAATTGTTGCTAATCTTTAAACTCCTGCTAGTTTCACTAGCAACAGCTTTGTAATTATCTATAATTTAAAACCTGAATTTGAAATCAGATTTAGGCATGAAGGATGGAATAGATGAAAATGATTCTATTTATCCATCCATCTATCCAATTTATTTTGACAAAATTTTTCCATTAAATGTCTATAACTACAAAGCATGAAAATGGAATTACCTGGCTCTGTCAAAGAATTTGCCAGTGTAGGCCATTCCACAAGCAGCACCAAGACCCTGCCCAAGGGATCCAGTAGCCACATCAGTGAAGGCTTGTCTCTGAGAATAAAAAGACAATAATTATTTCACAATTATGAAATAGAAGGAGTAATTTCCAGTGCTAGAAGATGGTTCAACATACATCAAAATTCAGCTTCTCAGCATAACAGTGTGCAAGTCCCTCTAAATCTTGCCTTGAACCCCTGATTTCCCTGCAATGCAGGTTTCTTTCATTATGACTGTCACAAACTAACTGGGCTCTCTGAGAGGAAATGGAATTTTTCAGCTATACTTTGGATGGGAAGAGCTAAGAATTGATGATTTTGTGCAAAAAAGAATCAGCTGAAACAACTGGCTGGGAATGGAAAGGCCAATGAGTTGGCCAAACTGGGTGTAAACTCTTGAAATACCTTAAAGCTACTTAAAGGACAAGTGAAGCCAGGATGGAGCTTTACCTAAACATTTATTAAAAGGAAAATACTGCCATGCAGAGCTGTAGGGGAATTTTGCTACAACAATAAAGGTCATTATTACATGCTCATTCAAACATAGTTCAAATTCAAATTCAGTTGTGAGGCCATAAATGCCATCATCCTTCTTAGAAGTCTTTATCTTTCCTGTACTGTACAGCTGGCAACCAAAATTGCTGTGAAAAACTTGTTGTTTCACAGAAAACATACTTTTGTATCAAAGATTATGAGCACTCACCGGCACTGGGTGTCCTTCTAGGACAGAATCAATTTTCCTCAAGTTCAGTAATTCTGCTTCTTGTAGAAAGCCAGCCTCTGCCCAAACAGAATATAAAATTGGTGCTGCGTGACCCTAGAGAGAAACAGAAATTGTAAACAAAACACAACTTTCACAATTCCCGACTATCAAGACAAAATTCTACAAAGCTGACAAACCCTGAAATCAGGTTCTTGTGCCCATTAGGAAGGCACAGAGTTATTAACCAGTTTTACAATGCACACATCCACACTGATGCTTGTTTCCCCAAGCCCCTGCCTAGAGAACCCAGCAGGATGAGTGGTCTTATCTCACTAGAACTCCCTTCTGTGTGAATGTACTCAAGGCTGAATGCAAGGAGTGACAACACACAAAGCCTTAAGCTTTGTACACTCAGACCTTTGTGGAGCAGTCATCAAGAGCCAAAAGAGCTCGCAGATGTTTGAAGCCATTTAGCAACTCTGGACAGAAATACTGATTAATTAGAGAGCTAAAGTAAACATGAGGAGGTGACTCTCTCAGTGCTTCACGACCTCAGCATCAGCTGCTTGCTTCTCACTCAATTCCTTCTTTCAGAGTGGCCACCAGAAATGGCAACACTTACATCCAGCACAGGGACATTTGCCATAGGCTACACAGCACTACTGCGAGCCACAGCTCAAGGAATTCTGACTCCAAGAGGGAATGTGCATCACTGGAGCACTTCATCTGCCATGTTTTACATCCTCTGCCATGTTCTACACTTGCTGAAGGGCCTTTATTTGCCTTTATGTCATCTGAACAATATCTCCATGATTTGCAAGGGCACAATGTAAAGGGGGACAGAAACACCAACAGCCAGCACAGATTGGGGTTTAAGTGTTTTCTGACCCACGGTGGCCTCAGAGGTAACAGTGACTTTAATAACCTTCTGGCACAGTAGGAATGCATACTCCAAACTACTCACTAACCTGCCCTGTTTCATGTAATGCTCCCTGAGAAGCTGGCAGGAATTAGTGCCCAGTGTGACGTGGCTGCAGGCATAACAGCAGGGCTGCATTTAACAAGAGAGCTCAAAAGCCAACTGCAACTGCCTTGTTAGAAAAATAAAACAGACCTTATTGCATCCTGATAGATTATATAGACTATAAATGTAGTATTTATTTTTTAACATTGGAACAACTTAACATAGTGGAGTTAAAACTTATCAGGACACATTACAAAGACCCCTTTTAAACTGTTTTAAAGTTATGCTGCAACTCAATTCAGCCAGCTTCCTTCTTTCTGAAGCAGACAAATTCCAGTCTCTCAAATATTTCCAACAGACTGCTGTGCAGATGTAAGTGTATGTATGCACAAGTCAAAGAAGACAATTTAATCTACAGACAGACAGCTCTTTCCTAGCAGACTGCAACAGGACAGCAAGGCAGTAATTATTTATTTACCTTTGAAAGAACAAACCGGTCGTTGCTGGCGTTTCTGGGGTCTTGCACTTTGTACCTCATGGTATGGAAAAACAGCACAGACATAATCTCTGCTGCACTGCAACATGATGTAGGGTGGCTACAAGTCAAGAAGACCCAAGATTACCACTTGTGTTATTGTTTGCTCAGGACTGCATCTTTAAAACATCACTTTATCAGACCCCAACTCTTCAGCATTAAAATACACAAACCCCAAGTGTTTGATAACCCACCCCTGTGCTGGTTCCCCAATGCCAACCAGTTGTACTCAGAAACTGAAGTGGATGTTCAATCTAGACCCTGCTGACAGCTCAAGGACTTGTCTTTTAGACCTCTCCTTTCTTCTCCATGCCAAGGACCACACCTGAAGGGGTGGCTGAAGCACAGGACAGTGCCAGCCATCAGTGCTGACAGTGTCAGCCTGGGCCTGAAACCAGAATCCACTGATTTATCTGGGGGCAGAAATTCACACCAATGCAGAGGAAACAGAGACAACTTTCCACAGAACTGGAGCCACTTGCTGAGTGGAGAAATTAAAGCATGGCATCAGGACTTGTTCAGGCCCTGATGCACAGGCAGGGATTGGTAATGCAAGATTAACTTCTGCAGGAACTTCTGGAACACTTATAATTGCATAACTTAGGAACTATTTCATTTTACCACATTAGAGCTGACAGGATAATAATTCTGATTCTAAAGATGACATTAAATAATGCAATTCTTATTTTCATCTTCTACTGAAACTGGATATGGAAATTTATTGTCTCCAGTAAACACCTGGATATATGTTGTAAAATACTTGATTGCTTAATCTTTGGCAAAGAGGGGAACTAACATTTTCTACATTTACATCTTTATAAGTCTGAAATATTGTATGAGTTGGTTTATCAAACATTTTTAAGCATGTGGTTTTAGTCTCTCCCATTGAACTGCCTGGGGTAACAGCAGCATGAATTCATGCTCCAACTATAACTTGCCTTAAGGAGTACACAGGACCATTTCACAGGCAACTGTGCCATAAAGTACCAACAAGTGAATATAAAATTATGTGAAGAGGTTATGCAAGTAGCAAATATGGAGTTATACCATGACAAGGTATATATTTCATTTGAAGTGCAATAGAAGGGCCAGAATTAGTTTTACATATCTACATTACTGTAATTTACATAATGATCACTGTGGTTCTTATGCACCTGGAAGGGGTGGCACCTCTTGACCACTTGGGAGTAGCAGCCTTGGTTTTTCACTTACCATAAAGTTTAAAAGGGGTAAGGAGGCTCTTTAAAACCCATTACTGAGTGTGGAAAACAGCATGTTTCACATTTTACTGATGTAAACAGCATCATTCTTGACAGCAGCCATTGCTACTGAAGTACAGGAACATGGATGATGAATAGTAAGGTTGAAAATGCAGTTTCATGTCACTTTCTCTTCTAACAACATTTATTTTTCATCTTTAGCAGGATGTTCTGAAAGTATTTGATCCTACTTGCAAAACGGGACAAACTGACTATGAAAGTGTCACTTCTGTTTCCCACATGTACATTTACCATGCATGTTAGGATTAGACAACACTTTCACTAGAACTTTAATCAGAAGATTTTCTTTGGGTAGTAATAAACCTTCCCACCCAACATTCCCAACATAACTGCAATAAGAGAATAAAAACATGCACAACACTAGCAAAATACAAATTATGGTTAGTGTCCATCCCTTAGTAAGTACTCACACACAGGGAACCAAGAGAATTAGCTTTAAACCATGGTTCAAACATATTAGTAAATATTTATGTATTTGAGTTAATCAATAAGCCTTACATGCTTGTTTAAAGCTTTCATTCCTTTAATTTTATTAACTTTATACTTAACCATACTTCTATGAACTCCTGGTCTTGAATAAAAAAGTTTTAAACCACCTAAAATGGTAGCTTGTGGAAATAAAAAAAAAAGTAGAAAAATTTAATAAATTACCTGAAATTTGTGAAAAAAATCATCTTATTAAAACTACAGGTTCATGAAATGAATTTCTACTATCAGAAATAACAAAAAAAAACCCCCCAAAACCAAAAAAACCCTTAACTTTGACACACAGTTCTTCAGCAGGAAACCAAACCAAAGTACACTAGAACACCAAAATCCTGGATCTGCACAAAGCAAGGGTAGAGTGATTGCTCCAAGTTAGTTTTGTGGAGGTTTTTTTGTTACTGTGCATGAATTCATATTTGTTCCATCTACGTGTGTCCACACATTTCAACTAGAAGGATAGTGGTGGAAAGCTAAAATGGAACACAGAGTCAAAACTGAAGGAAAATAATCTGCAACAAGTGATCTCACCACATATTATGAAACCTAACTGCCTCTTAGGAAACTCTTGCAACTTCCACTTTTAAGAATGTATCCATCCTGCTCTAGGAAGCCAAGGTATGTTTCAAAACTGCAGCAATTGATCATCAGCTCAGCAGAGACTCTGTCCATTTCAATGGAAATGTGTGCACTACTTATCTAAAAGAAAAAGCTCTTCCACACCCCAAACCAAGTATGTTCAATCTTTACAACTAACCTAATCAAAAATTTTTGCCCACGTAAGTAATTTTGAATACAATTTTTTTTCCAGTTCACTGAATTTTTCCACTCCAGCTGATGAAATAGTCAAAGTGATGTGTTTGAGCAACTTCAGGATCAGACAGACTTAGCTCTTGTCCAGGCAAAGGCTGTACTTTCTTTAACAGAAGGTAAAACAAGTAAAGACTGCAAGAACTGCTGTGATGTATCTACCACACCACCACTTGTGTTGCAATACCTGCCACAGTTCACAGAAATTACTTCCTTGAAAGGAAGGTAGGCAGGTCCTGTTTTCTCTGAAGTGCTTTTATAACAAGTATTTCCTTCAGTTCTTACAAACACCTTTAACAAACACTATTTCCTTAACAAAGTCAAAGCCATCATGACAATTCACATTTTTAATTAACTGTAAGCTTCTATTTAAACTTGCATTCAAACATCTTTTTCCATCCTCAGTGCACACCATCAATTTAAGCAAAGCACACTGTCTCAGTTTTTGGAAAACACATTCATAATGCACAGCTGCTTTGGAAATGTACATGCTTTGCCTAACTCCACAACAGACTGAATGTCTTTTGGGCACGTTACTACACCATCATCTTGGCAATTAAATCTTATTAAGAAAATATATTACTTGTCAACAGCATCTTCTCTCAAGAGCCCATCTTTCATAATCTGCTTGTTATCAGGTTGTGTAATAATTTCAGACTACACAACCCCAGTGGCAGAACAAACCAGAGGGATTAATGAAATGCCTTTGTGCAAGAAGTATTGTAGCACACATGAGCCAGGGAATAAAAAGCTTGAGTAAAACTACTTTTGCTGTTTCTTCATCAGTATGGTGAGAATGGTTTTACTGGTGAATTTCATGGACCACCAAAAGGAAACAGAGGCTGTAGCATGATCCTTATACTTTATCAGCACATCAGACAAAACGGAGAAATAATTTTATCTGTTGATAAGATAACTGATACCATACATCCCTGTGGCCTGCTTAAAATACTTACTGGAAGCAGAACACAGAAGCCCAAGCTCCACAAAGCACAATTTTTCAATTTACACTTTCACACAGACAAGTGTAATACCGTACACTGAAGCTCTGAAACAAACCAAGAACTAAAAGGGCAATTGTTTGGTATCCCATACTTCTCTCTCCAGACTGGACCCAACAAGACACAGCTTTGTGAAAGAGCACAGCTCGGACTTGCTGAGAGGTTTCCTGTGTCCAACACCCCATTTCACAGGAGGAACCACAGCAGCGCTTTCATTTGCTGTCTGCAAACGGAACGAGTAAAGTTCAGCTTCCAGAGCCATGTGCGGCAGCTCATGCCAGGCACAGGGTGGGGACTGCAAGGCAATTCAGTGAAGCTTTATAATATTTTACACATCACCCTCCTTCACAGAAACTTTAGCATCCAAGAATTCCTTGAGATTTTTTTAAACACTGCAGCTAGTTTCAAAGAGCTCCAAAAGAGGAAATTGCAATGAGACAGGAAATAGAATAAAAATTTAAAAAGAGCCCAGCACTTTATATGCAAGCATTCATATATTTTTCAAGCAGAAAAAATAGCTTTATGACTAAAAGCGGATTGTTTGCAGAGATTTTTTTTCCATAGGTAAAGCACGATCAAAGAAAGGATAACCCTGGAATCTGCACACAACAGAGCCCACACTAAATCCTGTCCAGAGGCCTGAATAAACTGCCCATTCGAGACCGCGGGCATTGCACAGATAATCCCACTTGGGCTCACTTGAAATTCTGTGCAGAATTAGTTCCAACTGACGGGCACGCAATGAAAAAGAAGCCGCTTGCGCCTCGGGCACAAATTCTTTGGTTTCCAATCCTGCACCAACTTAGCATTCCCGGCCTTT
>VXBR01007848.1:866002-948303 GCA_013400215.1 Cisticola juncidis | reverse complement strand
GCGCGGGCCCCGCCGCCGCCTCCTCCCGCGGGCGCCATTTCCGCGGCGCGGAGGGCCCGGGGCCCGCGCTCCCCGCCCAGCTCCGCTCAGGGAATCAGAGCAGGGCTGGGGCTGCAAGGAGCTCTGGAGATCGCCCAGACCAAGCCCTGTGTCCAGGAACTTCACCCAGAGCCGCTGACACAGGAACGGTCCGGGTGGGTTTGGAATGTCTGCACAGAGGGAGACTCCACGCCTTCCCTGGCCAGCTGTTCCAGTGCTCTGCTCACCTCAGCGAAAAGAACTCTCTCATGCTGAGGTGGAACTTCGTGTGGTTTCGTTTTGGCTATTGCTCCTGTCCTGTTGCTGGGCACCACTGAAAGGAGTCTGGCACCATTCTCTTGGCACCCGTCTTTGAGATGTTTAGATGGATTGATGAGATCCCCTCCGTCTTTTCCAGAATGAGCAGCCCCAGCTCCCACACTCTCTCCTCATAAGGGATGTTCCAGATCCCTCATCTTTGTGGCCTCCCCTGTACCTCTCCAGCAGCACCTTGTCTTTCTTGTACTGAGGAGTCCAGACTGGACAGAGAACTCCAGATGTGCCTCACTGGGGCCGAGTAGAGGGGCAGGGTCACCTCCCTCGACGTGTTTGATTCAACCCCTCCCGAGGGATCTCCATCCCGAGGGATCTCCATCCCGTCCTGTTCCTATCTTTAAAAGAATGTCACAGTATTCCACACCTTAACAGTAACCTGGTTCTTCTGCACAGGACAAACATTAGCAGCCTTGCCCGATTCCTGTCAGGATACAATTCTATTTCAGGATACAATTATATTTCCATAATATATGTTAAAAAATTTGATGAACACAGAGAGTTTTGCATAAAATATTGACTTCACCAGCCATCAGTCAGCCAGTACATTTTCTCTATCAATTCTGAACACTATGACATTAATATTAGACTTAAATAGGCAAGTAAAATACTTAATATATGTTCTAGAAAGCTCAAGCAGCACTAGAAGTCACAATCTAGAAAAACAAACAAAAAGTTAATCAGACAACAATGACAAAATAAAGTAATAGTGCTGGGTTGATGGTTGGAATTGACAACCTAAAATGTATCTTCCAGCCTTGATGATTCTGTGATTCTAAGAAACCTCAGGTCTTGCTCATTAAACCTGGTATTCCTGCACTGCATTCCTGTGTTTCAGTGCTCTGTCCACTGGTAGTTTCTCCTAAGAAACTGTATTGTATTGATTTAAAAATATCCTAGTTACATGTACTAATGCTTCATCACCTACTTCCAGAAGACATCAAACCACTCCATAAAAAACCCCCACACCTTCATCTTCAAGGCTCTGCAGGCTCTGGGTTTCAGAAAGGAGGAAACCACCTCCTTTCAGCCATGCTCACCTGGCAAGCTGCCACTAGGAAGCAGCATGTGAAACTCTTAGCAAGGTGGGACAAAACTTTTTTCCACAAATGAACCAATTTGTTAGAAGAAATAAAAGCAGACACCGCTCCCTTAGCTTAACTGTTTTCTTAAACAGTTTCATCAGTCGTCTTCTTAAAAATCCTTTTAATAAAAATCTTCAGAAGAAAATCTAGATTGGAAATAGGCCAGGAAGGATAAAACAGAGCCAAACAACCAGACCTGACAGTAGCAAAGTGCAGAGGTTATTCTGGAAAGCACTATACAAAGGTTAACTGCTGCAACTGTCATTTACTCTGCTTCAATCTATATTTAAGCTTTGAATAATTGGGTAGGCTAGGCCAACTAGCTTTTTAAAAAATTATTATTTTTTTATTTTTTCCTGCAGAACCAGCTGCTCAAATCTTTTAATTTCAGTAACACACTTTAAAGTGATACGGACAATAAAATCAGGATATGAAAAAACCTGATGAGAATCACACAAGCTTTGGTTTAAATTCAGGAACTCTGAGGACATATGCTGTAATGCCAAGAGCTTTCAGTGGCAGAGCGCAGGGCCAAGAAATGAGGCTATTAATGCACTGGCAGGGTCTTTGGGCAGGTTTCTTCTGGGGTACAGAAGACACTTTGTACACCTTGTAACCATCAGGTCTAAACAGGAGCTTGGAAATTAAGTAACACATGATAGCTAGAAAGTAGCTACTTGTGCAGGAAACCATACCAAAGAGATCCTAACTGAGGAAACAGAAACAGGACTGCCAGACACGGTGGAGGCAATCAACAGCCAAATCAAACAGCAATCAATCAACAACAATCAAACAACAGTTTCCCCACAATATTCTTGTTAAAATCCAGTTTTTACAATACAGGTACAACAATATAGGGACTTCTTTAGTCCTCCTGGAACTCTGATGCCCAAGGGAATATTGTGAGTAGGGGAGCATGAAAGATCTCAGGAGTTACAAGTAACATCTATGAGAAATACTGATTTTGTCTCTTCCTTTGCAAAATTTAAATTATAAAATCTACCCTATTGGTGAGGTAAACAGTAAATGCAAACCTAAGTTCCTGTACAAGATCCTTAACTGAACCTGACATATACTACACACCAGCAAATCTTGCTTGGGATCTGGTTGTGCCATTGCCTCAAACAGGCCTAAAATCAAACTAATGCTGTAGAGTGAGGGTGACCAATTTCTCTGAGCACATTACACAGCCTTTCCTCTTCTCCTCTGTCCATTCTTGCATCATTTCCACAACCTGTCAGCCTTGTCAAGGCAATAGCACAGTTGGTTCTGTCTGAAGCCATATGGTCAGAAGTTAAGACTAAAGCTGCTTGAGCCACCATTCCAGATCAAGTTTCCTGATTGTTCCTTGCTCACTGTGCTCTGGCTTTCTCTGCTGAGCAGTCCCAGAGCTTATGAACTGGATTCCTGTCAAATAAAGATGAAACAGAAGATTCAGTCTGTGAAGGCAGCTAATACATCCCCAGGTGCTAATGAGTATTCAGTCCAACAAGACAGACAAGAGCTAGACTGGAGCAGAATTCAAACTCTCTTATAGTGCAGATGGGGAGTCCTCAGCACCTTCTCATGTGCTCTACAGACCAGCTCTACTGGAATCTCTTGCCTGCTGATGTAGTCAAAGACACAGAACCATTTTAGCAGCACAGCAGCATTTAGTAGCTTGAGCTCTGTACCATGCTCACTGATTTGAGAGCAGTTGAAATACTGGCTGTGCTGAGGAAGGGAATGACAATTTTTCTATCACCCCTGCTATTTAAACACTTTATTTAGACAGATGTTGACATTAGGCTCCATCATCATCTCACTGATATGGAGTTTTTCATGGCAGCTGAGTGAGGTGAGGCAGGATAATTTGGTTTTCCTTAATCTGTGGTTTAGAAGAGGTGCATAAAGTAAATTCTTCAAATGAGGCCAAGTATATTTGAAATCATGTTTATTATGTCAAACACCACAGCATTTTGTATTGCTCAGATACATTAAGAAAACATAGTTGTGCACCCAATTTCAGCTGCAGAAAACAAATTTCAGAAAACTTCCTAAATACATTTGCATCAGGAAACTAACAGCCTATTTTAAAGATATGGCTACTCCATCTTTCTGGACGGTTGGTAGTACTTACAAACACAGGAGAAAAAAATCAAAATGGAAGCAGGTATGATGAAAACAATGAAGTAATTTCTGCACTAAGTTTTTGCTTCTAACATTCATTTACTCCCTGTTTTCTGTCTATACAGTGTGATTAAGAGGTGAGCATTGCTAGGCTGTTACTGTTCTTCTCTGCATAAATCACTGATAGTGGTAAAGTGAAATGACGGTCAACTAAGATGGACTTCAGTGTCTCATCATTCCCCTGTCAATGTCCTTTGTTTTCTCTCGCAATTCTTTCAAATATAAACTGCTCAGATCATAGCCTTGCTTTTGCCTTTGGCAAAAGGCTGATTCCATTCTTTGGCTGAAGAGCAAGGCCTGTGGTCAAGTCTCTTCCATCACAGTGATGATGTGCTCTTGAACTGCCTTGCAAGGGTGGCTCCCCCACAAGCTGTCCCAAGTGTACTGGCAACAGCAATCTTAGCAAGTGCCTTCTCTGGCTGCACATATGGTCCTTTCTTGTTTCCCTCTTGCAAGAAAATAAGGGAGATGATCTGGATCAGTCCAGTATTACTACAGCTCACAACTTCTTTTGTTTCCTCCATTGTTATCTGACTGGTAAAAAGACCTTAAGCTAGACTTAACTTAGACAATGTCATTGGGAGATCACTGCCCTCAACTCCCTCTCCTGGAATCCTTGTGCTGCATCACCGAGTGCTTATTGTGGTATTGTGTTGTTAAAACAGCAGCTCAAGCATTCACAGGATGAAATTCCACCTTGTGTCAGCGCCTCCACTTTGATCTACTGAAGAGGCGTGTTATTTCTGCAACTCTGACCAAGTGTGATGGACTGTAAAGCAATAGCTGAAGTCATGGTATATACATGGCATACAACAGTCAACATTTCTTCCACATTCCTGGGACTTGCCTCTGAAACCATGTACAATGTGATTAAAACAAGGATGCAAATGTATGGACAAACAGCCTTGCTTCAGCACATACAATCACATCTTGTTAGCTTCAGTATGAAGTACTGGACTAGACAGCTTATTAAATACATACACAGGATAACTGGATTTTTCCATCCCTTCCTCCACCTTTTGGTGTCAGGGCATTATGTGCAGCAGAGGCATGAGAGCTCAGCTATGACTGACATTTGCTGAGATACTGCAAAAATGCATTGCTGACATAAGTACATGCAACCCTGTTTATCAGAGCAGGCGCTGCATGCACTCAGCATTGCTGGAATTCAGGCCACTTAGCTACCATGGGGCTACGTGCCCAGTTTTGCCTTAAAAACTGTTCTCAAAAGATTGCCAAATCCAAGTCTAGCAAGAGCTCATCACTACAAAATCAAAACAGTAGTGAGTAAAGGAAATGTGTGGAGGCGTGGGAGGAGACCAACACGCTGTGCAATTGCAGTTTGAGCACTGTATGGATTCCAGACTGAACTGGAATCGCCAGTCACTGCTGTCCTGAATTGTCACCTTCCTCATCCTGAACATCTCCATGTAGTGCACAGGATTTAATTTCATTTGCAGAGTTCCTTAAAAAAGAGAAGTGGAATTCAACTCACTGTGGAATTCTGAGGGAATTCCAATCATTGTAGCCTGATGGAGGGGAATGCAGTACATTGTCAGACCAAATCTGGTACTGCAAATTTTCCAGAGGCTCAGTCCTTACTGTCACATCTTACTTAAATCCTATTCCTTCATCAGCAACAGCAAGTGGTGTTAGAACAGTACAAGCACACACTCAAGTAAACACCCTGTGAAAAGAATATTCAGCAGGCTGTGAAATAATTATCAGCTCTGCAGTTCCCATTGGAGCATGAAAAACACTCTCATCGTCCTTTAGTTGCCACAGATGTGGACACGGGATAGAACAGCAGATTGTGCTACACAGACTACAAACAGCTATAACCAGTAACCTGGAAAATGCAAGGTTCTTGTGCAGCACCTGACACAGAAACATCCACAAGGGAAATCCATCCACCTTTGAAGTCTGTAGGAGTAAGAT
Organism: Cisticola juncidis; assembly: GCA_013400215.1. Taxonomy (NCBI): domain Eukaryota; kingdom Metazoa; phylum Chordata; class Aves; order Passeriformes; family Cisticolidae; genus Cisticola; species Cisticola juncidis. Next base: position 942,760 of record VXBR01007848.1, on the reverse strand, counting down.
ACAAGGACAAGATACATACAAACAGAATAGATTCATAGTTCAACTCTACTAAAACCTTCTCCTCACCTGATAAAATGGTCTGCAAAAGGAAAAATGTGTATGGAAAGCTTCATAACGGAACAGACCATTTTCAAGTTACATGCAGGCAAATGTTGAACAAAACCAATTTTAAACCATAGTAATTTTTATATTACCTCTAAATAAAAATTTCATTTACTAAATGTACCCAAATACAACCCAAAAACTGCAAAGTTTCCAAAACATTATGACAATTTTATGATACATGAAAAATGTTCAGATTAAACCAAAAAACTTGAGACAAGTCTTACACAATGAGACTTTTTTATGTCTGTCTAACATGTAGCCTGCCAGAGAAAAACAGAAGCATTGTATTTCTCCCACAGTTAAAAGGAACTCACAGTGACTATGTTTGGGCTGTTTGATGATATTTAGGGAAGTATTTCTGCTAGCAGTGCAAGAAAATTAGAGTATTTAAATCAAAGTTTGTAATGCTAATATTGCAGTGTTTTGGGGTACTTGGATTGATTTAGCACAACCAGTTAACGATAGTATTTACAAAATTATTTAAATTTATAATCTGACTTTTCACTTGTTGCAATTTCTTCAAATTAAGATAAATATGAATTACTTATGCAGCAGGAGTTTGAGGCCTTTGCCTGTATCTGTGCTTAGAAGGTCTACTCAATACCTGGTTCCACAGTTACTTCACCATGTTTGCTTTCTCTGATTCCGGACTCAAGTCCTATGACACTTCAAACAAGCTCAGAAGTTATTTGTCTCTTTCGTCTCTGTTTAAATTAATATCTATATTCAATTTGACAAAATTGAAAGGATAAGGTTATTGATGATAACTCATGTGAAGCAAAATCTCCCAAACAGCAATGTGTTCACACATAGGGTGTGCACATTTAGAAAGAAGGTATAAGAGATGTAACCACCAAATAAAGCAGGATTTATTTGGGCTGTAATGCATAGGAGAGAAAGTGAAAAAAATCCTCTTCAGCCTGACCTCTGCAATGCAAGAGGTTTTGACTATTCTTGCTGCATTAGAAGCTCTTTGAGAAGGAAATCACTCAAAGAATGGATGAAATGGATTGATGCCAGAGCATTCTCTCATTATGTACCACCAGCACATCCTTCCACATGCAAAAACAGTGACTCCAGTTAGACATGGAACAGATTGTTCAGCTCATCTTCAGTAATGACATTATTTAGCTGCTAACGAATTTAAGGAAAGAGCAAAAAAGAAAAAATCCCCAATGTCTGTGCAGCACATCTCCAATAACTGAAAGAAATTATATGCACTGCATGAAACTGGTATAGGAGCTGTTGTAAGATCAGGCCTTTTTTATCTAAAGTGATGTTACAGATAAAGTTACATCACAGGCTCTGACACTACAGACTATGAATCTACATTACTTTCACATATGCCTGTTACATTGGCAGTTTCCCTCAGACAGTTGTCTTCATATCTGAAGAACTGAATTTATTTTCAAACCCTTATTAGAAGTACTGCATGTGTTCCTAACCAAAACTTTGGGTTTTTTGTAAAAGCTTCTGTTGTGGCAGGATTTTCCTATTAAAACATTGAAAAGTAGAGATCTTTATAATGGGCACCCTGTGCCTTCCACCATGAAGGTCACATCAGGGGCAGGGTTTGCTGCAAGCCACAGCAGACTCTGTGCACATCCAGGACCTGCAGGCTTTAACGGCACCCCTGTACCTCAGTTCTTGTGGGGAGTTTAAGATGACAGTAGCTTCCTTTGCAGCAGTTTTGTTATGTGGGAGAACTGTCTCCCCAGAGGAGAGAAGCCAATTTGATGCTTAGAATGTAAACCAGAGAAGGCACCCAGCATCACCCACAAATCTCAAACCTACACGAGAATGCTGGATAACCTGCTACACCTCTCCCATCCCTCTTCCGAACCACAAGAAGTACAAGCAGGATATGCAAGTCATCTCTTTCTAAATTAAGACCAACACAGAGCTTTGTATACAGGAGCCAGGCTGGGTGATCTTTGCTCTGTAGATACTCTTCTTAAAAGCTTCTTAACTTATTTATGAGGAGAAAAGAAGCAAAACCTGTGCATTTACATCACATCCCTGAGTGTTTCCAAGGAAGGCCTAAGGGCAAGGGCTTTCATTTCAGCCAGCATATAAAGCTTATTCTTTTGTGGTTTTATTTCCCAAGGTTGATTTTGTGAAATGAACCTGCTTGTATTTTAAAGAATGGATTGGTAGATGTGGTAGAAATATTTTTAAAGGTCTGTTTAAAATTAAAAAAAAAAGGCAACTAGGTGTAAGCAGCCTTGTTCTATGTAGCAGATTTTAAACTGTAATGGGAGGCCTTCAAGCAAAGACAAAAATTAGGTGTTCCTGTGATCAGTGAACTCCACTGTGCCACCTTATTAGCAGGGGTTAAAAAACCCCACAGCAGACCTGAAGAATTAGAGCAAGGAAATGATATCTACCCAATCATTTTCTGAACACACCCTTAAATACTATGAATTCTTACAGCAAATCCTTATAGGCAATTTGAGCTTTGAGAATACCTGGACATGCAGCAGTACGGAAATAAAACTGCAACCTAAATTCCTCCGTGCCTCAGGAAATACCTTCACAGGCCATACTCTTCTCTCCAAAATATCCCCTTTCATATTTACTTAAACTCTTTTGCTATTCCTTCCCTTGTTTTCTTCTCAGGAAATCTATTCTGTTGTCCTTTCCCTCTTGTTTTATTGCCAGTGCTCTTTCAAAAATGCAGCGGCTGATAAAATATTTCTTCACTGCTCTCTTTTCTCAATGCTTTTTGAACCTGATTAGGAATGCCTTGTGAAAAGGAAGTGAAAAATTGTGTAATTGACAAGGATGAGCTTTACAGTTCATGGCTGTATTTTAAGTTATAGGTCTATCACAGAAGTTTAATTCTCCAAAATTAGTAGGTCAGGTAAATAAAAAAAACCCCATTCAAAATCTAGAAGATGGAAAAAAGCTGATTGACACTTGAAGTAGTGTAAAGACAGCTGAAAAAAATTCCACTACTGGGCACTGGAAATATCTTCCAATAACATACATTATGATTTCTAATATTTTGGTGGGAAAACTAAACCTAAGAGAAATTTACCTCAGCCATAATAAAGACTAATTAGTAACTTGAAGGAATCCTATTAACAAGTGAAAAAGAGACTGTATGAATGACAGGTTTCTTACTCTATTACCTTCTATAATAATAAGGAAGTGTAGTTGAACCCTTACCATGAGTCCACTCACATAAGCCCACTAACTTCAATTAATTTGGCCCATGAATATGAGCTACAACTTGTTAATTCATTCTGCAAGCCTGCAAGTGAAAATTGAATTTTAGAGGATGAGCTTTAGGAAGCCAATGGCCTAAATTGGCTTGTTGATTCTATTCAGTACATATCACCACCTTAGTAGAGAATGACTTTCTGCTCTCATACACTTTCAAAAAACATGATCGAACACAGGATCAAGAGAGAAAAGGCCAAAAAGATTTTGGTTTTGTACCGTGCATGGTTTAGCTGGAGCTACACAGAGAAATTCAGAAGTATTACCTTACTCCCAAGCCAAAGGGGAGCACTTCATGTGAAGAGGAATACCTGAACCAGAGAAGACAAACAGATTAATGGCACTGAGAATGACAAAAATATTCTTGATACTGACCAGACCACAGGTAACACTACCTAATGTAGAATTTAGATCTAGATTCCAGAATTTAAAGTTTGATTCTCAGCAGTTTTCCACTTTTTTTTTGATTATGTTGTAGTAAAGCCATGACTTCTGTACCTGTTTAGTATGGCTGTCTTCTCTGAGAAGAATCTGCTTCTGGACACAGCACAGGCATCAGTCCAATATGAACCATTAGAGCAACAAATGCCATTCTCAGTGACCCCACCGACACTTGACCTGCCTGCAATCACCAGCTCCTATGGGTAATTAGAATGGGAATGAGTTTCTAGACTAGATTTAGGCCTAAAGTCTTGTTTAATTTCAAGATCAATTTCTATGTTTTCTTCCTCATCAGCTCCCCTATTTTACTTTGCAAATTTGGATCAATCAGGGCATGATATTGATCCGATATGGCAGGAGGACAACTGCAATTTCCAATGTCTTGGATCAAAGACCAACACTGGACTGAGAATCAAATGCCATGTCAAGGTGGATGAAAGGGGATACCATAAAAAAGTGATACATAAAGGAACTAAACACACAGCTGTACTTACTGCCAGTGAAAGTGCAGCTGCATTTCTTAATGTGTATCTGTTTATCAAATTCAAAACATAAGGCTGCTGACAGCAGCAGAGGGCCTTGTAGAAGCTGTTCCCCACTGCCCTTCAAGCAGTCAGGTTGCATTTTCTTAGTGGGCAAATGCAATTTGGTTCTACCCCCAGAACGGAGTAAAGAATTTGAGTTTCTTCCCTAGAAAATATTAACCCTAAGTAAAAACTGAACCTTCCATAGGCTAATAGAACTCTAGAAATAAAAGGAAACATCACAAGATTTTAGGAGGTGCTGAAACATTTGTTTTGAAGTTTTATTACAAAAATATATTTGCAAACATACAAAATTTTGGATGAAAAAATGTTCATTCTTAAACATTTATGCCATAACTTAATAACTGCAAACATACATAGGTGCTATAAAACCCACACCATACCAAAAACGTTAATGATGCAGTATCTACATTTTTTGACTTACAATTATTCTGGTTTCCAGAAATCTTTCCTGAAGCCCCCCTTCCCCATGGTCTTCATATTGAAAGAACATGCAAATGGCTACAACTGGTGCATATGCACAAGTGATAAAACTCAGAAATTACTAAAAGCACATAATGTACGTAAAAAAACCTAACTAACCATATGCCCATACACTGAATAGATAAAAATAAATACACCACCAAATCAGAGATACTGCGATTTTTCCAACTTAGAGTGAAAGGAAGATATTGCATCTTAACATTTTTGTAACATTGCCAGACAAAAATGAGGTGATACATATTGCACACATTCCTCTTGTCAAGATATGCTGTACAAAGCAACCCAAATACCTGGCAAAAAGGTGGTTGATTTGCTTAGAATACTTTTAAAAACCAAGAAGTTCCAAATTAAAGTTTGCTTTCTAAAGCATTTCAGAAATTCTACCAGTGACTACATGTAGCATAATGGGTTTCAGAAATAAACCAAAATGAAGCAATTAGAAATGCAAGCAAAAATTATACATCCAGCAGCGAGTGTTTCAATATTGAGTATTTATACACAGAACTACATATTTTATATTAAATCAGGATGAATCACTTGAATTTTATCACTCGTTCTGCAAATCTTGTTTAATTTGGAAACTATTCTGCTCCTGAAGTTAATAGCTGTTAGGCACCTTTCATATAAACTTTGCATTGTTAAATAAGAACAGATAAAGTCTAACTACAAAACTGAGAATTTTGATTTTCCTTAACAATTCAGCAGCTGTAGTTTTTAAAACTGTTTTTGATTGGGAAAAAGTAAAAATCCAAACTTAAACCTAAAGTAACTTAATGTTAGCCACAAAAAACATGCTTAGGTAATAACTAATTTGGGAAGTGTAGTCTGAACTAATCATCTTTTGATTCCCAGAAAGAATAGATAAAATCCCCATTAGGCAAACAGTTAAAAAAAAAAAGTCACTTGAAAATGGTCACAATCATTTCCTGTGATGCCCCAAGGTAACTTGCTGCACCCTGTTATCCCTACATGCAGATAACACAAATCAAACACTTCAACAAGCCGGTCATTTCAAACTAATACAAAAATTTAAAAAAATTATGGGAGAAGGAAGTTTTTAAATACACAGTCCACATTAAAAAAAAATCAGATTTTACACTGTAATTGAGCTTGTGTTCTACAATGAGCTTTTAATTAAAGGAGTTTATCTGTTGGAGCCACTCCCCTGGCACTTGTCAGGCCCCCGCAGTGGAGGGTTCCTGCGTCTGCTGCCCCTCGCAGAGGCTGGAACAAACACAAGCACTCGTTCAAGGTGTGAAGTTCTCTGTGCACTCCACATTCCAACTCTGGTTCTCTGCCAGTTCATTTGGAAAGCTTTGGCAGGGAAGTAAACCAACCTGTTGCTACCAGGACACTACAAAACCAAAGTCAAGTAAGGATCAGCCAACTGCTCATTTCCAGCTGCCTAGGAACCCTCACAAGTTAAGGATATTCAAAATATTATTAGTTTTATATATGGCTGAAGAACTTAAAACACAACTCCTTCCTATCATTTCTATAGCTCTTTGGATATAACTAGATTTAGCAAACAGTGCCAATGTGCACTATCAGCTTCCAACACTTTCATTCTTACAATCTTTTATCAAATCTTTTTTTGAAGAAGCCACAAGCTGTCCATGAGAAGTGAGAAGTTATGGACTCTATCTTTGCTAAATCCAGGTAAGAGCAACCCTCTACCTGGCTTAGGCTGTCCATTTTGTTCAGAGCAACTGCTCACTGGTTTGCTCCTTTCAGTGAAACTTTTCCTTGAAAGTCCAGCAGAAAATTATTTTAGACCTTCAGTCTAACTTGAGCCTCACTGTTTATGTCCATACACAGTATTGTAACTCCAGATTTTATGGAAGAAGCTCCTATCTTCCTTAACAAAGTCTGAGTTCATATTGCTGAATTCAAATGCTACCATTAAATCTAATATATTTCTTGATGAATGCACATTAGCATCTTTCCCTGAATCTTGCACATTTTTCTAACAATATACTATATATTTTAACTGGAAACACTGAACTCAAAGGGTAAGAAGAGCTTTTCAGAAGGCAGGTAGTGCTAAACAAAATATATTTTCCACTAAAAAGCTAGGAAAAAACCTAAAATAGATCAAATACATAAAAATGTAAATATCTGTTGTATCTAAAACATCCTGATTTGTGAACAAGTCACAATTAAAGCTCAATTACTAGTTTCCAATGAAATGGCCATGCACCTTGACTACATCAACATTAACTAATCCTTAGGATATCTATACTCACATATATGTTGTAAGGAGCCAAACAATATTTTTCTTCATATTTCAATAGTGCTTGAGGGAAAAGAATGAAGCAGTGCATCATAACTCACTACAGATTATATCTTTACTCAATAACCCAACACTTTTCTACTGAAAAAGCATCCTTTAAAACAACTATTGCTGGAGAAGGTTGGAACCTGAACTCAAATTAATTACCTTTGCATGCCTTTAAGAAATAAATACAACCCATGGGTAAACCAACACAGTAGCATAAGAAAGTATAATTAAAAATTTTCTGATTTAAATGGAACCAGTTAAATTCTTAGTGAATAGTGACTTACTAATCACATATACAAAGCAGTAACCTTTTCATTAGATAAACTTCAGACTATGAAGTGTGCACTAATAATCTGGGGAGAGAAGAAAAGCCTGCATTTGTTTCCCATCTGCATGGTTTTCTGCACGCACTGCAGTTCCAACACAACTGAGGAGTGAAAGCCAACTGTGGTGTGGTCCTTTCTTAAGCTAAAAGGCAACAAAATATTTAAATTTCTTCAGACACTGCTGAACAGAAGAGAGATCTTCCAGTGGTGGTCTCCTAACTATAAATTTAAAATGAGAACGTCAACATGCAACTTCTTTGTTGCTTAAAAAAAACAAAGGTACAATCACTGAGGATTTTTCGAATTTCAAGTTTTGCCATTTTAGAGAAAATGGCCTTACTCACTTGGGTGTTTTATGTCAGTAATGCAGAAACAAATAACATTAATGAAATATTGAAAGGAATTTACATGCATTAGTTAGAGACTGTCAATATATTGAGCTAATCCCATTTTTAGACCTTTTGTTAAAGATTTAACTCCAATGGCCCGGCTTTCAGACCTTTCCTTCCCCACACCTGCCAGCTTAATTGTGAGGAATTTTGCTCTCATTTTCCTCAGTCCTTCAAACTGGAACTAGGTTCCCACAACTGAATTTGGTTCTGGGTTGCTGTAGTGTACTACACTGTGCATTTGCTGGTTGAAACAGTTTTGAGTCTGTAATCCTCGAACAGTGAATACAGCCAGGAATGAGAGCCAGAGCAAACATTTGCACATTCACTTAATGCTAATGAGAGCTCAATGCAACCTAAGTCCCTTCCCCAATAAAAGAAAGGTTTGCTGGTGATGATCACAGTGAAAACCTAGATCATTCTGAGAACATTACTTTCATAAGTATTTAAGGAATAATCTTTCCTAACAGGTTCAAATTCAAGACATTGAAAACTAAATATTCTTTTACAAAAATATTAGTTTTGTAGATGAGGCATAATTGTTTCTAAAATGAACATATTTTAAGTAGATTCAGCTTCCGTTATAAGTTCATGTTGTCTCTACTCTTGGTGAGGACTTGCAAGTAGACTTCATGGATAGTGCTGAGAAAACGGGAATCATTCTGCAGGAAAAATAGAAACACATTAGAAACATTAATGAAAAGATGCAAAAAAAGTTTATTTAATGCCACTTTAGTTGTGATAAGGACTCCTTGCAACTGATAAGGGAAGGAGCTGTGTGCCTGCACAGAAGGTGCTTTTGGAACACAGGCTGTGAACCATGAAGCTGAGCAGCAGCTGAAGGCATCACCAGCCATTCTGGATGCTCAGACAAACAGACAGGGGTCACTGTGTCAGCCTGGCCACATTTTGCTTCCCTCCAGAGTCTGAACCATAGTCCTGGGCACAAAGAATCCCATTCTGTGTACAGGCTCCCGAGCCAAGTGTGCCTGAGTGTCAGACGAGATCTTGTTTGTCAGGCAGACCAGCCCAAACGGGACTGCAGCGTGCTCGACAAGAATTCCCATGTCAAAGCATGACTGGGAAGTGAATTGGTTTAATCTGTGGACAATACTTACAGATATTTCTTGAGTCTAATTCCTTCAAACAAGTTACAAAACTGGTAACTAATTCGTTAGCTTGAGGGTGTAACACTCTCTTTACAAGATCTGAACAGCAATTGGTACCCTGTCTAGAGTGCTGTGTTCAGTACTCCCATGCTGCAGGATATGCCTATTTTGGTCTTCATTCAGCTCTGTCTCTGTTAAGACTGTAGACAAATATCCCTGTCAGCTCTCTAAAACCACCACTCAGAATATGGGCAGGTGAGCTCAGCTCCAAGATTAGTTTAAGTCTTTAATTAGAAAACCCATACACACCAGTAGAAGAAAAGGTTATGTAAAACAGCACAGATAAATCAGGCAACCTAGTGATGTGATCTGGTAATGACCTTTTTGGTCCTAACAACTTGGTCACTGGGAAGATATTGTTTGTTATTTTTAGACTTGCATTTTGGGTATAAGCTCTACTAACACCAGCATGGAGCGAGCAAGAGAATCCTGAGCTAAGAAAGAACTGTTTGTCATTCATGGCAACTTCACCATGACATTAGAGGTCAAAATCATCCCAATGCACAGCTGCTCCCAACATCACAGATTTAATTCAACAGAACATTTTAGTCCCTAAAAATAGCAGAGCTAAAACTTTGCAATTTCCATTTCAAAGAAACACACTAAAAGTAAAGATAAGGAAAGGTTCTAGGGAACTGAAAACAGGAAAGCTTTCCTTGGGGAAGTGGAACACTTACAGAGACAGCAAAATGAATGCCCCCACCCCCATACCAGCTTCTACTAGTGCAAATTACTCCTCACTAGTCTACAAATTCACATGGATGTGAAAGGACACATCCCAGGTACTCTGTTCTTCTAAGTCTTCCACATCTCAACCAAAAGGAAGAAGCTGTGCCATACTCTGTGTACAGTGTGGAGTAATCTGCCCCTTCCAACAGAAAAGAACATCTTTTGTAATCTTTCAGGGCAAAAGGAGTTACAGGGGTACAGCATTTCAGTGCTGCCTTCTGTGCTTGGAACCCCATCCCTCAGACACTGAGTTCTGTATAGACACTACCTTTATTAGATGTATCAGTGCTTCTTGAAGCTGAGACCTGCTGAGAACAGGAGGAGGTGTAGTCTGAACTTCTGTTGTTCCAAGTGTTAAAGGCGAAGAAGGACTGGCTTTATTCTCCACTTCAGTCGCTTTTGTAGCTGATTGCTGAAACACACTTGGAGACAAGAGCACCGAAGGCGTTACTGTCGTTGTGGCTGTAACAAACTGTGGAGGTGCAACCTGTAAAAGAATAGAAAATTAATAAGCACTGTGCTCAGTAAGAATGAATGATGCTGCAAGGCTGGAGAGATGAACACAAATAAAATGAAATAAATTGCAGCCACAGTTATTCAGTCAGATTATTATTGCAGAATAGCTGTTCTTAATCAAGAGACATCTATCTATGAAGATTAGTACCAATAGTACTTCTCATTTTCATAGCTGAAGAAGGTAGCAGCCTTGAACATTCTCGTATGCAGACTCCTTCCTACTCATGTGGTTGCTATCTTCCAGAATTTTTAGAACATAACAGATACAATGAAAGTAGAGGTTTTCAGCAAGGTAATCAAACGAGTGTGTGGCTGTTTTGCAAATTATTTTCCTTGGGAGAGAGACCAGTTCTGATTCCTGCACCCCCACTTCTACGGTCTCCCACAAATACTCCACTTCAAATTTGAAGTGCATTGCAAACATATTTAAAGAGACTGCTGAATTATAATTAAAGCATTGGAGTACACTGAAAATTCTGTTTTCCCTTGGGGGGATGTGGGATAGAAATATTTTGAGGACCATCTTCCCACCTCATCGTTCCACTGGTTTGTCTCCATTTCATTACAAAAATGCACATACTGCCTTCAACACTTCTTCTTTTAAACATAAATTGCACATTTATAGGACTATTACATTTGCATCAACTGGACATGAACCAATATCCTATTTGAGTAACTCTGACATCTCTTGATAACTGCAATTGTTACTCATGCTGATAATCTCTGTCTTGCTCAGGCTTCCAGGATGACCAATGTGGTGGGAAAAAAAAGAAAACAAGCCAATCTCACTGCAAAGAAAAGCAACACTAAATGTGATTTGTAGAGACATTTGATATCTCAGCAGAAAGAGTTCCCCTTGGATAACCAACGATCTTCAGAGGAAAAAGCCCTCCAAAGCCATCTAAAGCTAATGTTATAAAGTAACAGCAACAACAGCAGATCTAGAAAATTGATTTTCGTGTAGTCAAAACTGTGAAGACTCACAGTGTGAGATTTCAGCTGAAGACAATGTGCTTAAACTGACAATTTACTATACAAGATGCACATTTCTTAAAATTCTCAAATCCATATAAAATGCTTCTAATTAGGTAATTATTTACTAACTGGGTCACAAACAGACTGCAGAGCTTATTTTATAGCAGCCCAGAAGCTATAACAGCATTTCACTTTGAGTAGGACCATTTTTTTGCCTTCACAATTAGAACTCAGCATGCTATTAAAACTGGAGAGCAAGTTTGAAAAAAATGAGGCAAGAGATTTGAAAAAGGAGTGGGTGCATAAGGGAAAAGCAGAATTAAAATACAGATGGTGTCCTAAAATGAATACATAACAAAAAGGTAATTAAAACTAGTTCTTCAACATTTGACTGTTATCAAGTTATTTTGTAACTGCAACCTGAAAATTAAAATTGACATTATTTTAACTGTTACACAAGGCAGTTCTAAGAATCTTAAATGTGCTTTAACTTACTAAAACTTGTTATTACAAGTTTTGCAGTAGCAATTACTTTTTTTTCCCCCTCAATCTTCAATTTTTTCTGCTTTGTATCTTTTCATAAAATACAAGGTATCTTAGGAAAACTGAGACACAGTAAGGCAAGGATTGCATTTTAAGCCTCTGGGGTGCTTAAGGTTGGGCCAAGGCTAGTAGACCCTACTACAATATTATAGCTTGCAACATAAAAAACCCAGTTCAAATGGTGCAAACTCAGTGCAGAGCTGCAAATCCCAAAATGCAGCCCATTAGAACACACAACAAGAGGGACTGTACAGGAGCAGTGTGTTGACAGCACCTCCCCTTTCCTCCAGTACAGTTCTGTTTCATAAAAGCTCCTTAAATATGGTCAGTGGGCAGTGACTATTTGAGATATCAGCTGGATACTGCAGCTGTTTTTTTCTTCCCTGAGAAAACCCCTAAGACCAATTAGCAGAGGTACTTATGGACTTACTTGACTTGCTTTAGACAAAGTTTTCGGCTGTGGAAATACTTCTGATTCCTTGTTTTGTTGTACAGTCTGTGTTAAGAAACAAAAACGCAAAATTCACAGATTACCATCCACAGCTCAATTTTCAGAGATGATACTCTGTTTTTAAGAAAGCCACAAAAGTGCAAATTCTGACAGATTTTAGATATAATTTCATCAAATTTGTAAAACTGATATAATCAATGGGAAGCCAGAAAAAGGAAAGTCTGAATTTATGTTTTATGCTTTCAATATTAAAACAAAGCTATAAAGCCATATCACAATGTAGCCCACAGGTACCCACATGAGAAGTGGGAAAAAACTGAAGGAAAATCAGAAAAAGGAAATTGCTAATTGTATACTTTCAAATAAGGTACAGGCTGGACTTCCCCCACATCCACCTCTCATCACAGCGCTCAGCCTGCAACCTCCTGTCCCTTCTCAGATCCCCAGCCCTAAGCAGTACTTTTCTGACACAAGTACAGATGAAATCTTTAGGACGTATTCACCCACTAACAGCAGCAGTTTGAAAACCCTCCTCCTCTGCTGTCACTGACAGCCAATGCTAATGATACAAAATGAATGGAACTGGATTTCTAACTCAGCCATTCAATCAACACTACACAGTGCAAGTCCTTCATTATCCTTAAACAGCTAATAATATAACAACAGTTTTCAAGTGAAAAAAAAAAGTAGTTAGTCTAAAGCTTCATGGATATCAAAGCCCACAGAATACCTGAAGGGGAGAGATTATCTTGCTGTTCAGGGCTGATGGCTTACTGTGAGATTCTTTGAAGCTTTCTGGTGTTGCAAGTTGGCCAACCGAGGCAGAGATGTTTGGTGTTAAGGGAGTCTTAGTGAGAGACTGCTGCTGTGTTTGGTCATGCTGTGGGGTCAACCTGAGTTTCTGGAGAAGATCAACACTTGTGTGAGATGCATTTGAGCCAGTCCCTGTGTTTGCTGTAGTCAAGGGTGCTATGAGCTGGCTTTGGCCAGCCATTAGATTCTGTGGAGCGTGGTTCACTTCGGACGGCGGCTGATTCACCAGTGGGGATATGGGCTTGGCAGCTTGCTGCATAACTTGCATTATACTGTTGCTTTGTTTGAGGCCAGGAAGCATCTGAGCAGGGGCAGCTTCCATTGTTGAGGCTGAATTAAGAACAGGGCTTAAACGAACTGAATAGCTTGAAACGTTTTTCATATCAGGCTGGGAGACTGAAGCTGGAGGTATTATCATAGGTGTTAAACAGTCCTGCTGATTTGCACTGGGTTTAACATTCAGACTTTCAGATTTTCCCAGGGATTGTTGCATTACTGGTGACTGGTCAAAGGAAAAAGGCAAAAGCAAACTGTGCTGCTCTCTGGCAGATGCATCTGTCTGCAGTTTGTCCATTCTCTCTGGATTGGGATATGGAGCTGCAGGCTGTTCCTTTTGGACAGAGGTTCCAAACAGTTCCTCCAAAGTCAGATGCTTCTGCCTTGACTGAAATGGCTAAACAGAAGGGAGAAGGAAGTTTTCAGTTTAGAACTAGACACAGCACTCTACAACTCACACAATCTATAACAAGTTCAAGGAAGTTAGGAGAAACAACTAGGTCAAATGCATATAAAATACAGTTTGAGTATCAAGGGTGGCCTATTCACAGGAATTTTGAAAATCATTTAATTTATGAGGAACATCCTGGCTATATATGGCTTTTCCTTACAGCCATCTCAGGACAGTCTCTGCACTAGTAGTCAGGAAGGGGGATGGCTATGGATTCTGCCAGGAACATGGCACCTGCCATCATCCATCAGCCCTAACTACACAAGGCACCTGAGGGAAGTGGAGGGAAAAACATACATAATGAAAAACTCCTCACAGAATTTACAGAGCTGGAAATAGTTAAATGGCCTAAAAGATGGGAAAGGAACAAAAACCAGAAGCTGCACAACTGAATTAGCAATATATGCCTAGACAGTTTTCCTTGTCCTAATACAGTAGATGTTACAATAGGCAAGAGAATTTATAAAAACTTAAACATATATCTCCTTGAGAAGTGTGTCTATGTACACAGTTACATCTACCAGTCTTTAGTCTCTCCCAAAAATATACGTGTAGCCTACACCACTGACATTGCTAGAAAAATATGGTTTTAAGAATAAGAATATTTTGCTGAAAATACTTTAAAATGTGTTTCAGTAAAGAGAAAAGAAACAGCTATTAACACCACTGATCTCAAATTTTTCCTTTTTCTTTTTTTGAGGTTGCACAGGATCAGAAGTTATGTAAAACAGCTGGACTGAAATATAATATTCTGTTCAGAGGACTGAATGGCCTGAAGCACAATTCCAGTGTATTCTGAAGGTATGTCTAAACAAAGATGCTACTTCACAATGACAACCACTGCACCATGACATTGCTCTAATTTCCCTAGCACAGAAAACAGCAGCCAAGGCACAGCAGCGCAGGTGCCACACAAATAACCCAGCAAGAACCCTTGAGCTTGAAGTCACACTGTCCTCTGCCCAGGTTACTCATCTCTACTGTCACTGTTACTCTATTTCAGCTAGTTAAAGTCTGGCACCCTTTCATTTTGGGGCTGGGACATTCTATAGTTCATAAACCTTGTTAGTTATGTTAGGAATATTTTCCTAGAAAGTTGTTCTTACTTTTTTCCACTGACGTTACTGTTCTGGAGACCCATCCTTCAACCATAAAAATTCCATTAAGAGAAAAATCACTGTTCCAGATCATTTCAAACTCAGCTGTTCACTGCAGTATGATTAATTGACCAGCCTTCCTTTATTAATACATTACAACAGTCAAGTAATAAACTGAAATCTCTACCATGCCTTGATCCAAGTCAGACTGGATGGTCTCAAACACCAAGTTAATTTCCAGCATGGAGTATAAACGGCAAAACCTCTCTTTTGCCTTGCCTGGTTGAGGTGTACTTTGAGCATATTATCAACCCAGTGTGTTTATGAGGATCTTTATCAGCAGGGGTGATCATAAAGGCCACAAGATCACTTTATCTGATAGGAACAGAATGCTTCTGCTGCTGCTCAGAGGGTTCTCCAGAAATGATTTCAGATAAATTAAGCTTTATGGTCCCAGCTCTGCTAATTCATGGTTCAGTGTTCTGGTTTAGTTTTGCAGATTGCTGGCACAGAAGCATTTCATGATACAACTGATTTTAATTTTGAATTGCCAAGATACAACACTTAAATACACAACATCATACAGAAGACATTTATTTTTATTCCCAAATGTGTAGTATCTTTAGCATGAGATGAAGTTAATCACCATGCAAGTGTGACATTTTGGAGGGAATTTAGGAATCTCACTGTACTTATCATATGCACACTATTTTTTGATTTCAATGGTCTGTTTTAATTAGATGAAAAATGTATTTTTATAGTTAAAAATTGAATGTTTTTCCAGTAGTCTCTCAGCTGTCCATGTTACTAAAAATGTGGCCCAGAACCAACATATTTGAGATATACTTGACTCCAGTTAGCTGGTTTTACAGAACTATCACTTATGCTACTCAATTAATTTTTCCAGTACCTCTGCAGCTATTATTTTAAATAGCTCAACAGAATTAAAAATATGACATTTTACATGTTCTATAAATCAACTTCTGCTCTTTCACTTTAATTACTTCAGAGCAATTTGTTAGAAATTTTCCAGTTTTTCCTTTACTAGTTAACTGATTCCTGTTCTGCAATTCTATGACTGTCAGGTGGAGATTTCAGCTGATTTTGTACAGTCTACATGGTATGACCCAAAGAAAATACGAGCTTTGAAAGCAAAGCCTCAGGCAGCCCTGGTGCCAGGGCTCCAGACATGGCATGCAGCAAGCAGAGCTGGCTGCCAGGGGTCACTCCATCACTGACCCAAAAACAGAGGTGCTGCTCAGGAGCTGGAAGGGCTGGGATAGAAATAATCACAGCAAACTCCCAACCCCTCATTTTAGTTCACTGTTACCACCCTACCCCTAAATCAGATTCATGCTGCCCAGCCCCAGCACTAACCCAAACTAGGAACTACGACTACTCCTCCAAACTGTGTATCTTATTTACAAGTACTAAGTGCAAATTTGCCCACATTTTCCTAAGGGATTTCATTGCTTGGGCACAGTGATTTATTGCATCAGAGGCACCCCACTGACCCATGGCAGGGAGAGTTTTCCACGGGCATTTCCGAGGAGCACCAGCAGTGCCCGTCCCGTGCCCACTGGGTGGCACTGCAAGCAGGCCCACGGCCTTCCCTGTTACAGGCAACTCAGCTACTGCACGGTTTATTTACTTTCCCCCCAAAATTTATCTCTAAAAAGTGCAGTATGAAGCTCCAGCTTCCTTGTGCAGGACCACAGCTGAGGCTTTGAAGCACAGACAAACCTTTAGTAAATGTCTGAGACAGAAGACCAGGGCTTGAGTTCCTGGGTGAAAGAAAGACCTGACTGCCAAGCACAGTCATCTTCTCTTGCTTCTTGTCTCTCCAAATCATCTCACACATTCACCACGGACTGACTTCTTCCAGAAGCCAAGCTGGACCATTTAAACATGAATATTCACAGTAGTGTGGACATAGCCTCTTATTTTTAAAATGCTAAGTCAAAAGACAGAATGTAGGGTCCTAAAAGTCTTCAAATTCATTTGTTTAGTGAAAATATATAGGACAAACACAAAAGACATCTTAAGAAAAAAATCAATTTTGGTATCAAACCAAAGTACTAAATGCAAAACCCCCCTTGTTTAGGGTTGGATGGAACATACCTGCTCTTGCACTTGTAATGAAGCCTTCTGTTCTGAAGGTTCTGTGCTTTCTGGCTTTGGAGGGTTTGAGTTCTGTTGCATTCCAGAACTTGATATAATACTTAGGTCACCAATCTGATTCTGAGGGGGGGGGGGAAAAACAACAAACAAACAAAAAACCACATGAGTTTTAGTCTACATTTATGCTCTAATACAGTCGTGTTTACATGGCACTTGAGACTGAAATAGAGATGATGTACAAAGCTCTGATTTTTGTAAGACACTGTGGAATTCACAAATCTCAGGAAATAAAAATCATACCAAGACACCCTAAAAATAAAATAAAAATCATACCAAGAATCTGGTATGCAGCCATAAAGCTTTTACTCTTCATTATTATGAAAAAACCCCAAGAAAATACAATTGGCTTTATACTTTTTCACCAAGAATGAAAATGATACATTAAAGAAAAGGAGGGCTTTTCACATCCTGTATCTGCATTGGATGCTAGTAGAGAAGTTTGCTACACTTCATTCAATCAGGAACCTAAACCAGAAATGCTCAGAAAAAGCAAATGCTGTCAGAAAGCACTCTAAGTGGATAGAAAGAGGGCTTGTCACTGACTTATTTCCACCAGATTTAACCAACCATGTACGTTTATTCTGAGGTGTTATTTTGGTTTTTTGTGAACAAGACAAAACCAGGCAAGAGAGTTCCATTATAACACAATTTATGTTTCAGATGGATTTGACTTTCATCTTTAATAAACATAAAAATAAACAGTTACAGCTATTCAATTACCATTAAAATCACCAGTGGAAAAACCCACACTGTAGAATAATCCAGCTTTCAATGGGTAAACTGCACCTGATGCACATGATAGAGTTCAACCATTGGCACAACACATTGCTCTGGTATCTTATCCAATGAAGTAAAATATGGGTTAAACTTTTTAGGAATGGATTAAAAAGCAATCTGAGCTTTATTCTTTTGTTTTCAAATTCTAATTGAAAGCAATAAATACAAAACCAAGCCTATATATTGTGACTTAAGGACAGAGAAGAGAAGACTCTTGCATCTTTTTGACTTTAGCCACTAACTTGAAGGTCAAAACTCCTTGTGCCTGAAATGCTGGAGGCCTTTTAGTTATAAACTGAGGAAAGGCAGAGTTTTCTTTTCACTGGACGATAAGCTGCAGTATGTTTCCCCGGTCATACTGAAATACACACACAAAACCACACTATAAAAAGCATCCATTCACTTCATTAAAAAAAAAATCTCAGAGTTCATTCATTTTCACATATGGGCTTGATGTAGTGTGTACTTGAAGGATTAAGCTGATTTGGAATCCTAGATTAAATCACTCAGACCTTCATAAATCTCTTTTTCACTCCCTCTGCCCCCTTCTCATGCTGACACTCTGCCAATCTCATGTGGGCTGCACACAAGGATTACTGTATGATCCATCTGGAATGTACCAGAAAATAAGTACTTTCTGCTCCTAAATACAAATTCATGCATAATTACCAAGTGCCATAAAATAAAAAAAAAATAAGACATGAAAGGTCTCTCAAGAAGCCATCTTCCAAATAAGTCAGTTACTTCATCACATTAACACTGGCATACATTGGCTACAAGAGCTCCAAAATTAATGTGCCAGGGGTTTGTTGCTAAAGCTGAGGTGACCGAGAGAATATTCTCCAAAGAAATTTGCTTGAAACGTGACCAACATTGTCCAGTTCTGATTTTCTGACAACTGCACGGCACTACAATCACAGCAAGCTCTGATGTGATCACCATGAACAGGTTCATTTATGGTTCGTGTACACATGAAAAGGAAATGAAGTAATTATTCCAGTTTCCCTGGTGTTCTAAAAATACCAACAAACAAACACACACATATACAAACCCAAGAAAAAGTAAAGATACAAACTCCCCAACTTTAAAGTAGCTCTGCTGTAGCCATGCCCTGCCTATTTCACTGTTCTATTATTGGCACCACAGATGTTGTCTGTCCATTAAAATATCTGCATACCAGTTCTTTTCATCAGAATTTTACCTGTCTACAGAGCTTCATTCATGATGTTTAGGAACTTTATTTCTAGCTAAAGTACTCTCATGAAAAGGATCTGAAAATTAGAAGAGAAGCTGGAATATCCCAAGTCATCCAACAGCCATTTGTTGGAAATGTGTGTTAGCCAGCACTGCAAGGATGAAGAGGGAGAACAGCTTCACCACACCCAGGAGGGCACTACCAAAGCAGTGAATTCCTGGGTATGGGTTTCTTCCCTTCTTTGCAAAAAGACTTGAATTTTTTCAAATTTGTCTGAATTAATACATTGAAAGATGTCTGTGATGATTCCTTCTGTGATCTCACAAAAGCTGCTAACTTGCACAATGCTGGCCTTCATACAGAGACACCTTCTCCCAAACAGCACTGACACACATTCAGAATTAGTTTTTGTTTCATCTGTGTTTTAAAGCATTAAAAGAACATGTAAGTGATTGCCAGAAACTGGTATCTGGCCTGAGTCAATTGTTTATCACATTGACCTGACCTCAATGTACATCAGACAGTGACAGGTTAAGTTGGCTCACAGAAGGTTTAATCCACATGCTTGCTCTTTTCTCCTCATTCCACACTGTTTTGTAACCATCTAGAATCTCACAAAGACTCAAATCCCAAGTACTCAAAGGAACTCTGCTGCACAAGCAACTCCTGGAAGGAACCAAGCACTGTACAAATGTGCTCTCTCTTCTCCCAGCAGCACAGGCACAGAAGCCACACCATGCTGGTTCTGCCAGCAACACTCACACGTTGCTTTACTATGGCACATTCCTGTATTCTTACACTGGGGAAGAGGCATGTTCAGAATCTCTGTTTCCATTTCTGGATCTCCCACACATTACCTTTTTATTCAGCCTGCACGTATGAATTTGGTCCTCATGACTATATAAAGTAATTCTTTCCTAAGAGAACTAACATTCCTCATTATGTAATCTTGTGAATTTAGCACTGGCAAACGATAACAGACTTCCTTCAGAGATTAATTCATTTATTAAAGGGAAAAACAGTAGACAGGACAGAAGTAATAAACTGGGAAACAGAAAGACAAGGGAACAGTATTGTTACATTTAGTCTACAGCTAATAAGAATTATGCTTCATAGAGTCTACAAATGTGCTGAATGACTCAGTCTCTAATACCACAAGACATCTTTTGAGACTAAGAAGAGACAGATGCTGTTGGGCACAATTTTTATTTGCTGTTCCTAGAGACAAGATTTTCTCACAGCAGGAGAAATCATTATAAAATGGGTCGGCCCTGCTATATTTCAAGTTGGACCACATGATCAGCATTCAATCCGTCCTGCCTGAAATCACAGAATGTTTCCTAGTAAAGTGTCCCTGAGGGAGGGAACAACACATCAGCCTGAAAACAAGGCTGCTGGAACTATTGCAGAGACTTACCACCATTTAAACAAAGCACAGCTGATGTGCTAAAAACTCATTTCCAGAAAAGAGACATTTACTTACTCGTTCATATTCATCCTTGGCTTTACTAAGCATTTCTAGGATGTCAATGGGCCTGTTTTCATTGCAGCCATTGGTCCTGCTGGGACTTTTTCTGTCCTGAGAGACTTGCTGTGACCTCTGAGCTTCTTGTTCAACCACTCTGTAAAAGGAAAGGAGAAACAGGATTTAAAAAATTAACTAGAGTTAACATCTTGCACAAAGCAGTAAAGAAAAATGTATTCCCAGCACATTAACCCATTTTTCTGCCTGAATAAAAGCCTAACACATAGCTGACCAAAG
This sequence comes from Cisticola juncidis, assembly GCA_013400215.1. Taxonomy (NCBI): domain Eukaryota; kingdom Metazoa; phylum Chordata; class Aves; order Passeriformes; family Cisticolidae; genus Cisticola; species Cisticola juncidis. The sequence continues at coordinate 922,030 of VXBR01007848.1, read as the reverse complement.
TTACACAAGTTTTCATTTGCTACAAAGTTTATACAAGACAGATTGTCAAAGGGTCTGTACAATTTATCTCCCATTCAAAAAAGCACTAGTCTGTCTCTCACAAAGTTTGCCTACAGTAAACACTACTCCTATAAAACTCTCATGTTTATACATTTTACAATGAAATATGTGGACATCCAAGCATGTGATACACAAAAAGCACATTTTACACCACACACTAAGATACAATTCTTACTCTTTACTTCCTAACATGCATTTTTCCATATTTAGCTAAGTCAAGCCATGCCATTCAACAAAATCTATGACCAAACAACTCTAGTTTAGGATGAGGCCTACCATTATGCAACAGAGACAGTGGGAAAGACACACCAGATGTCTCTGGAATCAGTCAGCAAGAGGACTTAGAGCAACTTACTCCTCACACCCCCACCTAAGGCTCCGGAAAGAAGAGCAAACCATTTCCTTCTCAAGCTGCTCTGTAGTTATTCCAATTACCTGCATTACCTCCGGTGCCTACGGTTCATTCACCACTTCTGCTCCACCCCTCTCTGCCTCAAGTACCCAAAACCTTAAACTTGAAGGACAGTAAGAGATACAAGAAGCTGATGTGTACCTGCTCATTTCATTAATAAAAGTAAAAGCAGCATATACTCCTAATCCATATGCAGTTCAAAAGATATACATGGCTGTGCAATGCGCTAAAGCTTATCCTCTTGAAATAAACACGCACCAGCCTGTAATCCCTTCTTTTTTAAGCCTGCATTAATCAAATATGTTAAGAAAAAACAAGCACTGTAAACAGGGCAGAGCTCTGGAGCTGGCATGTCACTTGAGAACTCTCATGCTGTGGAACTGATGGCTGAGGGGGGAGCCAAGAGGTGCCATCACAGCAATCACAGGAAGTGTCAATCATTCCAGCCTCCAGTTTCTTTGGGTCAGTTAGGATGCAGGAAAAACTTTAGATTTTATAGACTGTAATTATTTATATGCACCTCTACACTGACATTTCTGAGGAAAAAGTAGTTCAAGTTTTGCAAGTTTCTTCCCAGTTTTCTAGTTACCAAGCTCCTTGGTGAAGCTAGTGAAGTACACTAGCGTTAAGCTGTGTTTAGTGGAAAAAGGGTCAGATGTGGCCTTTAACAATTCAATGTTGCCTTCAGAATTTCCATACAAGCTTCTGATTACTTCCAGCCTTCTCTGTAGGCAGCAGTCACCTGGCAAGGTAACTCACAGCAGGGAGGCCAATGTAACCCTGCTGATTTCTGAGAACTGCAGCATGTGCTGGTTTGGATGAAGCAGCTCCATACTCCACAAGTGTTTCTATGGTGACACTCTGAGAGAACATTTTGTTCTAGCACCTCACGTGGTCACCCAGTCCTGCCTTAGGACCTCTCTAAACTCAACTCCAAAACTAATGATGAGAAAGAGCAAGGTAAGAGAATCAGAATGGTTTGCTGAGATGTTAAGTGGCAGCATAATTGTGTAAGCAAAAAGAAACACTTGAGTGAAAGGGAAGATTCTGGGCAAGTGAAATCACACATGCTGCCTGGCAGGCAAAGCAAAGGCTTCAGTCTTGAGACTCTCCTTCTGCTGTAATTAGTTGGCCCAGAAGGTTTCAATAAAACATCCTCCTGTGAAAACAGTACTCACTGAACTCACAGCAAAACACCTTCAAGGAATACATCAATTTCACAAAAATGTTTCACAAAAATTTCTGAAAAAGTTAGTATTTTTCTCTTCTTCATTATGAAGTGTTTGTTACCTTTTTCACTGTCTTTTTGAAGAATATTCTCAAGATTTTCACGAAATTCTCTTCTCATCTAGCTAATTGTCTAATGGCTCAAACTCCATCTTCTGTCTTGTGCACGTTACATTTCAATGGTAATGGAATAAAATGTGAACTTGTACCCCCAGAACCCCAAGATTCTTTTCCAATTCTAGTCTGCTGCCTGTATCTCAGAAGCCACTTTGGGTCTCACTACTGAAACAGGGTAAAACAAGCTTATAAACTAAGCTAAAAATAACCTCCTACAAACTTACAGGTCAGAATGCAGTAGTTTTCTCAAATATTTGAAACCCTCCATTTCTGCCCTACTTCCTCTAGAAAGCTCATCCCTCTATCAATCATCTTAACTTGACACAATTGTTTCTGGAATCAGGAGTTTGACTACCAAGAAATGTTTTCATTTCAGAAAATTCTAGCACTCTTAAAAAAAAATCTGTAAATCAAATACCTAAATACCTTTCCTGGGGGGAAAAAAGTCAACTAATGCAAATCTGTACACTGAACATGCTCTGTGTGCAATCCAGGATTTAAGCAATCCTTTTTTAAGCAAGGCCTGCTGTTTCTTTCCATTATATCAGATAGTGGAAGAGGCACACATTCCTTCAGGGACACAGTAGCTGCTGTGACAGTTTGTTGAAGAATATCTGGAGTTACAGCATTGAAAATATACCTGGCACAACCTCACAGAAGGGCAGGGGGAGGGAGAGAACGTGAGAAGTGAAGTCTGTGATTATAAAGCCTAATTTACTTTTCTTTTCGAAGATAAGCTACCAAAATATAAATGGATGGCCTGCAATCTTGTTAACTCAGTCTGGCACAATAAGGTCAAGTCAAATGCAGGGAAGAGAATGCAAATCTCCTTGAAACCTTTTATGGTTATGTTTTAAAGTGCTGAAGTATTATATAGACAGCACTCTTTCCTATCAGTGATTAAGAAAAACTCCACCTTAACAAGAGGGTGCAATGCAAATTTCCATCCCAAAGACAAAGAACTACAGAACAAAATTGATACTCTTGGAAGAAAATGTAAATATTGCAATCCAGCCAAAGGGGTAAATGTGCTTTATGGACTGCTGTGCCATGGCTAGTCTGGTCTGTTACCTGATCACTTTTTAAGACTCCTGAACTATCTGCAGCCCATCATTTGTGCTATAGTGACCAAACCAGTTCAACACCAAATGGACTCAAGGTTTGCTATCTGAAACCTTGATCTGCACTGTAGCTTGTGTGAAACAACAGAATATGGTTAAAGTCTGACAGGTTCAGCTCTCTCTCACACTTCAGACATTAACCTTAATGGTTTTGGATTAGAAGGGAAAGCCCTGTCCTTCTAATGCTCAGTTTATAAAGAGGAGAGGCAGTAGATGTTTTGTTACTTGTTTTGGTAACAACATCCAAGAGTCAGTTTCACACAATTGTTTTCCATTAATCCTTATAGTAAATTCTTAGATACGGACAAACCAAGTAACAGTAAGAAGTCCAACATAACTAGGAAGAAAAAATAAAATTGGGAAATAGGGTCATCAGGATGAGAAAAAAGAAAAAGAATTTAGAAAGAGATCTTGATACCAATGTCTGTCATTTGTGTTGTCTTTCACTGCTTCTGTGTGGATAACCAAAAAAAAAAAAAAAAGCCAAAATAACCCACACCAACTCCCTTACACTAAGAAATTAGAATTCAGCTTAAAATAGCTACATTATGACTAGTTTTCATATAATTAAATATTATATACTTCCATGTAATTAAATTGTGCAAGTCTTCAGGATGGCCTGACTGGCAAGCTCTGACAGGCTGCTCAAGACATGCAGAGATAAGAGGGTTCAGGAAAGCAGTGTGATAGCAAAGAGGAGCAAAACTGAGAATGAGGGATGAGAAGACACCCTGGGCAGTACATTCAGCATTTCAGCAAGAGTAACTAACAAAAATTCCAGAAATTAGCAACACCAAGCTCTTATTTCACAGTTTTGCTTATTTTCCTAAACCCACTGTAATTCTAGAAAATTCTACCTAGTTCTCCTACTGTTCTTTAATCTCTTCACTTTAGTCAGGAATAATACCTAAGCCTTAAAAACCTCAAACAAACCCCAAACTCCATGAAAAAAAAAGCTGACCACAAAACAAACCAAAAAACCCCCTAACCATCGTTTATTTCATTACACTCTCTGCATTAGAAAATCTTTTCCCAGCATTCATACACAAAATAGAATATAAAATAATACTCACTGCTCATACTTGATTTCTTTGGAGAATGCCAACTAATACTTCAACTCATTTGTTTTATCACTCAACTGAAAACTTTAATGCTGCAGTTTTTTAAAAAACAAAGCTGTAATTTTCATTAGTTAAGAAAACTCCTATGAAAAAGAATGTTGTATTCCTCCATTCTTAGGAGAATGAGGAAAAATCAGACACATTCAGTAAGTTCTAAAATGCTTACAGAATAATAAGGCCCCAGTACTTACTTAGCCATCAGTTTTGCTATTCGATGACAGTCATTCTTGTCATAAAACCAAATACTGTAAATTGACACTAGAAAACAAGAAAAAAAGCAAGTGTAAGACAAAAAAATTTATTAAATCAATAGCAAAAAAACAGTAGTCCATTAAATCCGCAACATAAGAATTTCCATCAATTTCCATTGAAATATTGTGCGTCACCACCAACTATTTATAAAGTAATCAGAAATAGCACATGTACAAACATAAATACAACTTCAGTCAGATTAAATGGAAGAACTATAGAATCTTGATACTGTTTGTAAATAAAAGTGGCAGGAAAACGTTTTAATCAGCAGGTGCCTTCCCACTACAGCTGCAACCTCATGTTTTGAATTACTGACTTTATGTAAGCTAGGCAAAGGAATATCCCTTTTAAAAAAACACTGATTTTTAAATCTGTCAAATTCAAAGACCAACATTAACATTTGAATTACAGCATGACCATTCAGTCAGAGCCTCTCTGGAAGGTTCCCTCTCCAGAAGGAAGCAGTACCAAAGTTCCCATCACACAGTCACATTCATGGAACACCTTAAAACTACACTCATAGTGACCCCTGCTCTTTGAAGGTTTCAAAGACAAAGCAGTGAGAGCAAAAGGGTTCAAGCTCAGCAAGACAGCCTCATTCTGGCTTTCAGAATAAGAAAAATTTCACTGAAAGTTTGCAGAGTTGGAGCTTGACCACTGAGCCTCCATCAGAGGGAGAAACTTTGTCGGGAGTGCCATGGGCTGCTCCTTCCCCTGCAATCCTCCCAAGGCCTTTACCCACACATCAGCTCCTCTCCTCACTGCCCCTAGCTGCACCAACACAAAGCTTCACAACTCTCTTCAGAATGGTATTGAATCCAGCCCACAAAGCAGTTTATTTTGAACCTTAGTTCACCTATGAAGTTTGTCAGTGCATAAAGTGCTAGAACATCAAAGGCAATTGGACACCTTAAACATTACCATTAAAGTATTTTGATTTTTGAAAAACATGCTTTTAGCCTTTTAAAACTCTTTATACTGCAGTTCATGTCAATTTTATGTAGCTGAAATCACTGATTATAAATACACTTAAATCAGTCTAAAAAAAAAATTACAAAACCATTTCCAGTTAGAGGTAGATTTTTATTTCACAGTGACAGACTTTTTGTTTCTCTACTCACTTTTTTCCTTCACAAGATACTCAAAAATCTCAAGCAAAGTCCACACAAAATTATGTCAAGCCATGGCAAAGAGGGCAATTATCTACCACACTTTTTCTGGCCCTTTAACTTATCCTAGGTGTACTTTGTTGGGTCAAAATCCTTAAGAAGTCAGGTACACATTTCTAGAAGAATATCCTACGACATGCTGAAATTCTTGGCTCTTCTTTCTTTTTTAAATAACATCTATATTAATTTGGGTGTTTGTTTCTTTAGAGGTTCAAGCTTAAGTAATAGATAATAAAGCTTTTCTAGTCATAAACAAAGTAATCAATGCACAAAAGACACAAGTCAATAAAAAAGCATTTCACACATGTAGCCTACAATGCTTATGAATGCTTCTATTAAACTTTGCAGTTTAATACAACTGGATTTGCTGCTGCATAGAAACCTACAAAGTTTCCAGTTTGTTACATGACTAAAGAAGTAGCTCATATTTTAGCACTGAAGAAAAGCTCTTTCCCTTCCCTGACTTCATTATCAGACAAACTACAAAGAGGAGAAAGCTGCTTCAAAAGCATACTTGCTGAAGAAATGAAGATAAGGAACTTACAAGAATATCTAAAGGGGACAAATGATAAAAGTCACACTCAATTCTGCCAGAAACAGGCCTAGACAAGTAGATCCAAATCTCAGTTTGGTGCAGAGTATGAGGCTTTTTTTCACTGTGTACTACTGGCAAGCAATCACAGGGAGTCACTGCAAAACAATCGTACACAGCATTAGAGAGATGCAAAGCAGATTACAAACTAACTTGGACATTAATGTAGGTACAGTCCAACAGGATGGAATGTTTACCCTTCTCTTTCCAAGAGACCTCCAGTACTGCCAGTTCAGCTCTCTTCCCCAAAAATGCGTGTCCCAACAGCATCACTATTACACACGTATTTTCCTATATATACATTGTACTTCCTTCCACGCATGCAGCTTCAATTAAGAACATCCTTATAGCAAAGGCAGAGTTGGTTCTTAGCAGCTCTTTGAAAATATGTGATTTTTTGCTATACAGAGCATAAATATTAGCTGAACATTCCTACGTCTGATGGAACCTTTCTACTGCAGTTCTTGCGAGAGTTTCATCCAACTGAAACCCCTGAATTGACTCATTTTTCCATTCAGCTTTTCTACAGTGAATGCTGGGCAGCATCTTTAGGAATCAAGTAACAGTTGTTTGTAATCATCAGCAGCAAATCTTTCAGTAGGATTCACATTTCCTTCTGACAATCCTGAAGTAATAATGAGTAATCTATACCACAGACAAATCAGGTTTCATAAAACTTAAGTCATCCATTTTCTTCATGTATATTCTTCTCTGACATGTTTATTTTTGTTAGAAACACTGACCCATAAATATTTATCTAAACACATAACACCCAACTTCTCTCCAAACTTGTCTGGGTCAATCCTTAAAACCTGATTAAAACTGAAATGGGAAACCAAAGAGCTTTTGAGAGAACAGAAGGATTATGGAAGACATCCTGCTCAAGCCTAACAGCTGAATAATACCAAAAGGAAGGTCTTGGACTTTTCTATAATCTGGATTAAGAGTGGGAATAGTCAAGTGCCACTGCGAACCAGAAACCTCATCTTTGGCAACATAAGATGAAGCTGCACCCTCAACTGTAGCTGCACTTCAGCTCTCATTTCAAGTAAGCAGCTAGAGGCAGTGTCCCCACCCTCACATTCCCACAACCTTGTTAACCCACTGTACCCCAAAGGGCCCCTCTCCCTTATATCAACTGGGTACATTTTAGTCCAGACCAATACTTGATCCTGTTTCTGCATCAGCTGCACAAAAGGCTGTCGGAGCATAAGAGAGCACAAACAAGGAGCTTGGGACACACAGGAAGGGGAAGGTTAGAATGGAACTGTGTGCCAGAGGAAGTGCACATGGATCAGCAGCACTGCCAGTTTCAGGATTCCAGACACTGTCACTCCCTTCCCCTAGGCAGTTTAGCCATTTGTACAAGTAAATACATCTTCAACTCATTCAAAGAGGTGATTTGTTTAAAACTTCCCTTAACTATCTGGAAGAGCTGGTAAAAGGGAAAGTTTTATTTTACAGGTCCAATTTAGATGTTGTCATACAAAGAAGCAGAACAACTGGAAGCTGGGTTTTTCAAACTCCCGAAAGAAAAGGACTCGTATTTTGAAACTCCTCCTATAATGTAACCATGGAAAACAACCCCATCTCAGTTCAATAAAGAAAAAGACATATATGCATCATTTTACATCTCAAATAGAGTTTAAGGCAAAATGACATAAAGCTCTCTCTATTAGAGTTTGTATTTCTTCTAGTAGCAATGTCAGCTGAAATGCCCTCTACTCCGTCAGCTCTACATCACTGACATTCTTCATATTTAATTCCTACATGTAGATATCAACCTGCCACATAGACTTATAAACCATCAGAATGAATGGAAAAAGTTCCTCCCTTTCCTTTTATTTTGAATACCTAAAGCTATTTCACAAATATGTCACACAGCAAATCGCAGGAGCAGGGACTAATTCAGCAGGTGTCACACAGCACCCAAGCTCAGGAACACTTTAACTGCCATTTGAGTACTGTATGGAAGGAGAGGGATTGCTGCTTTGCAACCCGAACCACAAAAGAGAATATCTCCAGTTAGAGTGCCATCTTTCAGGTCAAATGATGTATTTTTAGAACTTGTTTAGTTTTCAATCATTCCTCTCCTCCCCCACCTTGCATTGCTTCTTCTGCTATGAAGATATGAAGAACAGGCTCCTTTCTTATCTCAGACTGAACCACTGGGTTAATGTGCTTGCTGGAGAGCCAGGCAGCCTCAGCAATCACAGAGATATGTTACACTTAATGGAACATGTGTGATAACAAGAGACTTTCCTTACCAGCTTTGAAACCAACCAGGAGCTCTTTGAAACACTTTTAATACAACTCATTTCACTTTTGCTGTTCAGGATACAAGTTGTTTTCATCAATAATACAACAAGCACAGAAGACAGCACTTTGTAACTGAGTTTTCCACTTAAACGTACAAGCCTTTCCAAAATCCATTATTTTTGTATTACTAACTCTTACCTTGGACAGGAATAAGAAGAAAGGAAAAAACACGCCACCACAAACAAAAACCCCACACCGAAAAAGGATCATTTAATACTCAATTTTTATGCTAAACCTCTGCCTGAGCACCATGGAAATCAGCCTGCCTGACCTCCCAAGTGAACTGGCTTGGATTAAAAACCCTTTTAATCAACATCACCGATACAAAGGAAAAATTGTAAAAGAGAAAGGCTCAGAAGAATCTTTCCTGCAGACTTTAGGAGGTAAGTTCACCAGTGCTTAAAACTTTGACTAATTTTCCTCAATAATTAAGCAAACTATTAAGTAACAACTCCAGATTCTCACATTACAGATTGGAGGGAAGTACTGAACTTCAGACTGAACTATTACTACTGTTACTGGCTGAACCATATGCATTTGTTAAAACAGAGTTTAATATGCTTTCTGCAAAACACAGACGACAGAAAACAAGCCTAGGTTTATTTTTAAAAAAGGTCAATGGGATTCAGTATTTCATGAACTAGTACTCTGAATACCCTAAAGAATGTGCATGTGTCCAGAGGGAGAGTTCAACAAGGATCAAACATAACCAGCAATATGTATTCCAGACTAAGAAATAATAAATGGCACATTAAGTATGAAGTATAATCTTAAATTTTTTACCTTTTAAGAGTAATTCTAAATTTAAAATACGTTACAGTAAGTCAAACAATCTCTTCAATTTGGCAGTTTCTCGATCTGTTCATGTTTGGAGATATTTGCTTTCCTTACTTCTTTATAACAGTGAAAACAAGATTATCTTTTTTTCTATTTACCATTGCAAATGGTATAATGTGTCACAGTTTCTTAGTCACACTCTTATCATCTTTGTTTTAGGGTCTTATGCCCCAGAAATAAATGGTGTAAATTTGGGGGCAGCATTATATCCAACTTTTTGGGTTCAGTATTCTTTTGGGGTTTGAACCATATTATGTAGCCAGAATAATTTTGAGAACAAAAATTCTAGAGTGAGGAAAGATTTCCCTATTAAAAGCTGAAATATGAAAAAGGTGGGGGGAACCTCACAGAGTAATGAATGACAAATTGACCCAAGTGTCTTTCATTTCACTCAGAGAACAGCAAAAGGCAGACAGATATAAGAAAGGTACTGGATCTGCTCTCCTTCCAGAATGCCCATGGAAGTTTCCTTCATGCCCCACCCTGCAAAAATGGGAGGATTCTCCCCAAGAGCTGTGAAAATCACTGATTTCCCATAAGAATAAAATGGCAATTACCTAGTCTTGGTCTAAGAGTATGAAAATGCCTCTGTGCAATTGGATAAAGTATCTCATGTCTATAGCTTAACAAAGTGAGTTCTCATATGCAGCAAACCAAAAATTACTTTGTATAGTAAGTGTTTGAAGAAATCAAACTACCAAAGAAAAGTAAAATCCCACTAAAATATTATGATCTAATATGACAGAGAAATCATTTTTGCGTCCTCTAGCCAAGCAAAAATAATGCTTGTAGACTGCTTGCAAAGTTCCTCACACAAGTCTTTAGTATCTCTGCACAGACTGGAGTAGGTTACTCGCTGTCCTCAGAACAGCTCTTGTGCTGCTGAAGACAGAGATGCCAAAGGTCTGATCTGCTGCACTAAACAGACTTGGCCTTATCTTCTTAAGTCAAGACAGAATCCCAGATCAAAGTGAAAACATGAAGTTTGTAAAACAGTAGTACCAAACTGACTATAAATATTGTTGACATGGAACCTTCCCCAAATGCATGATGACATAAAATTGCTTTGATACAACTTAACTACAGAGGCACAAAGTACTTTTGTCTCTGCCAAACAGCACCATTGACACGATTTCAGGTTCTTACTGGATAGGCTGAGCCATCACCCACCTGCAAGCTAAGGAAACAATCAGCAGTTTGATCACTAAACAACCTTAACAGGGCAACTTACTCATAAAGGGTTTCTAATGATGGCAGTAGATTTCCTCAAGGATGCAATAACAGCCACTCTACAAGACACAGGGCTGTGTAAGAGGAAGCTTTTCCTTACATTAACTAGCATTCCATCCTCTTTCAGTCATGAAGGGATCTCAGAACTTCACCGTACGCCATTAGAGATGAACAACATTAAGCTCTTGGAGATACACTTCTATTAACCACTGGCTTAAACCTCTGATTTGAATTAAGTCCAAAAATGCAAAGGTTTTTCATGCCAGCAGGCAACTGAGTGGAAGTGGAGATCCTTCCACATGAAGAGAACTTGGACAAGTATTCCCTGATCTACCTAGACAAACAATTCACACACATGTTGAAATTTGTCTGCAAATCCAAATTTGCCTGCAAATTCACAAATACTATGCAAATAGAAGTAAACAGCTTTAACACAATTCAACCATATAATTTGTTTTCTAACTCTTTCAGAGGACAGAATATTTGGAAAACCTTATGTAAGGAAAATAAAACAAAATAGCTTAATGCAAAATGTGAGTTAGTGGTGTGTAAATTATAAGGAATAAAAAGCTTAGATGCCATTTTCAATGCTTTTAAGCTTGTATTTGAACAAAGTGAACACTCTCTGAGGGCACAAGAACTCATCTGCAGTTTATTTCTGGCACCTGAGAAAATAACTAATGACATAATAACTGCATTGAACATCTTCCACCTGCAATCACTGGAAACAGAATGGGGTAATGAAAGAAAGGATAGCTTCTGAACAAAGTCTTTTAAAATGTCAATGGCAAAGAAATAAGAGGAAAAGAAATAATCCTGATTACTTCAGAATGCAATTCCCACATCCAGTCTGTAATCTTTTCTTTGCTGACTTTTGTATGAATTCCTCCCTTCCCTGTACTATTCTGTGTCATCTTTATCCTAAACCTCTGAACCTCCCACAGATCTTACACACCAGTGTCCCACAGGAAAAGGACAGTTTTTATTAAGGAAAGGAAAACAATTTACTTCAGGGGTTTCTAATGAACTCACACACAGCCTATACCTTCTCTGATAACAGCTATCTGAAAGGAGGTTATAGCAAGGTGGTGCTCATTCTCTTCTCCCCAGTAACAAGGAAATAGCCTCAGGTTGTGCTATTGGAGATTTAGACTGAGTGTTAGGAAAAGTTTCTTTATCGAAAGGCTTGTCAAGCCCTGAACAGAAGACTGCCCAGGGCAGTGGTGGAGCCTCCATCTCTGGAGGTATTTAAAGGATGTGTAGATGTTGCACTGAGGGACACGAGTAGACTGCACAGTGCTGGGTTAATGGTTTGGTGTGATGATCCTAAAAGTATTTTCCAACCTAAATGATTCTGTGATTCCTTACCTGAGGTGATCCTCTAGTCACACATCATGGTGATTCCACAGCAGCTCCTGCTTCCTTATAGCATCAGCAGTTCCAACAAGGGAATCAACTTCTCGCTTCCCTTATGTCACCAACCTCACAGCTGCAATTCTTTCCTGACACCTTAAGGTCCATCCTGTCCCTACTGCCTCCATCTACAGCTCCTCTTCCTTCCAGACCAAGCAGTCTGCTTAAACATCCAATTTAATACAGTACTTTTCCCAGTTTGTTGCCAGTCACTTCCCTAACCTCCTAGACTTCAACTTGCTGACCAGTTTTGATATTTTCCTCTTTGTGGTGCTCATGGAAGGAAGATTGCTAAGATTATGAGACACAGGAGACCATATGCCTTAGGCTGTTCTTTGCCACCACGGTGGAATCTATCCTGACTCTTAAAGATCCCAGAGGCCTTCCAAGGGGGAAGAAAGGAAGGGACTAACATTTGACTTGTCTATTAGGTACACCAAAGCAGTGTTCCCATCTGTAACTCAAGGGGACATTTTGATAGGAGGGAGACATGTTTAGATTGAACCTACCAGATCATCAATTAAAGACCAGAGCAATATTGCACTTTGGTAGTATATTCATTTTTTTTGGAGTTTATTTGTATTAGAGAAAATCATACTCACGGCTGGCATTTCTGTAGAGAAGAAAAGGTTCGTGGAGCTGAAACTCCAGATCTTTATTTACTGGCTCAACCAGGTTGTGCATATTCAGTCGATTCACAATGGTAAAACCATGATAAGGAGAAGCTGACCTATTGTGTCAATTAAAACAAAACCAAGGATTAACACCTTCATCAACAGAAGTAATTTTCTGAAACCAAGTTATGAATTAATCTTCAAATTTCCATTGCTTTATCATGTGAAGCTTTAGCAGTCCTGAAACTCTCACAGTTGTTTTTCTATGCCATTTCTTGGCATGCCACCTAATTTCAATTTCAAACTACACTTACCTCAAAGAAGGATTAGGATTAACATTACAGTTCTACACTGCTAAACTGCTGAATCAAAGATATGCCTCTGAAAAATCTATTCAAAAAAACTAGGGCAGGTCCACCATTAAAATGCAAATGTATTCAACACTTGACATAAGCTCATTTTGAGGCATTTTATAATTTTTTTATTAGAGAAGAAAAACCAAACCACTTACACAGCACCATTACCTTACTGTAAATAGATATGACAATAAATAAAGAACTGCTATCTTAAATAGCATGAAGTACACTTACAGGGGGAACCACAAACAGTAATTTCTTCCTAAAGGGAGACTCTAGAAATAAGGACTTAACCCAGTGTCCTGAAAGTAAGTTATTCAGAATTGTATTGCTTAGTGAAGCAATTTTTATTTATCTAGATTTTGCGGGACACCAGGTAGAAAAACAAAACACTGAGCAAGCACTGAAAGTTCAAGATAGTTTTAGATCTGTTTTTTCTTGCTGCATGAATGTCCTGTCAGCACTCAGCTGTGCCTGTAAGCTGGTGTACCATCAACAAGAGCAGCACAATGAAGGCAGGCTGAAGATCAGACACAATTAGCTGGTAAATATAAATATTTCTGTAATGGTGTGGCCACCTTTACCTAATGACTGACACCAAAAATCTGTCAAGAGCTTCCAAGGACAGGGTAAACAACCATTACCATCCCAAGTGAGTTTCTTAATGCACCTCCCAGAACTTGTTTGAAGCCATCAGCTAGTGACACTAAAAGCTTTTGCTTTGGTTTTTGTTTTGATTTTTTTTTTAAAGTTTGGTTCACTTTCTTACACTAAGTATTTCCAAGGTGGGAGCTGAAATAACAGGATCTGATTACTCAAATCCCTACATAGTGCCAGAATAAAATATTGTAACGACCAAACTACGAGAGCCTGCTTCAGGATGGCTTAAGTCTATACTACTTCTACTTCATACCTTCAACAAATATTATTTCATTTAGATTTTTCCATTTGCCTGTAATTTAAAACTTGAACTCATGATTTATTTTGTGTGCTGGTTCTCCTCCTCACCCCTTTACTTGTCCTAGAGAACCGGAAATGTCTTCCATGGTTTTGGTGAGGAAATCAAACAGCTCCCAAAACCAGAACTCTAACCAAAACACTACAAGCTCTCCAGCTACTGGGCAACTTCACCCATTTACAAAAATCTATGCCATATTCCAGGAGTAAATTAAAACACATTAGTTCATTTCTCATCTCTATTGTTTTCATAATCAGCTTCATGGATTTTAGGAGACAAAGGGAGACATGGCATTTAACAAACTCAATGCACTAACAAATGCTATTGGATTAATAAAATAAGCTCAATAAACCAGTTTTTGAGGTGGGTACATATATAGCATTCAAGTTTTATGCCTTCTCAGCAGTATTTTTAGGGGCTTGTGACAGAGTTGTTCACCATGTGCAGGGTTTGTTCTTTTTGCTTGAGTACACAGCAGTTAACAGCTGGACAAGCAAAAAATGATAAGTATGAAAGCTCTCCAGGAAGACATCTGGAGTTTGTTTTCTCAAGGAAAGAACAAACATAACCACCACTATATAACCCCTCCCCAAAGAAAACAATCCTTACCTTTTATACACAAATAAGGTCCCTTCTATGTCGGTTTTCTCCTACAAAAGACAACAAATGCACTTCAGGGATGTGCTTGTTAACACAGTTATGTAGGTTTTGGACAGTATTTTAATTACAGAATCTTAAAATATCCTTATCTTTCCATAAGGTTTGACATCAGAGGCCTAAAAATATGCTCTCCTATTTTCAGAAACTACCGATTTTTTTTTTTTAAATTAATTAGAAAGATTAGGAAGTTAAACTCACTTTCAAAAGCCTTTGCTCACTCTCTCAATTTGCCCACGGGATACATACACAGTGCTCCACAACCTTCTCATGCTGAGCCTGACGGGGCAGACCGCAAACATGGGCGAGGTTGTGTTGAGTTTTACTCCAAGGACAGCACACCACGGCAGAACTCTGGGCCATGGCTGTGTCAGCCTCCAGCTTCCAGAGCAACCTCACCGCGGGCTGCTGACAAACGAGCGCGTAAAGCTGCAGCTCCAGGGCTGCACGTGACAATGTAAAGTGCCCCGTCCTCCCATTTTTATGGCTGTGATGAACCCGGTGGGCAGGCCAGAACTGTGTTTTAATGCAATGACAGACACTCACAGCTTTTAAATCGCCCTCTTCCCGAATTAGGGCTCTGTGCAACAGGCAGGAGCAACAACAACAAAGTAAGATTGAAAAAAAGTCAATGGCCACCAGGAGCCAAAGCGCCCCCCAGCCCCGGCGCTGCCCCGGTCTGAGGGGTACTGCGCCGCCTTCCCGAGCGCACACACGGCCTCGCCTCTCCCTCTTCCTTCTCCTCCCCGCTCCCTCGCCCTTCTCCACTTCCTCCTCTTTCTCTCCTCTCCCTCGCGCCTCCTCTCTTCCTCTCCTTTCCTTTCCTCTCCCCCAACACAAGCGGGGAACGCACCCAAACCCCAAANCTCCTCGGCCCGGGACTGGCAGCCGCTTTCGGGTGCTTCTTCTCGACTGGGATTGGCAGCCCCTTCCCCTGTGCCTCTCCTCAGCTCGGGACTGGCAGCCCCTTCCCCGGCGCCTCTCCTCGGCCCGGGACTGGCAGCCGCTTTCGGGTGCTTCTTCTCGACTGGGATTGGCAGCCCCTTCCCCTGTGCCTCTCCTCAGCTCGGGACTGGCAGCCCCTTCCCCGGCGCCTCTCCTCGGCCCGGGACTGGCAGCCGCTTTCGGGTGCTTCTTCTCGACTGGGATTGGCAGCCCCTTCCCCTGTGCCTCTCCTCAGCTCGGGACTGGCAGCCCCTTCCCCGGCGCCTCTCCTCGGCCCGGGACTGGCAGCCCCTTCCCGGGTGCCTCTCCTTGACCCGGGACTCGCAGCCCCTTCCCGGGTCCCCGCTCCTCCCTCGCAGCCCCGGCGGCCGCGGGCTTGCAGGGCCGTGGGCTTTGGGCAGGGCTTAGGGCTGGCCTCGCATGTTGTTATTATTTATTTACCCGTTAGTAAAGGCTCCGGAGGTTACTGCAGGCTGCCTTGTGAAGTGCGATGAGCTGGCTCACAGGCTCAGGAATTTTGAGGGTGATGCTGGTTGCTCTCGTGTCTGTCATTTTCTGCTCTATCGGTATTTCACGGGCTGACGTGGGACACGGAATTTTCAATGTTTTAGAATAACTTGGGGATTAAATATTTCTTTCAGGTATAGTAAGCATCCACAGATACGTTTCTCAGGTAAAGTAAAGGCACATAGGACGGTAAATGGTCATATGTAGAGTGCTATGTAGTACAGATCTACATTTGCTGAAACAAGAATGAAGTAATATGCAGTGCACTGAGCTTTTTTCCTGCAGTTTTTTCAGTTACTGGTGATTTTAGCAACAGGAAAGTAAAGAATATTCGTCAGGACCAAGGCTTGAATTACTTTCAAGATAAGATCACTCAGGTTCAAGTGTCTTTATAGCACTTTGTGCAATCTGACAGGAAAAACAAACAAACAAACAAATAACCACCAAAAACCAGGTTTGTAAATTTCTAAACAAAACTTTTGTGACAAGCTCCTGACCCTCTTGAGAATTTAAAGAATGTGTGCTATGCTCTGTATTACCACAGATCATGTTGTTCTTTGTTGCAGGTGGACAAACTTCTGATTTTAATGCAGCTTTACAGGAGAGTCCTCTCCCACGATGACTGACATTTAATGCACAAACTCTAAACAAGGATCCAGCAGTTGTGTGGTTCCATAAAAAGTCTTTCCTAAAAGAAGTGGAAATACCAAGTTCAAATATAATATAAATTTTTAAATTGTAAAGCTTTTGGGGCAGAACAATAATGTGCCTGTTTTGGTGTCAAACAGTTCTAGTATAAAGTAAAAATGCATTTCTTAGGAAAAAAGTAATGTATACACAAAACTTTATTCTGGTAACTCACCCTTGAACTCCAGGACAAAAGCATCAGTAAAAAAAACTCAACAAAAGTCATATGGAAAGTCTTGGAGCTCCATAAATTGTCCATCTCCTTCTAATGGTTTTGCCGCAGGAGAGCCTAATCCATAAAATTTGGGTTTTCTTTAGTTCTGCAGTGTTTGCTCTTAAGGGCAATACTTTCATATAAAATGTCTCATTATTCACTAACAGTTTATATGAGAGAAAGACAAAAAGAGAAAATTAAAGTTTGAAAACTGTTTTGAAGATCAACAACATTCAAAGATGTCAACTGAAACAGAAAGAAAGTGACAAAAACTTAAAAAAACCCCTGGTTCTAAATGGCATCAAACTGCCCCTTTCTGCAAGATTACTGTAAAGCAAAGGTATCTTTCAAATTTAAGAACTTACTGGCAAAGGAAATTTTCTGCTGTGTGTGATCTCAGTTGTGAAAACTCCTTGGCTTCATCTCGCATTAAAAATGAATCACAAGGATCAGCAAGAAGGAAAGGGAGGCAGTAGATTCTTGTTATGGATTGTTTTCCTCCTTCATCCACTGATTCCAGTTCTGCATTTCAGTGAATTTATTCTCCCTACCCTTCTCCACTGCTGTTGCATTGGAATAAAATATTCTGTATCAGAAATGATGCACTGCATATCATCTGCCTCCTCAGCCTTGAAGCACAGCAGTTGTGTGCACAGGCAGAGCCTCGGGGTGCAGTGGAAAGCTGCAGCTCCTGAGGTGTGTGCTGTGGGTGTTGTGTGGTGCAAATCTCCCTGGCCCAGCTGTGCTGGGGAAATGTTCCCCTCTCACTCCCTGTTCCAGGTTCTTGCACGGAGCCAGGCACAAGTGGGGTGATGCACACGATGCCCTTTTCTCTGTGAGTGGGACAGATTCCATTTGTGTTTCAACAAGTGAACATCGTCATTTTTATATTATTCTGCTGAGGTTTTATAGGACGGGATATGATAATTTATTACCCTAAGTATTGTTGTCTACTTAATATATGTTAATATTAAGGTAGGTGAAGTAATAAAGACCCTAATTTTCTCTTTCATTTGCTTGTGGCACCATGGCTGGGTCTCTGTTGCTCTGTTGTTGAGCATTTTCCTCATTTGTATAAATATGGTATAAACTGCTCAGGTTGTGTAATTACCTTCCCTGGCAGTTGTTTTGCTCTTTGGAGGGCCAAGTGGCTCAGCAGCCTTTCCTAGGAATTCCAACTTGTACTGTGCTCTCTCTGCACTACTGCTGCAGCCACAGGTACCTTATTGCATATTCATGGTGACAGATATTTGTTTTTAGCTATGCAAAATATTTTTCCTCCTTCAGAGGAAAGTTTTCCAAATTGCTATGTATTAATACCTATAGGGCAGCAGTTTTAATCCAAACAAGTAAAATTGGTGGGATAGGATGGTGTGTAAAGGGACTCCAGGTTCATCACATGGAAGTGACAAGGTTTAAGAAGATTGTTCTGGGACTGCTGACTTACCCAGCTGTAGGTACAGGATTTTTTCCTGTTTCCATGCTCTGTATAAAACAGAGATAACACAGAACTACTTTGCATAACATCTGGGTTTCTCAGCTGTTGCAATACTGAAATGTGAACTTAACTAGAAGATTCTTTGTCATGAAATAATTGCAGTAATGATTCTGTAAAGGAATGGATAATTTTCATTTTTCTTTTTCTCCTTGTACAATTGGAAAAATCTTTTAGAAAATGTGAAGCATGAAACATTAAAACCAACAGCACTTTCTGAAATAATGTAACTTAGTAGAGTACAAGGACAATTACAAAAAAAAAGGCAGTTAGCCATCTATGTGTCTACTGACATTTTGTATATGAATGTAACCAACAGTAATGGTCCTTCCAAAGATTCTGAAATAATATTAAAAGACACAGAGAAAAGTTGTTAACTTACAATTCAATAAAAACAAAAGAATGAAAATACTCGAAATATACAGTAAAGCTACTCTCATAACAAATGTGTAAGAGGGTGAAATAGGTCACAGGCAGCCCTCCTTACATTGCTCAATAACATTAGAAGGATTAATCATTTATGGATTATCTCCTAGAAACAATGATCTGGTGCAGACAGGTAATCCAATCTCCTCTGTCTTTCTAACCTGGTTTGCCATTTCACGGGAGATTGTGAAAGGGTGGCAAGTTTTTCTAGGAAGACATTGCCTGGCAGCTTGAAAAATGTAAATTGCGGGAATTTGCATCAAAATATGAAAGCTCTTCTCTGATGAAGGTAGGTAGTGAAATTAGACAGGTAAAATGATTTTTTTTTTTAACTAGGGCACAGAGGTTCAGCTCAAAATTATATCATGTTCGCCCTTAGTTAGAATCTGTCACTGACAGAGTAAAGAGAGAATTTGACATAAATCAGAACTAGAGAGAAAACATTCCTGGGACTCAGCATCTTGCATAATATCCAGCAATGTGTTTTTCCTGAGTAAATTTGTAGAAAAATTTAAATACAACTTATTTCTGAATGCAAGCCTTTCAGTGAGGACAGCCTCTCTAAGTCCATTAGATGCAGGTTTGCAGCCTAACTTTTACTGATTGACGTGCTTAATGTAACACATTTGAAAAAAACATCTTTGGCCACTTCTGGGATATTTTATCTGGCTGTAGCCTCAAGGCCTGGTGTTGAATATGTTAGGCTGTGCTAATTTCATTGCTGAAGATGAACTGCATTACAAATATTCATTGGTCAAAATGTTGCAGTAGCAAAAGTGCACCATCGGTGATTTTCAAATGCTTATTTCATTTTGCATGTAGTTGCTGTTTTATTGCTATAATAATGTTAGGAAAAAAAATTCAATTACTATTATAAGCAAAGTAGCCTGTTCCCCTAGGTCTGCTTGTACAGTTAAAAAGAAATTAGATTAGCAAGGTCTTGCTCTGTACAGAATTGAGAAATACATCAGAAATAACTGTGAATCATGGTAGTAATCCTGAGCCTTGAGAAAGCTACTTTAGTAGAACTATGTTAGTTTTTAACTCAGCCAATTTTTAATTACTGAGTGATCTGCCTTAAATATACTGTGTCAGCTTTATGGCATCATTGTGTACTTATAGTTTTGTCTTCTTAAAGCATTCTTTTCTTCCTCAGCCATATTTGATGGCTTCATGTGTCTGGCCCTTTAAATATTGGGATTGTCACATAAATTTTAAAATGTAGGTTTCTATGCTGCTTTATCTTTTTTTGAAGCCATGCTATAAAATAATGAGTCAGAATTCCTTTAAAATATTTTAATTTTTTATTAAAAATTAATAATTTCAAATTTTTATTATTTTTGTCAGTATTTTTCGTTTAATATTTTGTTTAAATATTTTATTTTAATATTTTATTTAAAGTATTTTATCTTCTTGCAAAATATGCACATATCAGAGCAATCATCTCTAAAATAGGTTAAATTAATTTTTTATGAGCAAATGTGTATTTTTCAATAGGCTTTTCTTGATGTGGTACTGTACTAATAAGGAAGATGCAACACGATTCTGAGAGTAAATAGCTTCTAGGGCTTTTCAGGCATGACTAGAATCAAATAGAATGTAAAACAGCCTGGTAGTTTGGGCTGCTTTTACTGCTTCTTGTGTTTTCCAGTGTCAGAGGAATGGGGATCAGCAAACCTGCATTCATTTCAGAGGTTATTAAACTACTGGAGCTCTCTCCACCTTCATTTTCCCAGCCATAAAATGAGTACAATATATTTACTCATTATCACAAATGTCACCAGAGTGCTTTCTGAGGAGCAGTGTAAGCAGTAGGCATTCTGGTGATATTCTGGTGATGTTTCACAAGTCCAGGGAAGGGCTGGTGGGATGCTGAAGGGTCACAGAGCCTCTCTGGAAGGTGAGGGGCAGCAGCTGCACTGGGCTCTGTCACCAGGAGAAAGGAGCAGGTTTGGAGCTCTGCTCAGGCTGGGTGGGTGTCCTGGAGCCCCTCAATGTCAGCCAACACCTTCTGTGGTCTCACCTTCTGTGGGCTGCAAACAAGAACAGACAGCTGTGGTGAGAGCCTGGAGCACAGCATCCCTTAATTCCTGCTGTGAGCACACGAATCTTTGCTCTTGGCTTTGGCAGCTTTCTCCAGGATGTGATCTTGTCCAAGAGTATTTTGTCAGTGACTAAACCATGCGGTTTGAATGTGTGTCGGGTGCTAAATTCTGCCTCTGTCAGTTGCAGTCAAGAATCCATAATGTCCTCCTACTTTAAAAAAATTGACTCCTGAGTTAGAGCTACCCTTTCTGGATGGCTTTCCTGCAAGGGGTGAGGAGGGCAGGCTGGGAGAGGTGGGGAGGAGTCACCATACTCGGGGAAAAGGGAAGCTCTGTTACATCATGACTAAGGGAATAAACTGGATGAGATCCTAAGCTCTGATTTGGCCTCTTTCCTCCAGTTATGTTCTGGCTGATGGAGAATTCCTTTTCTGCAGTCACTCAGAAAAGAGCCATAAAGTTGTGTGATGAAGAGCCTCAGGGGAGCCCTGTGGATGTGTGAGGAGTGGCACAGGAAGGGTGTTTCAGGGGAAGGCATTCGCACACAGGGCTGTGGAAATTTGCAGCCAAACTGGAACACAGCTTAGCTAAGACATGGCTGGAGCTCAGGCCTGAAGGGCTGTGGTGGAAGGGCAATTGTAGCCTTTTAATTTTGGGACCTCATGTCCATTGACCTTGATGTTTGCTAATAAGTGATCTGCTAGTAATGAGGTATTAAAGAACACAACCAGCAGAACCTTATTTAATTAATTTCAAGTGGGTTGTGTGTACTTTCGTGTGTAAAGAGAAATGGCAGTCAACCATTTCCTACAGAATCTTCTACAAAATCCTGTGCACAGATCACCTGAATTTTCATGTGGAAAACAAGTATAAATTGGGAGATTAATCTACAAATTAGGTTGCTTGCTTTGGCATGTTTTTAAAGGAAAAAAGAAATAACTAATAAGTTGTGTGTTGAAACCATCCCTTGCATTCAGACAAGAATTTTTCCCAGTGGTGCATCACAATAAAATTATTTTTGCATTTGGAATTAGTGCATGAAAATGCTGAATATAAAGAGCTTGTGAGGGGATATATTTTGTCAGGTAAGGGCTGGCAAGCTAATGAACAGCTCTTCAATATATTGTAATAATCTCAAATAATTATTTCAAGACCTCTTGAGTACCAGTTTTTCTGACAGGCTCTAATAGGTTCTTTCAAGACTCTCATGGTTGGTAGAACTAATTCTCATTTTCAGAATTACTACCTCATCTAAAGTTAGTGCTTGGTACAAACCATGTGATTTTCAAAACAATTAAATGTAACAGACTTTGAGAGCTGCAATGTAAACAATGCACATATGCACCAACAGCTGAAGGACCACACATCTCCTCTTGCTTTTTCCTTCTGGTGTGACGCCTTCCCGAGCTGGCAGGTTGAGCTGGGCTCTGCAGTCCCGGAGTGGCACCGTGCCTGCCTGCCTGCCCAGCTCCTCTTCTGCCCCCGAGTGCAATCTGTGGCTGCTGACAGCTGGCACAGAAATCAAGGGTGGGGAGGGGAATCTTGCCATGCTGGCCTTTCCCTGTCCCTGTGTGCACCTGACATCGCTCAGGCAGAGATGGGGCATTTTTAGGAAGCTTGACACTTGCATGACAAAAGAGACTTGTCAGCCGGGGGAACTGAATTCCAGAAGTGATGAGCTGTCCCACAGGGCAGGAGTGGCCAGAGTCCACCATTTACCCTAGCAGGAAAAGACTCAAAACCAGCTACCAAAAGATAGAGCAAAACATTGCCTTTGTAGAATGTTTTCACTCTGAGATAAAACTGATATCCTTCACTGGATTAAGAAAAAATCTGATTAATGCTGTTTTCACCATGGAATAGTTATAAGAATGATCAGGGGTTGCTTATGTCTAGGAGGTGACCTGGGTGCAGAGGGAGAGCTGGTGGTGCTCCTGCAGTGCAGGGAAAGGGAGCTGAGGCAAAGGCTCTTCCTCCTGCCCTCGGTGGCAATGGTGTCCACACAGGAGTAGCAGTGGAGTTTTAGCCTGAGGGAAGGTCTAGGAGACAAAACCAGTCATGTCTTTGTGATGTGTATGTGTGGGAAGGGGAGTGTTGACTGGTAATAACATGGGGATATGTTTTGGTAAGATTCTCCCTTTATATTCTGTTTTGGTGTTTGTTTTTTTTGGGCTTGGTCTTAAATCCTATTGTAGTGGGGAGCTGGGCAAGTAGGCTGTGTAAACTCTAAGATTTAGCACTTCAGGGCCACTGTGTGATTCGTGAGCTTCTGTGACCTGACAGCCAGGCAATGCTGTTGGCTTTCAAGCAGCAGTTGGGAATGCTTAAGTTAAAAGGGTTATTCTTGTTCCTTTAGAACACCCCCTAATACTGTGTAATATCAGGATTTTTACATTTATCCAGCCTCAGATATTCCCTTTACAGGCTCTTACCTACTTCATGGTGCTTCTTCAGTGGTCACACTTCTGCAAAGTGCTGTCCCTGGCTTGCTGGCAATAAGCCAGCTGCTGAGAGGTTTGAATGGTAGTAAATATTCATTTGAGTTTAAACAATTAAAGGTTCACTAAGTGAAATCCACTGCAAGTGAAAGCTAGTAACTGAAACACTGACTTTACCAGGAAAGCATGACTGCCAGAATAGGGGCACTTTGTCAAGCACTTTCAGAAAGAAAAAAAAAATGAGTGTGTTACAAAGAAGAAAATTGGTAAGGTATTTTATTATCATCACGTCAGAAAAACAGAAAGACATCTCAAACCTACTTCAATCTCCATCAGTTCTTTATAACCCTGAAAAAATCAGAGGAAGATAAAGAAATTGTCTATATTATGTCTCTTTAAGCTGATTTTTCATTTGAATTTCTAATCAGAATTTAATTGTGTTTGCAAAAACATATTCTGGTATATGGGCTATTTGCAAACTGTTCACTGAGATTATTATTTAAGATTTCTCTTAATTGTAGTTTTAAGCAGCATTGTGCTGGTTTTTGAAATGCTCCCAAAACCATCAAGTGCTCTCCAGAGGATGTGCTAATGAGGCATATAATGGAACATTAGGATGAATTTATTATTTTAATTTATACATTAGAACATTATTTTTGATACATTTGTTACCAGTTTCTCATTATAAATAAGCTAACACTAGAAAATGTTTACCTTGTAAAATTATCAGAGGTGAATGTCTTGCTTATCTGAATGCAGGCAAACGGATACAGTAGCAGTGGGTCTTCTGTTGTAATCACCAAAAAGGTAATAAAGAGGAAAAAGGAAATTGAAATGTAGATCTCTAACAAGATCTGTTAGTTCAGGGATTTTTGAGGCTTGTGTAGTCTCTTTGGGACCCATGTTTTTTTCTCATATTTCATCTGGAACTGCCTTTGTTTGCGTTTCCACTGAGCTTATGCAAGAGAGGAACTTTGCAAATCTATATAACTTATTTTTTTTTCCAATGGGAAACTGCAGAGGAGTTGTGGCTGTCATGGGCTTCACTCATCTGTGTAATCCAGGGGAGCTGTTCCCAGCTCTGGTCTGGGTCTGGCTGACTCAGAGTGACCTCGGTGGTGGCTGGTAAGGACTGGTGGCTGGGCTGGCCCTTTCAGCAAGTCCCCAGCCATGGTGGCTGTGGTCAGTCTGGGAATGCTCCCAGTGCTAACACCAGTGCCATCTGATGCTCCCATTTAAGGGAGCATCTAAATCTGTTCACTGACTACTCAGTGATTGAGGTGTATGGCTATTTGAAAATGCTCATTTTGTGACCTTTGGCTTGCATCCAGAACCTATTTCAGTCCTAACCTTTGGCTTATATCTTGGTTTCTGGCTTGGGCTCTTGACCTTTGGTATTTAGCCTGACTGGTGGCCTTTGGGTGCCAGATCACCTCTTGTCTTAGGCTTGGATTCTAGTTTTGGAAATTAGCTCCAACAGCTCCTTGAACTTCCACTTAAATCTTGGATGTGCTTTTGAAATTTTCCCTTTAGGACACCGACCGTACATCTTACATTTCTTTTTTAGCCTTTATGTAAAACTCTTGTAATCAGAACAGCTAAATTCTAGACACATCCCTTCCCTCATGGGTCATTAAATGGAGGATGCAGAGCTCTTTGGACACTTTTCCAGGAATCCCTGATTCCTGCTCACCATGGGGAGACTCTTGGTTGCCTTTGTGCTCACTTGTGTGATGTGCAGGTGGGTGGGTGTCCACCAGCACAGCCTCAGCCCCAGGTGGCCATGGCAAGCCTGCCTTATGGCTGGACATCCAAAAAGCCAAAAGGAATGCAAGCCTGATAAATCCCAGCATCCTGTTTGCTGCAAGTCTCTTGCTGAGATACCAACCTGGAAATTTCACCAAATGTTAAAAATTAAAAACTCTCCATAAATAAATATTACATCAGTTAATTTCCTCCTAAAACATGATATGTGAAATGACAGCAGAATCATGTCTAAGGAAAACAAACACAACCCCAAGGTCCCTATGGTATTTTCAGCAAAAGCATCACAAGGTTCTGTTGCTTTTGGAGGTCAGATGGCAAGCTCCATGTTCACAGTTGTGACTACATGCTCATGTGAGTCTGTTTCCCTGGCTTTGCAGGGACTGTTCGCGTGAATAACCACTCCTGCAGAGTGAATAAAGGCATTTGCAATCTGGTCCCAGCTGGAAACTTATTTCTGAAGCCAGTTCACTCTCTTCATAAAACACAGATTCTTTATTTTATCTTGTTTTGTGTTTAGTTCACATCATTTGAAATCTTTCGGTTGATTGCTGTGCCATTCCAAATTGCTTCCTACTGGAAGAGACATATATTTTATAGCTCTTGATTCTTTCCCAACACATATTTGGAATAGAGATATTCTTGTCTGGGAGGAGAAGGGTAATTGCTGCCTGCCTGGATATCAGTTAATTAGCAGTCTCCTCACCAGTGGACGCCTGGCTAAATTCACTCTTTTGCTGAGTAATTTATTAAATAACTCCAAGACTATTCGGGCAGGCTCTACAGTATTTTATAACAAAGCACTAATTACTTGGTATATTTAATGGCAAAAGAGATGTAAGGAAATACAGGGCATATATCCTCAATTGCTTCCCAACCTTTCTCTCACACCTTTCTCTTGGACCAGAGAGCTCAGTGAATCAGATCCTCAAGTGAGGATATGGGCATAATTTTACAGGAGTTATTGACTATCCTTTTCTTCCTCTGTTGATGCAATCTTGGCCTGGTTTGGAATGCAGAATAACATTTCAACCAGGAATCTCTGTCACAGTCTTGGCAAGGCTGCTTAGATAGGGAGAATCATCTCTGCTAAGTGCTGACACTTGTGCAGTGGCTGGGGAGGCGGATGGAGGAAATGCAAGATAAACCCTGTGCGGGGCTGCCCTGTCACATCTTGTGTGGTGCTGCTGTCCATTAACGCGCCCCTGGCTCGGGGACAGCGCTGGGCTCGGCCCACATCACTTGGCAGCTGTCAAGTGGATAAGACAAGCTTGCTTGGGAATGCACTCAGATAATCACAGGAAGGTGAAGCTGAATCTCATATGTGTGCTGCACTGAGTGCTCCCAGCAAAGGAGGCTTCATTCTGCAGCAGGCACGGAGACCAGATGGACTCTGTGGCTGTTCTTTGGGTTTCTGGGGGAGAATTCAATGCGTATGGTCTGGAATCAACACCTCATTTGTCAGTTCAAGTCACACCATTACACCCTTCCACCCCCCCTAATTTTTGCTGTTGTTTTACAAACAGAACATCTCCTGGTAGCAGATATGTGTTAAAGCAGCGTTCTGAAATTTGCCAGCTCTTTATCCCTTTTGCTGAACCCCTGCTGGAATTTCAAAAGCCCAATTTCTTTCCTTCTCTTTCCTGCAGGGTACAAGCAGCTGTTATTTTGAAAAGAGAGGCTCTGTACCATAGTGATTCTCCTCAGCAATTTGTAAAAAAAAGCACAGGCCTTTTGTTGCTTTTAATGTCT
Organism: Cisticola juncidis; assembly: GCA_013400215.1. Lineage (NCBI taxonomy): Eukaryota > Metazoa > Chordata > Aves > Passeriformes > Cisticolidae > Cisticola > Cisticola juncidis. The sequence continues at coordinate 895,302 of VXBR01007848.1, read as the reverse complement.
TATCAGATGATTTCTGTTTTGATCTATAAAACATACTACTGTATAAATTGTGGAAATGGAAGGTCGGTAGATTTGATGGTTGAGTCTAAGTTTAAGACCAGCAGCACATCTAAGACATCTTAGTACACAAAAGACATGCACAGGTATTTCCTAGGTATTACTGAGAGTCAGTTTTAATGCTGGGATTTGCTGTGTGAGGAGGAAGCACACTCCTTTTTTTGTGTACTCCTTTCCACTATGTGCCTCCTTCAAAACTCAGCACTTTAACAAGTGGTAAAGCATTATTCTACACAGCATCATAGTTCATCTGTTGCAGCTTTTTTTTTTTTTTCTTTCAGGGAAATCAAGTTTTCACTCCATGTTTTAGTGTACTGAATAGTTTAATGTGCTGCAGATTAATTTGAAGAGACCTCCATTACAAGCAACTATAATAAAACTGGGGACCTGGCTTGGCAATTCTAGGTTAAATGTATATGACTGTATGTCATGGTATGGTCATAGAAAAGAATTAAAACCCCTCCATTATTTTATTTTTTAAAATAATTTACATTTTAGTTTCTTACAGAACTTTTATGATACATTTTGAATTTTTACTAAATCATGAAGCTTTATTTTCTATGAAATGTATATGGTACAAAGAAAGAAACTGGTCATTTTAGATATTAATATTTAATTAATATTTAATTAGATATTAATATTTAATTATTTAATAGACAGGGACCTAAATTATATATTTTGATATCTGTTAGTTCTTCCTTGACTGAACACCTGCCCCTTCTTTAGAGGTGTTTGTGGTAGGGAAGTTTTGCTGTTGTTTCATCCAACGGTATTAGAATATGAAAGCAGTAAACAGCACAGAAAAGGAATTTTTCATAATGAAGGCAACTCACTTACACCAGGACCAAAATATCTTAAGGAACAGAATTGAAACTGTCATGTCAACTGACATGCACTGTCCTCTTGCTGCAGAGCAGAAAAGGGTCTGTAAGAGGGTGTGAGCAACACAGACCAGACCATCTTTGGGCTTTAGGGGGTTGGACCTGGAGTCAGTTCAGAACATTTTTCATATGAGCAGCAAAACTGAACTGATCTTAATGGTAAAGGAGAAGCAGACCACATAGTCCCATAAACACATTTTTAAAGTTTATTTAAAGTAGTCAGTTTTTGAGGCAGAGGGGGTTAGTAATGGGACTTTAAAATGATGATGATGATTCCTCTCTTGTTTTATAAAATTCCCCTTACTAAAATATTATTAAATATTGTTTAGAATGCTTTCATTAAAATTAAATGGTTGAGTAGAGTTAGATAAAGAATTACACTGAGTTCAGCAGCCTTTCAGATGGAGGGTCCAGTTTGCTCTTTGGGAAAGTCTGCAGGATTGTTTATCACTGTTGCAGCTCCTGTACCTCACTGACCACTGAAGTTGCTGTATTTTGTTTTTGCAAAAGAAGATGAAGTTTTATTTCATCCTGAGTTGTTCACACTGACTGGATGCACACTTTCAGGTGTTTCAGCACCGTATATAAAAATCATTCGTTTGAGAGAAGCAAGTTTTATGGATTCCTTATATTTGATGTTGCACAAGACTTGTGCCATGCATAGACTTTGTAACTCAGCTTTGATTCTGATATTTTAGAAAGCACACCTATAACTTGAGAGATAGAAAAGTCATCAAAGCTTTCCTTGTCCTTTGCTCTCAGTCTTTGATTTCTCCCTTGTATTTCTCATTATTCATTAATACTAACATGCTGACTGATACATTAGATGATGCACAGACACTCCATAACCTGTCAAAGCCTAGGAGGCTCCTTTTTCTCCACTGAATTGATTATCTTCCAAGTCCTGGTCTTTTTTTTTTTTTTTTTTTTTTTTTTTTTTTTTTTTTTTTTTTTTTTTCTTTACAACAAGATCTTTTTATTTGTCAGGGGATCAAAGATGCCTTTAAACCAGCCTGTTTGCACATTTGAGGGATCAGCCTTAAGGTGGTTGTATTGGTTTAGGATGTGCTACAGGGTTGGATGTGAGAAGTTTTACAACTGCACAACCTCCACACTGAAGGCAGAGGTTAAAATGCCTTTAATGAACACGTGTCCACTAGTGAAGGGTCATTCTGACTCCCAGTTTTTTCACTTTAGTTCCTTAGATTGTACACTTAGATTGTACACTGAGATCTAATCTAATGACCTTCAGGAAGAAATTAATATTTCAGCTGGGCAAACAATTGCAAAACTGTTGTGAGAAGTTCCATTTTACCTCATCCATCTGTGGACAGGTATCTGTACTTCAGCCTGGCTCTTGCTCTGCTCTGTCACTCTCTGTGCACACGCAGGTGGAATGGCTCCATCCCTGCATTCTGCCAGAAACTGGTTCCTTTTCCTCTTGCCTCTTGTTCCTGGACAGGAACAAAACACTGGATGCAGCATAAGGTCATTTTGCTGCTGTTACACACCCCTGGATGTGCCAGGCTTTCCCTGCTATGAGTTGGGATGCAGTGCAGGAAAAGCTGGTAGTGCCTTTCACCAGAGGATCTGCACCTTGCAGAGCTGAGGATGAGTGTTCATGACCTTGCTTCCCTCAAATCCCTTTTGCACTGTTTTGAAACTGCACTGAGACCAACCAAGTGGAAGTTCCCACATCATTTCCAGCTCAGGCAGAGAGCATGCTGACCTTGCCCAGACTTCATGCTTGAATGTCTTCTGTTCGCTCAGAATTCCAATGAAAAATCTGGGCTTGGGAGAACAGTACAGCAATAGGTACTGCATAATTTGACACATGTTTCTGACTGGCTGGAGGTCATTTAAGGCTTTGAAATTATGCAAAAAAAAAAAAAAAGAAAAAAAAAAGAAAAAAAAGAAAAAAAAAAAGGCTGATATGAAAGCTGTCTTTGGAATAAAAGCAACTTTTAGGTGTCTTTAGCAGTTCACAAGGATGAATCTTGTACAAAAAAAATTGTTTATATCCTTTCAAGACTGTTACTGTAATGATTTTTTCTGTTAATATAAAATATTGAGTTTAGAAAATGCCCACTGCATTGGCTTTTAAACACCTTTAAAATTCATATTCTATGAATTTGGTATAGACATTGAAATAGTAGCAGCTGTTTCTATTCTTTTTTTTCCTCTCTCCCTGAATGTGGATCACAGACACAGGTTGCACGATTTATAAAATATGTGCCAGTGCAGACACATTCCTGAAAGTCAGGACAGCTTCAGTGATTCTATATTATTTTAGCCCTTGTTTGAAAGCTGATAACATTTCAAATTTCCAGTAAGCTGTAGAAAAAATATTTTTTACTTTTGAAAGATACCTAATTCAAAATCTGTCAAGAATAATTCGATATGGAAACCATTCAGAATGTTTTAAAAAATAAATTGAACACCATAGTTCTATTTTTCATTTGGATATATTTTCTTTTGCCAACCTTTAGCTGAATGGGCTATAATATTTCAATATTACTGTAAAAATATTTCAACAGGACCTAGCTGATATTCCCAGATCAAAAGACAGTGCAATCTACATTTCACTGAACATTTTGGGGTTTTGAGATTTTTTTATCCTCTAGAAGTGGAAATAAACTTCGAAATGCCTGAATTTCCCAAAGGATAGACAATTTGTTTCTCTAACTAAGCGTGTTTTGCCACACTTCTCCCTGAAGTAGGATTTGTGTCTTTATTACACAGCGTGCTTCCTCTTGCAGTCTTGATGATCAAAGCATAAGAGCTGTCAGATGAGAAGAAATGCGTAGCACATAAGAAGTGTGTATCAGTAACACACTGGTTAAAATCAAAGGAAATCAAGACTAAAAAAATTGTGCTTCTTTTCACCTTAAAACTAAACCAAGCCAGTGTTAATTGATCTTCAGAGACAGTAGTAGCTTCAGAAAATAATGGCTTTTCTGGGATTTTTATCAGCAGAAAACCCTTGGTCTCCAAATACATAGCACAGAACTGTTTTTACATTTCCAAGGGATTATTTAAAGAAAAAAAGTTGCATCAAGATTTTTAGTCTCACTGAAGTCCATGAGCATTGGATTAGGTCCTTAGATCCGGTTATATAAACATTTCTGTAACATTTTTAGACTGTAATGTTTGGCCTGTTACTATAGAGTACTGTAGTGCTTTTCATAGCTTTATGCTTTAATACTTACACTTGAAAGGCTTATAATTTATTTTCTACCTGATACATCCACTTCCCATGTTAACAGACACTGCTATTTAAGAGTACCACTCTTTCCTTTCTGTACTCACTGAAGTATGTGAAACAGCTGCCTGAGGCCTGACACGTTGCTGGATACCAATGATTTCTGACTTGCAGAAGAAGGGAAATTATCCTTTGCATTTCATATTGCAGCTATTTCTGATTTACCTGTGGGTAAGAATAGGTTTTTATAATCAATCATCTTTGCTTCTTGTGCCTAGTCAGGTGATAAATACAATAAATAAATAAACTACTCATGTGAAGTAGACTGCTGCTTTGAAGACTTTCAACCTTTTCTCTCCTTTTCTTACTTTTTATAAATTTTATCCTTGTATTGCTTTATCTTTGTATAAATCACAAAGTCTACGTTAAGCCCAAAAATGCTTAATCTCCTGTAAAACCTGGCTTTAGGTGTTGTCTGTGCTTCACTGGCATAGGAGGGTTGTGCTTTGCAGAGGAGGGCTTGGAGCAGAGGACTGGGAAATGCCTGGGTTTGGTTCATTGTGGTCAGACACACAATGAAGACAATTCTTAGTGTTCTGGGATCGTGTTTGAAGGGAAGAAGGACCTCAGGTTTAAAAATTCCTGACTCTTCTCCCATTAATTCTGCATACTGCACTCACATTTTACCTAATTTTTCAAAAGATGTATTTCCCTATTAACTGGGTAGTGCTAACCAATGGGAGCAGATTGATTTAAAAAGAGTGAATAATAGATGCCTGGTATCAGGAGTGCTGAAAGATTGCACACTGAACAAAGTGAAACATGGTCATTGTTCATTCATTCTACTCTCCTGTGCCATCTGTTATGCCAGTGCAGTGACATGCTAAATCATTGAATCTCAAAAGCATCAGCATTTTGCACAAAGGCAAAAGACTGAGAGTGCCAGGAGAATGCTTTTGAATGTGTGACCTGTATCTTATGCAAGCAGTGTGCCCTTCCCTGACAGCACAGGCCAGCAGGAGAGTGGAGCTCCACCTCTTTGTGATAAATGGCAAAAAAAAAAAATTATATTATAACAGGCATGTGTGACCTGATAGAACAGAACTGTGGTTTTTAGGCACCAGGACTGTAAATTATTGCAGTGCCTTTGCTACCGAATTAAACTGATGTTGTGTGGGCAGATGTTTGTTTTTACACTGCTTTTAACACTCTGTTTCTTACAGCCATCAGAGCTCTCCTAAGAAGAGCATAGTGTAGTTTTTACGTGTTCAGTGGTAGCACTGCTCTAAGAATGATGCACTAGACTTTTTTAAACACTTGAACGTTTATTATGAAGGATGCACAGCTGCCCTCCTTCACAAGCTGCCGGGAAAACATCACAGTCCAAACCTTCACTGATTTAGGAACTCAAGGAAGATGTGACCCTAACAATGTCAGTGGGATTAGGTGACCTATATAGTTCTTATCTCACAGTCTTTGTTATTCTGAACAGGGGAAAGAAGCGTTCTCTTTTTTGACTCACTGTAATTCTTCAAATACTCATAAAAATTTACTGAGATAATAATAGCAATCATATGTTGTATAGATAGTGCAGTTCATCTCTAAGTGCTTTTTAAAGATAAGAAGCATCTTCATCGATGCTGAAACAAAATTGAAAATTCTTGTGCTAAATCCCACAGCACCAACTGACAAAGATGGGGGATGGTTAAACCATCCAATGCATTAAGTCTGTGCAACAGTAACTTTATCTGTATTGTTCTTTTAATCAACCTTGTTAAAAACTAAAAAAAAAAGGAAAAAAAAAAAGGTAACAGTGTAATCTGTCTACACTTAGCATTAGCTATCTCTGTTACTGCAAGAAGTGGTCCTGAGCCTCTCTGACCTCTGTCATAGCTTAGTTCTGGTCTCAGTTCTTTACTCTGGGTCATTCTGTTTCCACATGGGTACCAGGCAGACAAAGTAGCTGAGGGGGTGGAATTGAGGGGCAAGTAATTAATGCCAACAGTGTAAGGGTTACTACTGGAGTATAAGAGATATTTTTGTCCTATGCTTAGTCCTCTTTTTTTCTTGTATTTTCGACATTTGGGCTGTTGGAGCAACAACCTCAATGCTGAAAGGAGGGAGGGAGGAAGGTACTCAACAGTACTTGAGAAAATTGCTCATTTTAGTGGCACTTGGCACCCCAAACCAGTCCAACAGACACATTTTCCTGCATTCCCAAAGTGAAGTCTGATCTCTTCTGTTCAGATGTAATATTTGTATGTGGTCTGCCTTTCCTTTCTAACTTATTTATTTCCCTATTTCCTGCAGCATAAATTTAACTGAAATTACTGTACTAATACCTTCTTGATTCATAGTAGTTTCATAACAATATATGTCACTGAGCCTCCAGTTCAATCCCCTCTCTTTGACACCATCTTAATGAAAGAAGAGATAGCTTTCCTAGCCTAATTTCTTGCATCATGCTTTGTAAGATACTGTTTGTTCCGGACATGTTAAGGTATCTCAGGATGCTGTCCTTGAAACCTTTGCTTTCCTTTTTGCTGTGTTCTTATTGTGTCTGTCTGGGCTTTAAGTTTTATGCTCTGCCAAATTTTAGCCTGGAGTGACAGCAGAGGAATGAGCATTATAATGAAAGTGCTGACAAACCCTCAGCTGTAATGACGTGAATGGTGCAGCTATCATTTGAGTTTGCTGTGTTCTTTACTTTAAATCTTTAATGCTATTTTCTCCTTTTATCCTGTGTTGAGCAGTGGGATTACTCAAGTGGTTTATGTCTTAGAAGTTGTGCTGTTAAGTGAGTTGTTCAGTGGGGTGGAAGGACTCCTCTCTGGGGGCTACCTTCTTCTTTTTAGAGGTGAGGAAAAGTTTAGGGTTTGAGAAGGAAAAACACTGTGAGCAAGATGGTCGATACTGCAGTGCCATTCCAGCACTGCCATCAACTTTGACTGCTGTGATCTCTGCCTCTAACAACACTTTATTTTATATACACTAGCTGAGTGAAGGCCAGGGTCCCCTGAGGTGGGAGAAACAGAGCATTTTGTATGGTAAATGGGAAAAGAATGAAGCCTCAAAGAGTGAGAAAACTTAGCTCATAGTAAAGAAATGTTAGTTGATGTTGTACGCATTAATATTTTAGCCAGTAAGTCATTTGAAGCTGGATGTCTCCCATGCGAACAGATGTTGTCCAAAACATTTCTGACATTACACAGAACAAATAATGTATGGACTAGATATGAAGCTGTACTGAAGTGCCCATTCCCTGTCTGCACGTACATGATGTTGCAGTAATGGATGTAACAATCCTGTGGAGTTTTCCTTTGATTTCAGTGAAAGCAGAAACAAATTTTTTAGATGTCTTTTGCATTATATCTCTAGCTTTTCTAAAATGGCAGAAGTTGTTTCATCTTGAGTAGGCCCTGGTATTTTACACTAGACAAGGATTTGGCTCGGGGATCGCTCTGCCTGATTCCAGTCAGCTGCAATTAGCATGTGGGTGGATGTGTGGCTCTCTTCTGCCATGTGACCAGGTAATGCCAAAGAAGAGGGAACCATAATCCCTTTAGCTCCATCTTCCCATACTGCCTGAGATTAACTGAGTGGTAATTTGAACAAAGTGAAAACAGTATGCATATATTAAAAAGGTAAAACAAGATGTATATGCAGAGGGATTTTAACAGCCAGCAGACATCCACTGATAAGAGCCTCATGAAGCTCAACCCCATTTCCCCACTGCGAAAATGAAATCTGCATCTTTGTACATGGGGAAGACTTGGCTGTGCAAGGCCATGAGCACCCTGTTCCAGAATGGTTCCACTCTTAGCAGGGGATCAGACCGGGTAACTTCAGAGTCCTTTTCAGAGGTCCTTTTCAGCTGATATTGTTCTACCAATCTGGTCTATTGAAAGAGAGATTAGTAGTGAAATCATTGTCCTTTCTTTTGTGACTCTGACTCAACTGTTGAACCAGTGTTTGTTTCAACCTGTCTACAGAGAATTAATAGCTCTGGCAGGATCATTGAGGAAGACCCTTCTAATGTATTATACCAGCAACAAATTAACTCATTGCTGTCAGCAAAGTTAGGGTACAAGCTGTCCTTTGATCTCCTGTACTTCCCTGTCACTGTGAGATTTGTATTTCTCACATCCTTTATTACGATCTTTGAATCAAAATGCTTATGCCTCAAAAGTTTCTGCTTTTCAACACCATTATATTGGGGCCCTTGCACCTACTTCTCAGGCTCCCTGGAGGATGTGTGACTTGCAGGGTTCCTGGAGCTGTGGTAGTAGAAGTGCAGCCCTGGGAACTGCTGCAAGGTGCTTTGTTTAAGAGACAGCACAAACTCTTCAGATCATTTTCTAACTCCCCTTGGTCTTTCAAGATTTCCCAACATAAATAAGGCACACAGACACATCGTGTGCCCTACTGCTGTGTGTAGCACTTGATTTCTTGAGCTGACAGCTACCACAAATTATTCATTAACAGTCTTTTGAGGGACAATGTTAATAAGAGTGAGAACAGCAGCAGTGGAGGTGATATCATTATTCTCTGAGTCAGGTTTGATTAAAGAGGGTAAAAAATCATCAGGAGAACCTTCTGATAATCAGAATTGCAAACTAGATGATAACAGCCTTCTCTGGGTTATGCCTCACTCTTCAGTTAAAACAGGTTTCTGGGTTCTTCAGTGACAGGATTGTGCTGGTCATAAAGCATATGGACAAAAGAAAATTTCTGGGAAAACCCCCAAGTAACTTCCTTGCTTTATCAGGCTTCACCATCATTGTACTCTGGGGCAGATCACAGCAGATAAAGGAAAGTGAGAAATTTGAGAAGTTTATTCTTGCCCCAGACCTGTGATAGCAAAAAAACTTGCTTGGTCTCTCAATGGCTCATCTTATCTCCATGTAAAATACAGTGGTTTTAATTCATATTAAAAAGGAGGATTAGAATCCTAATCCATTCAACTTTGTACATAATTTTGAGACATTTAGAAGAAGACACGGGAGTCCAAAGGTTTGCTGGTTAGCAATGGTAATAAAATCCAGGTGTGGGTTTTTTGAATGATTTTCTGGACTCTCCTTCTGCAGTGTGACATGAAGTATTCATAAAGAGCCCTTGGCAGAAGTGTGTGACTGCAGTTATACAGCATCTCTAGAACAGATACGTGATCTCAGTAACTCCTGAGCTGAGAATACATACAGGAGTCAGATACACTTATTTTCTGGAGTGGACAACCAAAGTTATGCAGTGAATAGTATGATTTGAGTGTTAAACATTATTCTGATTTCATTCTGATTGCTCTTTGAGACACAGATATGAGCTGATGTATAAAATATACTGATTTGGCGAGTATCTGGTAAACCTTAAGAAAATTTCTAAAAATACCAGCATAACTAGAAGTATAATAAATTCCAGACTTTTTGGCCCTTGTACCACTTTTCCAAATAGCTTATGGGAAGTCCAAAGTGTTAAGTCAAGCAGAAAGCTTTAGNGTATGTATGTATGTATATATTTTGCTCAAGAAGTAATGCAATTTTTCATTCCTGCATACAGAGGTGACATTTGACAGTAGGAAATTCTTGTATTTATGGCAATGTGTAAATCTGTGTTGGTTATACAGTCATCAAATATGTGGCTTAGCCATGCCATGAAAAGAATTGCTCTGCAAGGAGACAGCCCAGTATGATTCTTTACTCCCAGCCACCTCTGCCCAGTGACCTTTTTCTGGCAGCCTCCTTTTCACTGGACACTAAGGGAAAACTACAAATTCATTTTCAGAGGGTCTATGGCAAAGACCTGTGTGAGACAACAGTCCCTTCCTCTGCCTCCTGTTCTCAGGGCTCACTCACCAACTTTGATCAACGACTGCTGAAACTTGTGCCAGCTACTTTAGCTCATTTCCCTTTCCCCCCACTCAAATGCATTTGTTAAATCATCAGCAAGTCTGCATTCTATTCTAAGAATCACTTTCCTGCAGATTTCCCTATGGAGAACTCTCATGTATCTTGTGGGGAGAAGTGTGTTGATGTCTGACACATTACATTTTCTTCTATATTTGCCCTTCTTCCATGTACAGCAAGAGGTGAAACATTGTTGAGGATATTTGTTGCTTGTCACTCCTATTTGTGCATGAACATGCACATACAGCCTTATGGAGGGACATAGAAACTTTGAATATTAAAACAGTGAGAAAAGGTTTTATATCCTTGTTTATCCTTTAGGCACTGTGCTCTCACTTCTCTTTTGATACTGATGGGAAAGAGCTTATTAATGGCTGGTTCAATAGACTTGTTAAAAGATTTTCTGTATAATAAAAGAAAAACCCCAATCTTTTTGAAATTCCATCATTGAATGAAATTACATCACTGATTTAGTCTTTATTTTCTGTATGACTAAGCATTTCATTTTTATACAGAATAAAAATTCTTGTCAAGAAAAATTGGCCACATTTCAGATGTTTTCTAACAAGACATCAGCTGCATCATTAGTATGGTTTTTCTCTGAGCTGAGCATCAGCTTATATGAGAAAGAAGGGATTTGCTGAGCTCCACATTCTTCCCCCCTCTCCGATCTGCATATTGTGCTCCATTGCTGTGGTACATTAATTCTCTTGTGACCCAGCCATTCATAAATTAGCTCTCTCATCATCACTGCAGAGAGCACAGAATTGCAAACTTGAGGGAAAGATCTTGTAGGTCAGCCCATGCCATTTCCTCACCAGTATGAGTTTGAGATGTGCATGTGAAGGAATGGGGGGAACCAGTGGCACTCAGGTTCCAGATTATTCTCCTGGGAGAGCTGGAGACCTGGACAGCCACCACTGAGATACTTATTTTCCGCTCCCTGAAGAGTTTGAGACTCTTCTGTCTTCCCAGTGAAGTCCTGGTATCCATCTGTTTAGGGGTCTTTCAGTGTAGAACGACAGAAGAAGGATCCTTATTGTTCAGAACATTTCATTCTGACAAGTATATATTTGACATGTGAGAAACAAGTTAAATATTTGTTCTGTATAGTTTGAAATTAAATATGTGAGTGTTACCTCAAATGTTCTGAAGTTAAATAGAGTTTTGTGGCAAATGTTGTCTTCAGGATCTTTTTCTGGTTTGTAAGAATCAGTCTCGTAAAAATTCCATTTGTTTCATTTTAAAACCCAGCCTTGCTTACACTTCTTTCCCTGCATAAAGCCTTGTGACACGGTGACAGCTCCTGTATTTACAGACCCTCACCCTTTTAAGATGATGCAGGCAGATTAAGGTAATTTTGTATTTTTTTAGGGGTAAATCTTCACACAACTATTTGTCTTTTGAAATATAATCCCTCTAGTTTTTATGTTCAGATGGTAATTTAATAAATTATTTGTTGAGCTTGTCTGCTCCTACAACTATTAGATCCACTGTTGTACTGTGCCCTAAATGTGGTGTGCAAGAGTTTGAAATGCTGTGTTCTGTTCACACATACAATATAGAAATTTTAGCCCAACTTTAAGGGAATAAACCCTCATACTTTTCCTAATGATGCCATAATTCTTAGTGCTTTATGTCTGAGAAAATGTAAAAGCTTCAGCTCTGGTTATTTTTCTACACCCATTTGATATTATTCTGACTGAAAACCCTGCAGAACGTGATGGTTCATCTTTCAAGTCACTCTTGTGCTCCTGGGCCTTAAAAGTGAAAATGTATTTTGACAGTGCCATTCAAGCTGTGCCCTGACTCACAAATTCCAGTTGGCAAACATCTGTTTCATTTTCTCTGTGGAACTGTGCTTTACTATGGTGTGTTAATGGGTGGCCGTGCAAATATATTCTGTGAGCAGCCAAAACCAAAAGAAAAAAGATTATTTCATGCTTTTATTTCATACATGCAATGAACCTCTCAGTGCCAGTGTTCATAATGATGGGTTGTGGTCTCTCTACTACTGAAGTGAGAGTCAGTGTCCTGGCAAATACAATTCTTCAAGAATTTTGCATTTTCTTGATTATAAACAGCAGGTTTATTCAGGTCAGACTTTATTTCATCAGCTGAGCTCAAAAAAAAGACATCTCAGGGAACATTTTGAGACATTCCTCTAAGGTAGTTAAGAAAAGTTTAATTCATATGACTGCTGCAAAGCTTTGCACATTTTATTTCCATCCCAGACTAATGTGCAGGGTGAGCTCCAAGTCAAATGTCCATTGGAATTTTAAGCCCAGTTCTCACCCAGTTCAGAAAAAGGATAAATGGAAATGGCCAGTTCTGAAACTGGCTTCACTGGTGTCAGAGTTAATCCTAAATTTCTGCATGAACTAGCCCAGATAAAACCCCGTAGGAGCTATACTAAGCAAGAATATTTATTTTCTTCAGTAAAGGCTTCTCTTTATGGGCATGAAGCAAAGTTCAGAGAACCAAATGGAAGAAATAATTTTCTCATGGTGACTTAACACCAAAATCACACACAGACACACACTGAGCTGCCAATTGGAGCTGCTGCCCTGGATGCAGTTTGAGGAGTGACTTAATAAAGAGCAACCATGACCAGAGAGGACTTGAGGGACAGGGAAAATAAATGATTTAACTTTTCTGTAGCCATTTAATGGCTAATAAAAGTTCATTCATCTATGTACCTTTATATGAGAATTTTTTTTGTTGTTGAGCTCTGGCTATATGATAATGTGGGTTATTATCTCCCTCACACTCATATTGTCACATGGACATCGGCTGAATGAGAGTCTTGTTTAGTGTGAGAAAGAATAGAAAAAAAGGATTGAAAACACATTGACAACACCTACTTTTAAAATACTCTACAATTATTAGATACTCACAATAGATACTAATTAACAGCTGACGGAGAATTTAAACCCTGCAATTTTGTGTTAATTCCCAGATTTACATAAGCATTGTCAATGGGAAACAACTGATGATGTATCCAGATGACAGAGACTGCTTGGTGGGATATTCCTGGGTTTGAGAAACATGAAAAATACAGCCACAACAAATCTGAAATTAAAGGCATAGTAGATTGAGCAGCCCTATTTTGGCTTCCACTTTGTTAACCCTCTTTACACTGATTGACTTCTTATCAACTGTGAAACTATTTTTTTGAAGAAAGGAGCATTTATGGTGTGAAAAATTACCAGAAAGAGACAGAAACTTAAGGAATAATTTAGTCATTTTATTAGTCCTGCACATATTTAACTGCTTTCTGTCTAAGTCTGTTTCTAAAGTTTTATTACTTCAGTTTTTCAGTACTGAATAACATTTATGGGAACTGATGTGAAGTTCAATAGTTGCTTCTTTTTTCACAGATTTTTATTGAATTTGTGCAGCAAAAAGCTTTTTCTAAAAGATGCCTTCAGGAAAATGTCTTTTACTTCCTCTGCAAAAGCATATTGCTTTGACCGCTAAAATATGAGTTTGGAAATGAGAGTAGGTAGTAGCAGATGAAGTAGCTTTGCTGCTGTTTTGAGAACAGGAAAAAGGTGTGATCACAAAGGAACAATTTGCTACTTTTTGGAAATGAATTCACTATATTCTCTGGCTACTTCAGGAGTAAAGGGAATTAAATGCATGTTACATATGAAGAAGCTATTTCTAGCTATTTCTAGTTTTGCACTCAGTGTGAGGTCATAATTTTTGTGAAAATTGTATTTGGATATTATTTTAAGAAAAGTATAGTATGCATAACAAATACATAATGTGTGATCTTTCAAAAATCAGTTTAACCTAGCTCAGCATTAATGTGCACAGATGTCTTTGTGTCTTCAGCACTGTGAGTGAAATGGCCAATTCAAGCACCATGGGAGAATGTCCCAGCTCGCTGTCATATGACACCTTTCTCTCTCTTTCAGCACCTTTTTCAGCTGTAAATCCCAAATCACAGATGCAGGCAGTCTCCAGCAAAGCCATGAGCCTACCTTTACCTGCAGACACCTGCAAAAATCCAGTTTGTACTCTGACTTCCAGAAATTACTTCTGAGACACCTGCCCCAAGTGAATTAGGCACTCACAGTAAATTCAGAAGAACCTTAAATAAAGTATTTTTTTAAAAAAGGAGACAGAGTAAATAAAGCATATTGCAGAGTAAATACTCTGTAAATAAATTGTGCATGAGTAAAGTACAAAACCTGCAAACCTACCAAAGTCAAAAGGATTTTGTAACAGGCAGCTATTAGGAAGGCAAACTCTCCCAGCTGAGTGCTCTGGAGATCTGTGCCTGCTAGATGGAAACCTCTTCACCAAAGGCAATTCAACAAGAGAGAAATACCTTCTCCCAGCAAAGCTCTCATTATCTCCTCCCAGATATAAATGTGCTTTATCCTACAGAGCACACAGATACTTTGTTGCTTTCAGTGGGGTTTACTTGTGCTAATGCTCATAATTCTTTTGCTTCTTGCCTTTGATGCCTTGTGGCTCTTCTGCTTCCTCCTGGCTGAGCTGAGTGAAATGCTGGCTGAGACCTGTCCTTCCTGGAGTCCCACTGAGAGCTTCTGCACACAGGAGGAAATCACTTCAGAGGGTTTCTTACGTGGCCTCATGTGCTTGGCTTTTGTAGTGGATATCTGTTGTTAGCCCAGAGTTCCACAGACTGAGGCAAATATTTGATTGCTTAGCTGAAATGATTTAGTGTAGACATTAAAGAGGAACAGAGGAGAGCAAAGTTCTTGCTCTCTTCAAGAATTGACCTCCCTTTTCTCTTGATGTTTTTGAATACTTTCCATAAAATCTTACAAGATCTAGGATTTGTGCTTTCTATAAGATAAATGTATCTACTTATAGTGAAACATAAGGTTTCTGTTGAGATAGGAATGCATTAATATAGGTCTATACATCTGTCAGACTTACTGCATTAACTATACTGATTTAATACTTTTTTCTCATTTTCCTTCTAAATTCATAACATTACTAAGGTTATTTAATTTCTGAAACTCAGAATACAAACCAATACACATTCACCTTAAAGAAGAAACTTCAGGGTGTTTTAGAAAGCAGCACAATCCTACCTGCCCACAAATAGCCTTTTCTGCTTTCAGTAATAGCATTTAAATGTGTGACACTTGATACATGAACCATTAATTTGTGCCTTGGAAAGATGTTGAAAGAATGATCTTCACTTAACCGTGATTCCACATGACATTATATAAAATATAGATTTTGAACTTATGAGAGATTATTGTGACTGTCTATTTTGAACTATGTAATTTTATGAATGAGTCATTTTAGTATGTCCAGTGACTATGACTGAGAGAGAACTGAGCTTTTAGGAAAATAGTGATGCAAAGTCCTTTGCAGGCCCACAGTTTGCACTTCCTTCATCAGGGACATCAGACAATGTTTAATCCATTGTATGCAGCACTGATATCATCCTGCCTTAGTTACCAAAAGGACATGTCAAATACCAGAGAGAAATCTAAATATAATTTTACCAAGACACCTCTTAGTCTCAAAGGGAAGAAGCTGCCAAGGTGGTCTGAAAGATTTATTTTCCATTGTCCTATGCCAATTTGTATAAATCATGTTACCTCTTTGGTGTTACTTAAAAATTCCAGTGCTGCCCTTTTTATAATTTTGCCCAGGATCGCTGTCAGGCTGACAGACATAAAATTACCTTGGTCCTTCCATTTACACTGTTTGGCACGACTTAGCTGTTTTTTATTCTCTAAAGATGAATTTTAATACTGAATTCTCCTTCCAAGCTGGGAGACTGTCCTTGGAAAATTTAAAAATAATATCTGATACTGTATTGTTCACATCATGAAACCACAAGCATATGTAATTGAGACATAAAATGTTTTCTATGTAATTAGGCTTTACATCTAAAAGAAAAACCTGTAGCAGTAAAGAATGACTTAAGATATGATTTTCTTCTGGTAAGAATTAACTTGTGTGCAGTTAGAATTTGAATACTTATTCTCTTGAATTGCTTAATCCAGCACACAGTGAACATAGGATGGTTTTGCAATGCTGGAATTCCTGCACACAGGAGTGCAAGTTGGAGTGATATTGTAATATTGCATAAAGGTTTATAATGTTTTATTTCAAGGTCAAATGATGACAAGTTAAAATATCTTGCTAGTTGTTAAGTAATTTGCAAAAACAAATTAGTGCTCATGAGAACTCAGAACCATCATGGGTTGATTATGAGTTCAGAAGGTCCTTCAAGAGAGTGTTCTGGCTTATCAATGTATGCATTGCATTTTTAAATATAAAAGAAATAAAATACCACTGAGGACTTTTCTGAAGTGGCCACATTCATTCTTTGTTGCAGATGCAAAAAAAAATCATATGTTAATTTTAGTAGTGCTTTAATTAAACAGATTGGTGTAGTGAGAGCATCTTTATAGTGAATAGAGTCTTTATGCTATTACAAAAGAAGGAAAAGCATTACTGAGGAAGCTTTCAAAAATGAATATAATGGCTCTTAGATTTCTCTGTGGAATTTCAGAGAGTTACTGCTTTAATGCTTTACATCCCATGCTAAATAGTAGGTGATGATTAAAACTAAGCTCTGATATTTCTCATGGCTGCAACTTCATTGCAGAAGTATTATGATTAGAAGACTGTTTCTGCAATAAAAAGTATTACTTCATTCAACACAATGTGTTTTCCTGAAGGTTTGGTGGTTTATCTGTACAAATGTGATTCTACCTCCTTGTCCATTTTAATGTCTTTAAATTACTATAAGTTACTTCAGTAGCATCACATAATTTTTCACTTTTAATCTTTTGTAGAGGTATGTAACTTTTTCCTTCTTCTTTTCCATGAAAAACTATTTAATATTAAAATGTGCCATTTTAGTCTCATTAAATAATAAATTTTGACGATTTATTGTATTTACAATTACTTGTAGTAGTGATTCTATTGAAAATTGTAGGATCAAGGTGTATTTTATAGTGTGTAGGATCTATCATGAGAACTCTTATGGAACATATTCTTTGACATAAATAAGACAAAAATACAAATTAGAATTCCATCTGCATGTTCGCAGCACTATCACTGAGTTGCTACCTAACATCAGTGAGTTGTCTTTCATTTAATCCTCATTGCACTGCTGGAATAGTTCCTGCAGCAGAAAGTCCTAACACTATTGAAATTAGCAGCATAGCTCCCTCTGGTTTCAGTAATCCCATGATTTTATCCTTTCCTGATGCTGATAGAATCAATACAAAGCAATGAAAGCTTCTGTGTAGGGATGCCCATAAATGATCAGATTGATTGGCATTAAACCAGGCAATTGCTGCTGTGCTTGTGTGGGGTGCAACCTACAGAAACCTTGGTCCTTGGTTTGATAAGCATGTCCAGAACCTCTGTTCTGGCTGTGATTGCAGGGGAGTTTGGCCCAGGGCAGAGGTGCCTTCAGGGGCATTTTGCCTGCCTGCCCCAGCAAAGCACTTGGCTCCCAACTCTGCACTGCCCATGACTGCTCTGTAAAGCAATTAGCTAACTGGCCTTGTTCTTCCAGCTATGCTGACATCAGCACTGGTGCTGGTGGCCAAGGAGCTTTGGCATGGAGCTCTGTTGTAATGGCATCAAATAGAGCATCCTTAGCTTCAGCACAGCCTGAAACCCAGGAGAGTGGAGGCTCTTAGGGGAAGGTCAGGCAGGAGGTAAGGAGCATATCCAGGCATTTATATTAGGCAGCAGTTGATGACATAAAGGTGAAAAACTGCAAGGTTGTTTGAATGTGCACTCAGAAAATGGGGTATGTATAGAGAAAAAGAAATGCAGACTGCATAGTGGTGAGTTTATTTAGTGTGAAAAACCTGGGTGAAAGAATTCTGAATCTGATTAAGAGAATGGTTGGATCAAATGTATTTTGCAACCCTTTTTTTGGCAGTTGTTAAGCTTCAGACATTACTTCAACAGCCTCTTCACAGCAGAAAATATGTCAATTAATAAAAAAAGCTATGCAGCATTACTGCATGCTCAGATGTGAAGAAGCCAGGAAGGCATTAGCTTTTTTTCTCTGGTTGATGAAGTTACTTACGTGATACAAAGGGTTTAATTAAAGAAACTTCAAGTTACTGCAAAAACTCCAAAAAACAAACAACAACAACAACAACCAAACCAAAACTAAACAAAAATCCCCACAACCCCAAAAAACCCAGAAAAACCACGTTCTTCTATTTTTTCTGATATCTTGTGAATCTAAGAGGATCAGCAAATTCCTTCCTTCACGCTGCTGAATCTAAGGCCAGTGATCTGAGGCAAAATGGGTCTGCTGACCTTTTATACAAAAAGCAAGTAGAATATAAGATAAATATCCTGTTGTAAAGAACTTTTCAGCTTTGGGATTATTTTATGGTGCTGAAATAGGGCTCATGACAGATCCTGAAGCACCCATTCTTTCAGATCTGCTGACAGATTTTAGTAAGGTTCCCACTGAAAATAAAGGTACTACTGCTCTGCTTTGGTTCTGCCTAAGTAGTGAGCCACAGGTTTCTGGGGAAAAATGACAGAAATCAGTGGGAGATTGCAAACTGTTGCCTCAGATTGACTTCACTTCAAAGTAAAGTTGGAAAATGCAATTTGAAACATCCCATATTTGCAAAGGATTGTGAATTTCTATGGAACAATTTTTCTTTCTCCTGATGCCATACCTGTTTACTGGTCCTCTGCTTTAATACCAGTAGGTTCAATGGCCACTCAGGCTGTAATGAGTCATCTCTGCTTTCTCAGCTCTTTCAAATTCTGTTTCTGCAGGCTGGAGTAACACTCACTTTTTGTGTTCAGCCCGAGTTCTTTCTGCAAAATCACTCCTAAAGGGTCACTGTTGTTTGACACTTTAAGTATATTTGTTGCAAATAATCTATTCCTATCACTTCCTTGTGTTACAGGTTATTCTAGATGGCACAAAGGTTATAACTTATTTTATTCTTCTTTAAATCCTATTTATTCAGTGTCCTCCTCTGCAAGCTGTGTTCTCTTTTCTGGCATTTCACTTCTCTTTACTGCATGGATATTGAATAGAAGAGGACATTTACATTTCTTTCTTTATCTTATTGTCTTGTTAACTCCTGCCACACACAGGTTCTGTTATAAACTCAGGAGCTGCTTCCCTGTTGATCCTCGCATCACTTGAGATTCTTTATTGTTTTTCTTTGCAGTCTTCTCACTTTGTCAGTTTTGGCAGCCTTACACAGTGCTGTTGTTGGGTTTTGGGGGTTTTCTGCATCCTTTCAGTTCCATTTCATAATTCTCTTAATTCTCTTCGGATTTCATGTTCTTATATATGTCATATACCCTCTATTTTTCCTCAAGAACTCTTTTGGCATTCTTAGTCATCCACATCAGTCTCATCCTTCTTTTATGCTTAGAATAGCTGATCTTGCTCATGCTCTTGCAATCCCTTGCCCTCCCTCCTTTGCCCCAACTCCTGGCTTGTCCATTAGTTTGCACTGGCTATGGCTGGATTGAAAGAAATACCAGATCTCATGTAAGTCAATGATATTGAGTGTCTGCCTATTTGGGGAAGCATTGATGTTTGGCTTCAGTGCTTCTGAGTCAGCCTTTGCCCCCAGGCCACTGCTGCATTGCTGGCTCATTTGCACAGCAGAGAAGGTGGTGCTTGGTGATGCAACAGGCACAGGCTGAAAAGATACAGATTCTGCTTGCCAAAAGGGAAATCTGTATGTAAGCAGGATGCTTAGGCAGAGGTAAAAAATAACCTGCTGCGTTTTTCAGATTATGTGCTGTATTTCTAGGAAGCCAAACCCCATCCGTCTGCAGAGTGTGTCAGCTAATGCACTGTGAAATGTGGCATCTAGTTTTATAGTGGCACCTCTCCATCAGAGGCAAGATCAAATGCATTTTCTGTGCACTCACTCCAACCTCAAACTTTCGTATTTGAATATAATCTAATTAGTGTTTCTGATGAAATTACAACATTGTAATATTTTATCTGAAAATAAAATAATGTTTCACATGGGTTTACAGGGCAGACTTTTGACAAAAATTCAACCTAATGAAGAATCTTTCCTGTCAGTTTTTGTATAGCTTTGTTCCCCTTGTTTTCTACGTAGCCGAACAGCTTATTATTCTAAAAAACATGTTCACTACCACCCTTTTTGGAAGTCCCTGTTCCATTTGCTCTCTCCATAGTTCTGAAGCTCCCCCTCCCAGGCATTGCAGCACCACCTCTCCCTGCCGCAAATGAGGAACAGTTCAGTGCCTCATTTCAATCAGCTCCTCCCAGCTGGAGTGAGTGTCCATGTGTGGGTGGATGCGAGCTGGGTGTTCCTCAGTCCCTCCCACAGAACGTTCCCAGGTGAAATCCACAGTTCAGGAATATGGGATGGGGGAAAGGCAGCATTTTCTTGCCACATACTGAAAGCAGTCTAAGATCTGCAGAACTATCTCTCTCTCTCTCTCTTTTTTTTNNNNTTTTTTTTTTTTTTTACTTGTTGTCAAAACTGCCTGAAATATTTTTGAGCTCTTTTTTCTTCTTTATGCTTTGAAAGAAAACTTTCAACTACAATTTGTTCTTCAATTAGAGCTGCTCTGTGGAGACCAGGCACAGATGGAAGGAGGTACTTTGTGGATGTCTACAAGTTCTGGCAATCCAGGACTACATCTAGGAGTTGGTCTAGTATCTGACGTGCTTTAATTTACCTTGGAGTGTATGCCTGACTGCAAGATGCTCAGAAAATGTATTGTTAGCCAGGGATCTCCTTGGCAAAGGTCACAATCATCTGAATTTCCATTGAGAACATGGTGTACTGAGGGCTAAAGCAGTTCTGAGGTTCCTCTGGGACAGGAAACTTTCAAAAATAGTGATATTTGAGACAGTCTTTCCTAGAATTTTTAAAAGAAATGTGTTTTTCTCTTTCACCTTTGTTTATACCTTGAATTCTTAAATATATTTGTGCTGGAAATTATGAAAGACTGTGTAAGATACAAAGTACAGCTGTAACCTACCCACACTGTGTGACTCCAGAATGGGATTTTGTGTGTGTAGGGCACACACATGTGGTTCATATTGCTAAGCACTATATTAGCTATATTAGCTCTCAGGGGGCTAAAAATGCTAAAAAATATTTCACTGTCATCAAGTGTTATTTAACCCACTGTATTGTACACAAAGTAGGTCAAAATGTGCTGCAGCTTTGCAGAGCCCTTAAACCTAAATCAACTTATCTAAATTGAACCTTAAAGGGAAATTCACCATTTCGTTTGTTTACAATTTTCTAAATTCAGTATGAGGCAAGAGGAAGCAGTCTGTATCTTTACAGAATTAAAATATGCTCGTAAATAAGCTCAATCACTTGCCTTTGTAGAGAACAACAACAAAAAACCCCCTCATCTACTAAATCTGCTAGAAGCTGAAAATAAATATTGAGATTTTACTCAATGTTGGTTTTGATTGTGGTTTTTTGTTTGTTTGTTTAACTGTGTGTTTATATGGAACAGCAAACACAGATTATGCCTTAGTAATTTTTATGGATTCGGCATCTGTCCCTTTGCTTTTATTCACATATTTTCATAGCCATAATCTCTAGTTTCTTATTTGATGATGCAAGCCTTTCAGACGTAGAAATGGATAAAAATCTTACTGAATCTAGTGAGAGTCATTTTCAGGAATAATCCCTTTATTAGACAGGAAATAAAGACCTCAGGGGGAAAAAAAAGCAATGCGCATACTAAGTGACTGAAGATATTAGTGTCCAATGTTTGCCTAGCTAGGTTCCTGCACAGACAAATGCTTGGAGAATTCTCTACAATAACAAACTGGAAAAGCCTCAAGACATAATCCACCTGATCCTGTGTTTTATTTTGCATGCATAAGGGAGCTGTGTTGTGTTTGACATTGCAGTGTGTTGGCTGGTCTGTCGGCTGTCTCAAGCCAATATCCATGGTGGGATACACCCCTTCCCTGGGGATGGGTACCTGCTTTGAGACACCAGTTCCACAGCCACTGAAAGGAGCATTACACACAAGTTCAAAGCTGTAAGTGAGCTGTGTCACAAGCCAACTGTGTGAGGCAGGTGATTATAAAATATTGAGATTTGGCTGCACTCTCTGATTTTCAATTAGCTTCAAGGGCATGCAGAAGAAAGCAAAAGTGTGACAGAATTTGTTAGTTGTTTTAGAAATATTAATATGATGCAAACCTGGAATATTTCCATGGAATTAAACACATCACAGCACATCCTCATTTGATGTGCTTGGGCAGTGATGTCTCTGATGACAGAAAAATCCCCAAGCCCTCCAAGTGACAATGTGTATTTCAAAAGCCCCTTTTGGTAACTGCACCTGCTAACTGAAACACGTAAAGAGAGAGTCTGTAGTGTGCTGAAGGAATTTTGTTATTTGCATCTCCTCTGTTACTGATTGAAAGCTCCTCTGTTGCCTTGTCTACTACTAACGTGATCCCTCAGTGCTTTTCTATAGGGATTTGTTTCCCTAGTCTATTAAGCTGGTCTTTATGTTGTTAAAAGCTACACAGTAAAGTCTTATGATATGAAAGGATATTTGCTTTGCTTCCTTATTTATGCTTTTGTCCTTTCAAGCTCTTTGAACTCCAGTGAAAGCACTGTTGTCAGAGGTTTGACCTAACATGGTCCTGTGTTTTGTTGAATGTCACCATAAAGCCAGGAAGAAAATTTCTGGGTAGGGTAGAAATCTGGACATCCTACAGCATTTGAAGAGACAGAGGAAGGAGTTTTTGGATAATACACAACTCATACATGTGTTTAGACACTCATAAAAACAAAGATTGGTCATTTATTCAAGGTGTTAAAGCCAAAGTTGGGACGTTTACATGACAGTCTCTGTTCTACCTGGTGAGGCACTTGAAAAATTATTGTTGTATCATTTAGTATCGAGATTATACCACACTTCCTAAATTATTTATCTGCAATCTTTTACTCCTGTAAGTAATGCAGCTCATTGGATCTATTTGTCAGACTGACAGGTTTTAAAGAAAAATGACCTTAAATGCTTGCTCTAGATCTGAAATCTTGACTTGTGTTCCTCTTCAGTAGTGTTGTATATTTGCTTCTCCCATTCTTGGATGCAGTTACTGTGTCTGTCCCCTCATTCTACAGGCCTGTGATCTTCTCATTATCTATGGCTCTTCTTTCAGTGTGGGGTGCCAATGCCAACAAAAATTACTGCAGTTTCCCCAGTAGGTACCAGTTAGCACAAAGAGAAAGCTTTCTTTTTACAGTTGTTGTTAATTCCTGCTTTAAAACCAGTTTGTGCCTATTTCTTGACCTACTCATTGTGAAACAGGTGTGGGCAAATCCTGTGTGCTTTTGCTGCAGTAGAAAATTGGCATCCAACAAAACCAGTTTGAAATACATTTTGTGTCGTATCCATTGCTGAATACATAAATTAATTAATGGTTTGAAAAGATAAATATGAATATTTACCTTTAATTTCTGGCTGTAAGTGCTGGCTGTCTCGCACATGGCACAGTGCGTATTCCTGCAGAAGGCAGAATGGATCATGTGAAACTGTGTCATGACACAGCCCCAGAATGAAGTAGGACATTTCTTGACCTTGGTGTGCTCAACTGTGCAGCTTTAGTCTTCTTATGACAAGGAATGTCTCTCAAAGTAAGGTTTAAAATCTGTTTGGGAAAGGTTCTACAGAGAAATTTGCTGAATTCAAGTTTTCTCTTTTTGCCAAGAGGGAATAATTTTTTGAAGCCCAGGTAATGTGTGATGCTTAGTAACTGAAGAATTTGGTTAATAACCTGAGAATTTGATTTCACTCTGTGTTCTGCTAAATGTGAAAACACACGAATTTTTACATATTCCCTAATATCTGTGTCAAGTTCTTTGCCAGAACAAGTAAGATAAATTTTACTCCCAGATAGCACAGCAGATAGAGTTGGTTTAAAAGTGCAAAGCGGGTTTACATTTGAAAGGGTTCATTTGGGCTTTGCAGGAGAAATCAAAGGGTTTCCTAGGAAGAGCAGGGGCTGTGCCCTACAGCGTGCGCTCCTGGGGCCGGGCTCCGCTCGGCAGCGCCCGGAGCCCCCACGGGAGCGGCGGGAGCGGCTCCGGGGCTGGGGCTCCCCCCGGGACTGGGGCTCCCACCGGGACTGGGGCTCCCCCCGGGGCCGGAGCTCCCCCGGGGCCGGTCTCACCGGGGCCGGTCTCACCGGGCCGGTCTCACCGGCCACCCGCGCTCCGGAGCCTCCCCCGGGCCCGCCGAGGGCTGCGGCTGCCTCTGGTGTCTCCTGCAGGCGCCGGGGGAGAGCCCCCACACTTCGCTTGTCTAAAGTCTGTGCAGTTTTTAGAAGTCTTCCAGCCTCCAGTGCGGGGTTTCGAAACTCCATCACCAGCCACCAGCAGAAGGTTCTGAAAAAGCCTGGAGTGTGGCTCGTATTTATAAAAGTTATTTGTTTGCATGGGGCACATGTGCTGATACTGTGAGTCACCCATCCATTTTGCTGTGACATTTTCAAGCACAATTATGTGTAGTGGAATTTTTTTGGTAGCTGGCTATGTTGCCCATCTGTGAAATCATCATTCTACCGAGCACTAAAAATAGAGATGAAACTCTTGAGAGAAAATTTTGAATCTACTTAAATGACAGTTTGAAATGTGTTCCTGCAGTCAACAGTCTAAATATTTTCTATCCTAAATATGGATACTCTAAATTTAAGGTGATGTAGTCCTGCTGTCACCACTTCAATTCACCTTGCTAGCACAGTAATAGAGCTGGAAATAATTTCTGGCTGGAAACCTGGTCTGGTGCCCACCAAAGCCAAATCACTTGGGCCCCAAAGGAGCAGGGCTGGCATAGGCGTGTGAGAGCTCTGGAAGGTGGATAATCCAAAGAGTGGAAAGCATTTTTTAATAACAGGGGATCCCAGGAGAAAAATACAAATCCAATCCATGATTGTAGATCAGAGGGGAACAAGTAGAAGATGATTTCTTGATTTTTGTCTACTAAGAAATGAAGCTTTGAGATAAAGAACAAAATATCCAGCAATTTTTAATTAGCTGTATTTTCAGTCAAAGCAAGTTAGTGACAAGATATGCTAAACTGAAAATAGGGGAGAACTGCAGGTAGAAGAGGAAACTGCTGAAAGAATATAAACTGTGTTGCTGGGTAATAACATCCTAATTGAAGCCAAACAAAGCCAAAGAATCTAATTAGTCAGGAAAACACATTTCATTACATTCTTAGTAATTTGTTTTGAAAAAGTCCAACTGGATTTTAAATTTGACAGATTTTCATTGTGCTCAGAGCAGATTACGCTGTTTATACTTGCATATAGAGATAATAAAAAAAATCATTGCAGACATATAAAATAAAATGTTTATTTCAAAATCATGTTTGCAGTTGTTCCTTGCTATCTGGGTACCATTCTATAAAGTTCTGCAGAGAGGATGGAAAACAAAAATTGGACTTTTGTTGAGTTGGTAAGCAATACTGGAGAGCATCACCCATTTTTTTAATCCACAGTAGTCTGTGACACACTTGGAGCTTCAGCTCAGCCAAACAAATGAAAAGAGCATTATCCATGCATCCTGTTGCCTTCCTTCGTTCTTTCCCTTCTCCCTCACTCCCTCTCACTCTCCCTGACTTTGTACAAGTTTTCACAATGAGATTTTTTTCACAAAATATAGAGCCAAATCTCCAGCTAGACTGAAATAGTGTTACTTCATTTATATTAAGCTTTCAAAATGTTGTATTTTTGGTGAGTTTATGTGCGAATCACATGTTTATATGTAATCACATGGCAAGACCTCAGTGTGGTAGGTTTCTTGTCTCTGGATTTTTTTTTTTCAAGTGCTAAATAGGAGAGAAGAAAATCAAAATTATGCTTAGTATCAGAATACTTTGCTCATGCAAATTAGTACAAAAAAATCAATGATGCAAAAACATAAAAGAGTATTCTTGCAGAGGACATATAAAAATTCAGTGTTATATCCTCCTGAAAGTTCTTTTACCTATTAAATCTCAAGTGTGGATAAGGTCAATAACACGGACAATTAAACCTCCCTCTCACCATTTTTATCCTATAGTGGATTAATGTATTTTAAAATCCATTTATGCACATTTTTATCTACTTTTGAGATCCAAGTTAATGGGTTTTCAGAAGTCTGTACTTTTTATATTTGTCTATATAAACTACATCCACAACAACAGTGTGCTATTTTAAGTTCTTTAAAGAGTCACCCTTACTCATAGTGACATAAGAGAGGTGATATTCACTAATCTGACACAAAAAATATATGGACATATATAAATTTCATCATGGTCCTTTTTAGATAAAAATTCAAACTAGATCATCAAGCTATAGCTCCATCATACTTTAGGTGAGAAGAATGAAAATACAAGTTTTTAGACAAGAAGATAGCATGCACCTGAAAATATATATAAAATTAAAAGGAAATGCATAACATGAATAAGAATGAATCCTTCAAATCCTTGTTTGCAGCATAGCCATCTTTCCTTAAAATATTCCTTCCATGAATAAAGATAGTAATAATTTATTATATATTAGCATAGTAATAACTTCAGCTGGACTATTAGAATTAATAATGGATTAACCCACATGAGTGAGAATCCCTCCCTTGTTAAGGATGAGGCTACTTCTGTAGCTTCCCATTTTTTATAAAATTACGTATTTGTTACGTAAGTTCCTCCCACATGCATTGCAACTGGATTTGTTTTTGCTTCCTGCAGTGATCTGCTGCACAGCATTGCTGTGCTCCACTCCACCAGCTCATAGTGGCTGAAGTTTTGGCTAAGCAGGTTTATCCTTCTGCTCCTGTGATGTTCCTAAGAGGCAATTTCTCCATCCGCCTCTTTCCCTTACACAGAATAAATCCCTGAGAAGCAGAAAATGTTATCAAGAGGGGAATGATGGCATTTTAGCCGGAAATCTCCAATATATGTATTATAATATTGACTGTATTTACTCCCTGCTCTACCAATCTGTAACATATAAATGAAGTACAGAGTGTGGTGTGGTACAGAGGTATGACAGATGGCAACATCCATGTTTCTTTCTTCTCTGGACAATGGTTATTTCCATTCAAAATGTCATCACTTGCTTTAGTAGCTGGGACATGTTCTAAAACATGCACAGAATGCTGGCCAGTCCGTTTAGGAATGAGTAACCAATATCAAAGTGACAGAAAAGCGAAGCAATCTTAGGGAAACAACTGGACACCAGTTTCTAGGAGAAGGGAAAACAGCTGTTCAAAAAAGAATTGATGGCTTCAGTAATTAGCATTTTTGTAACTAAAGACTATCAGTGTTCCTTAATATTTCCTCCAAAGTTTCTAAAGAGATTTGCATTTCCTTTTCTAGCTCTAATTTTGATTTGCTATATAGTAGGTAATTTGATCTAGCAATAGAGGGACAGTTAGCTTTTGAAATATGCACAACTATATGCTTACAAGTTTGGACCAACTGTGAATTTTTTTCCAGCTGTTTTATGATTTAATTTTGAGGAGTATTTGGTAGCTTCCAGTACATATTGCTGTAGTCATCATAAGGACTAGGGGCTAGAAAATAGACACTGGTGAGGCCAAAATCAAGAAACTTATGAAAACATTGGCAAGGGAAGCAAATGGGAAAAATCGTTTTTTGGGGGGATGTTTTTTGTTTGTGTTAGATTCAGCCCTTATCAGATATGAATTTCTCAATAGTGCCTGAGTGCTTAAATTAATGAGCCTAATTTAGAAAAAATTATTTGGATGCTGGAATCCAGCTTTGCCAAGATACTTCTTAGGTACTTGGGTTAGGCACTTCCTCCTGCTAAGCACATTAGCTTCCTTCTTTAGTGCCTGCAGTGGCTGTTAGACAACTAATGTCAATGTAGATACTTTTTTAGATACTTTTGAAAATGTACCAAGCATTTTGGACCCCTGAATATCTGACTGTAGAAATCCTAGTTAATTTCTGGACATGTAAGGTAAGCACCTAAGTACATTAAGACTGTTTAAACTTGAAACACCTGAACTGTCACGACAGCTGGGAAAAGGGGGTGGTGCCTCCCCAAATCAACCGAACCTGCAACAGCCGAGCCAGTCATGTCAGAAAATTAGAAAAGAGGAAGCTCTGAACCCAAGGTCAAGAAGCATCTGTGGAAGGCTGCTCTCTAAATCCACCTTGCTGCTATTTTTTTTTTTTTTTTAATTCTTTAATTAACAAAGGTAAAGCCCAAAAGGATAGACTCTACCTTCTTATAAAGCTGCTGGCTGGGCATCCTTCACTGGCTCCCTGGAGAATATCAGCAGTATTAAGGTTTTATTGCTATTCTTCTAATTACTGTCTGTAGATGTTATTTATTATTAATTAGATGGAGTTGTGGATGAAGAATGGATGAAAGAGCAGATAGGCACATGAATAGGAAAGTGGTAGAGGAAAGGTGTAGTAGGAATAGTTTAATGGAGAAAATTTTTTAACTAAATGCCACTTTTTGTCAAAGATAAGGGCTCACACCCACTGAGTTTGACTGTGGCTGGTTCAAAGGAAATAATGAGATACTCATAAAAAGTATGGGGAAACGTTCATTGTGGAGAAACTAACTAATTTTGAAGCATCCGTTCTGTTTCAAATTGAAATTTATGTCTATAATTTTAACCGGACTTCATTAATCACTTTTTGTAGTGATTGAAACACTACCTTGCTGTAAGGGAAAGTGGCTGTCCCGAGTTTTCTTCTTTGTGGTAACAGTTCACGGTCCCTGCACCCACTTGTATCAGTACGTGGCACTTAAATGAATGTTTGAGGGTTCTGCAGTGGAAGGTAGTGCTAAATTTTTTTTTTCAGTCAATTTATTTATTTTGACAAACTTTGAAGAGCCCAGTGTTAGCTTGCCGTCAGAATGACGGCATTCCAACAAGTCAGCGGAGAGCTCGGGGTTGGGATAACTGGGGAGTTTTCCTGGAGGTGAGGGCAGAGGGTGCGGGCAGGGACGGAGCGGCCGGAGAGCCTTGAGCCGCCAAGAGGCGGACACGGTGGCCGGAACGCGGGGAGAGGGAGACGCTGAAGGCGCTGACGCCGAGGTCGGTGGCCCCGGGAAGGGGCTGGGGAGGACGGGGCTCGGGCGGGAGCAGGTGCGGCCGTGACGGGGTTAAGGCGGCGGCGGGCGCGGGTCTATCCGCGGTGCCGGAGCTCCGGGCGAGCGGAGCGGCTCCGCGCCCCCGCCCGGCCGCAGCAGCAGGTGGCGGTGACGGCGGTGACAGCAGCGAGGGAGTTAAAGCCCGCGGC
>VXBR01007848.1:813214-864939 GCA_013400215.1 Cisticola juncidis | reverse complement strand
CCCGCCGCCATCCCGGGGAGCCATCTTAGGGCTCCCGCACCCCCGGAGCGGAGCGGGGCCGGCCCGGCCTCGTCCCCCGCGTTCGCGGCGCTCCCGCGGTCTGTGCCCTGGAGCAGGAGGGCTGTGCTTGCCCGGCCTCTCCGCTGCTTGACGGGGAGCGATTTTTCGTCTCCCGTCTGGGCAGATCCGTTTCACAGTCATCTCTCTTCCCAACCCGAATTCCCAGCACGTATATTGTGCCGTTCCTCCATTTTTTCCCCACCCAGGCATCAAGTTTTGAATCGCACTCAGGAGCCTCTCCTTCCTACAGGTGCATGTAGGAGTAGACTGTTGCGCTAGTCAAAGAGCTCGCGAGCAAGGATGCTTGCGAGGAGGTGGTGTTTTGCCTCTTTGCTGTCATCTGCATAAAGAGCACTCGATTATTATTTGGAAGGCGCAGTTTATTTTTTAAATTCTCGTGAAGAGGCACAACCAGACACCATCTTTTTACAGAACCAGAGCTTATCCTTTTACAATGGATTCCCAGTGCGGAAGACAGCAGAGCTTTAGGAACGTGTTTATCGCAGACAGTACTGGATCTTTGCTTGTGGGAGGCATCCACGCATTTTTCTTTGAGAATGCAAAACAGGGCAAGATTTAACTTGCTTACAGGACTTCCCCCTCTACCTTGCTGCTTATTCTTAATGAAACAATGTGTAGGAATTTTAAACAACTATTCTTTCGACCAAAGTAAATTGAGAGAATAGTAAATACTAAGGTGCTACAGCAAACTTGATCTTAAGGGGTAGGTATGTTTTACTGAATAAACATGAGGACAGGAAGGCTTCCATCCAGTTGGAAAAAGACATTGTAAGGGAAAGAATCAAAATGAGAAGTGTTCGTGTCTCAACACTTACATCAATTCTGAAGTTGTAAAACTGATTCCTGAGCATATTTTCTATTGTTCAGTTTCATATACCACAGCACAAGTGTATGCATGTATATCTGTATATGTAATGGAAACATCACACTGCCATGAGGTCTTAAAACAATCTTTTTGGATTAGACCCATTTTAGTGTAAAACAATTATAACCTAGTACTTTTTCCTTTTGTCCCACAGAGGTGAACTATGCAAGCAGCACCAGGATTCCTCTCCCTGGTGACGGACCAGCTATTCAGTCAAACAGTTCAGCACCATCCAAGCAAACTGTTCTATCTTGGCAAGCTGCAATCGATGCTGCTAGACAAGCAAAGGCTGCCCAAAACATGAGTACCACCACAGCCCAGCCTGTAGGATCTCTGTCCCAAAGAAAACGCCAGCAATATGCCAAGAGCAAAAAACAGGGTAATACGTCCAATAGTCGGCCACCCCGTGCCCTTTTCTGTTTATCCCTCAACAATCCAATACGAAGAGCCTGCATTAGTCTAGTAGAATGGAAGTATCCTTTGTTGCAGTTTGCTTTTTAGCATGATTTTCTTACATTTTCTGATTGTATAAAAGGGATTGTTTTACAGGATCTCTTAGAGCACCACAACTTGTGTGTTACGTCACTTGTACATGTGGGTAACTGTCATTAATGTCAAAGGGGGTTAATTTGGCTTTAATTGCCATTAAAGGTAGTCTCTTGTGTCATATTGACACAGAACATCATTTACTGAAGTAGGTAGCTCAAAGCCAGAGGAGAGCTCATAGCTGTTCCATTTTTGTGGGAGAAGTTAGGGGAACATTTTCAAGCTAGTGTTATATTCCAGCAAATCTCTGCATTGCATTTTTTGCCTTTCAAATGGTGTTATTTGCCTTTGCCTTTTGCCCAATAAGGAAGAATGGATGGGAATCTTAGGGAGATGGCCAAAGCTGTCAAACCTTTATCTTCTACATTGCAATTTGGGGTATTGCCATGAGGACAAAAGATTTTCAGATGTAGAAATCTTTTTAAAATGATTGTTATTCCTGGTACTAAAAGTAGGGAAGATTTTTAGTTAAACCAAGGACATGTTCTAAGTACACACAAATGTCTGAAGTATAATAATCTTCTGAGCTTGTACAACTTATGTCTACCACCAAACATATTTGGAAGCTAGATGGGAGATCAGAGATGCTGCCTTGTGTTCATTATAACCTGTGTGATGGGAAGGGTGCCTTTTCCTTTAGTTCACTGGTTATGATGTGGAAATATGTGCATTTCTCTGTCAGAACAAATAGCTTTGGTTTGGTGTATTATTTAATTACCAAGAAAAGGTTTGAAACAGAAAATAGTTTTGCTGAAGTACAAGGGAAGAAATGTTAGCCTATTAGCCATGGCAACATCCCTGTAATGGGAAACAGCTGTTCAAGACAGTAGATTACTGAAGTAAAACTCAATTTGTTACTATAAACAGAGCAGCCAACCTGGCAATAAGAGCTGTTACTCATTTATAGGGTTGGTGTTTCTCAGTTCTTTGTACAAAATTCAACTGCAAATTAAAGATGGTGAAATGGCTTCCTCTTTCATTTAAACTGGTAGAAGTCCAACTAATTTCAGTAAATTTGCCTCTCCTTGGCTAAGGTCAGGTAAATGAAATTACTATGGATCTGTAGTGGAATAACTCAGCGAGAATTTGTCCCTGCAGCACCACACCATAAAACAAGGTTGTCAGTCTTGTGATGGTATCAATTGCTCTCTCCAGTCTGGAAAATGCTGTTGTAACTTTATTTTGTACGCAATGTAGCAACTGTTGAGGTTGATCTGCTTTGTAGACATAAATGTAGCCCTCAAGGTGACAAACTTTTAATAGCCCAGCAAACAAAATTTAACACATCTTATAGGACATATGGGCTTTTTTAGGACTTTTTCTCTTTTTTTTCCCAGAGAACTTTTTAAACTGGCAGAAATATGCTTTTGAATATATTTAGTACTCTTACCCCAGTATTTTATGGGACTCTTATGGAAACATACCCAGAAGTTGTGCATCAAATACAGGAAAAGATGCCAGAAATTGCAGCTGATCCAAAGTACTTATTTTCCAAACTTCCACAGATAGGTTCATCTCAATATCTCCATGTTTCTGGTCACTGAGAATAGCATGTGAGAAAGGAAAATCAATGATGAACTGAAGGATGAACTTCATATGCATGAATTTTAAGAAAAGGAAGATACTTTTCCTGGAAGACAACAGGTATCTCCAGGTTCCCACTGCTGTCATCCAGCTCTAGTACAGAAAGCAGTGCTGCAGCCCGTGCTGTTGTCAGTGTGGAAGTCTCTTTGTGGCCTCTCTTTGTGTGGCTGCCAAGTCAGCCACGATATTCTATTTTATGCTCAACTCACCTAAACTTTCATCTGTCCTGGCCAAAACCAGGATTCAGGAATACAACTGTCAGAGACATGGAGTGGCTCAGAATTTTCCTGTGTCAATTGTGCAGCTTTCCAGATCTCCTATAACAGAATAGTTGTGGTTTTCTGGGAATCTTTCTCATATCCTACTATGAACTATATTTCCAATGATTTTCCTCCTTGGGACAAATGTATATTAATGAGACCTACATATGAGGACAGAACAGCTCCATGATTATTCCTTGCCCATTATGGTGACCCACATGTTGATTTAAGAGTGGATAATTATATTCGTCTTTGGAATTTAATATAAAGTGCTCTGTGACAGCATGAGTAATAGTTTTCACTCTTTTCAAAAGGAAGAGGACGTTGAAGGATCATTGTGATGGAAAATAATATGGTATATATATAGTGCTATAACTAAAGGTGATGGAATGTTTGTCAGAGTTATCAGTCAAAAGATTGCCTTAAAGCAAAGACTTGTTTTACCATTGTTGATGCTGAAAGGAGAACTAGACTTAAAAGTTTGTAGATACTCATAAGTCATGAGTTCCTTAACAAGATTTTCCAGACCATTTGACATATTTATACTACTGTCTATTTTTGCCAATTGTGTGGCCTTAGCTGTTTACATCCCATTCCCAGAAGATGATTCTAATTCAACTAATCATAATTTGGTAAGTACTCTGTTTTTTTTTAATTTTATGTTTGTTTGCTATGCTTTTAACATAACAAACTAGTATTTGAGACTGCACTAAATATAGGTAAATTCAGTAAAAGAAATTGGTATATAGTGATATACAAAATATATATGGAGTGACTTTATGGTTTTTTTCCCCAGTATTAAGTGTTACTTTGTCATATGCTCAAAATGAGTTTTTTTTAATCAGTAAAATTCTTTGGTTAAAACTTTGCAATAATATTATGCTGTGTGTGTCAATATATTTGTGTGACATAAAAAACTTTGTGTTTCTATTGCTTATATTGATTACACATATTTACTACCTGTTACTGTTTCTGACACTTGTTTCAGACTTGAAAGTTTACTGCCTTTCCTAGTGTGCTTGTCTACTCTGTTTGCAGTTTTTAATGGTGTTATTTGGCTGTTTATTTTACTGGGTATTTTGTTTTAATACATTTTAAAGCAATAGGAACATCAGTGTGAATTTTCAAAGTGGTCACTGCTGGTATAAATGATCTTTCAAAAAAGGGATGGTATTGCAGCAAGGGGTGTGTAGAGATTGTTTCTTTGGTTGAAAATAGTATACTATGATTGTGATTGAAGAGATAAAATGTAAACAATTTTTTAAGAAAATTCTCTGAAACTTAAGAAAGCCATCACTCAAGGGCAATGTTGAATTACATGGCAATGATTTTGTTGTTTATACTAAAGTCCATCTTGAAGTAGCAGAGTTGAGTGGTCTTGTGCACTCACAGTCTGCATGTGACTCTTTGGATGGGAAAGGAAGTTAATGAAATAAAGAACTGGATACCAAGAGTAGGTAATTTTTAATTCATTTACCTGGAAAATTAGGGTTGATACGAGGTCTTCTATTTTATGAACATGTTTGCATAATTTGTGGTGTGTATATGTTTATTTTTCTAAAAGTAATTATTTTGTGCAAATGACCCATTGTATAGTTTAATTGCAATTAAGTAAATACGGACAATAAAAATTGCTGATGAAAGGCAGAATAATTCAGGTCATTGTAAAGAAAGACTTATGCAGCTGTGCATCCAGCCAACCAACAGACTTTCTTTTTTCCCCTGAGAAATTCAGGGCACAAATCTCCATAGCTATCAATCCACCCTGAGATCTGCTAATAACTAATTTCAGAAAGCATTACTTGAAAAGGGTAAAGTAGTTACTTGTGTCAGAGGCTAATCATTTTGAAAAATGTTTCTAGCATTAGTTTTGTTAGGTGTTGTCTGGTGTTTCTAACCCAGTTTCAGTTCTACAATATGCTAGTATTTAGAAAGACAATGGACATTTTCATTCCTGATTATTTTTCTTTTTTTATCTAATGTGGCCAGGGTAGTCTAAGGAATAATAATTTGTGTCTTTTTTTTTCCCCTTTTTAGTAAGATATTCTTAATCCTTATCTATTTTAAGAAGAAGGATTCTTGAACTCCTCCAATTATATGTATATAAAGTTTACTTGGCCATTTAAATGATCTCAAATTCTCATTCAAATTTGCATTCTGTTTATCCTGAAGTTGATTCATTCCACTAAATTTGCCCAAAGAACAGAAAATATACTGGCAATGTACTTTGAGCTGCTGGGACAGATTTAAACTCAATAAGGGAGCACACAGACACATCCTGTGTGTTCAATCTAATAAAACAAATAGTTCTGGAATGAGCAGCATTGGCTTTTCCTGTGACTGAGGTTCTCCATAGTGAAATAGGTTGACCAGTGGTCTGGGTTCCTGTCTCTCCTCTGACAATCTCCCTTGGTTATTGTGGATTCAAGTGCACTATGAGGGAGTACAGTACTTTTCTGAGTAAGAAATCTTCAGGCTTGCCTGGGAAACTTTCTGGATGCTGTCTCCTGCTGCCAGAGCTGCTGGTGTTGGTGAGAGGACTGTCTTACAGTGGGAGTAGGGATTATTCTGTTAATAATGTTCAGGTCTTTTGTCTGGTTTGTGAACAGACCAGATCTCAGTCATTGTTGAACCTTATGGGTTTGGCAGGGTTTTGGCTCCCTGCATGCAGACATGCATGGTGTGGATGCCTGACCTGAGCCCTGCACTCTGGTCTTGCTAGGAGATTGCCCCACTCTGGCTTTAATTCAAGTTCAGCTTCATAAATTTCAGTTTGCATATGGATATTGTATCTAGCTTGGTTCTCTCAATGTTGCTACACTGAATTGAATAAATTAATTGCTTTCCATCAGCTAGCTGAACTGGCTCATTTTTTAAAATTTGTAAACAGAAAAATGAAGTATTTATACATGTGGGGTTTTTCTGTGAATACAAAATAGACATAATTTGTAATCAGCCTTAGAACGAGGAAGCAATGCTATGAGATCAAAACCCAGTGGAACACTGGTAAATGGGAGCTAGTAATGTAAACTTTTCCATTTTTGGTTGGGCTCATGAGAAGGTACATATGTGAGAATTTGAGCAGCCCAAGTGTTCATCCATTATGACTTGGAAAGTTTGCAGTGGCAGCCTCAGTGCAAGGATGTATGTGCATGTGCATATACTGCAGTACAGAGTGTTGAACTTAAGTCTGAATTTTACCTCATTAATAATTAATCCCCAATCATTGCATGTACTGACACAAGTGGGCCCTGTTCTTCTCCAGGTAGATGGGGAAACTATTACTGAACTGAGAAGTTTTCTGTTACAGCACAGCAGGGGCAATATACTGCAGGATGAAATCTTGCTTTGTATTTTAAGGTAGTTTCTTTCATCTGTCTTTAGAAGTCTCAGGTGGTCTGAACTTTCCATGCTTGATTGAGCTCTTCTTTTTGGAAGTGTTTCTTGTCTGAGCTAGATAAGAAGCAGTTTCTAGCAGAAAGGGCTTCCTGTATATGTGTCTTATTTCTGTTTCTGTCTCTTCCTTTCTTTTCCTCATCTGTGGTATGTTATTTCCCTTCAGGTCTTTTGTCTTTTACTTCCCACTCATTTCTTTCTTGTTATCTTTTGCCTCTACCCTCTGGCTTCCCTCTGTGTTTTCTCTTCTGTTTGTCCTCTTGTGCAGCATGCTTTTCTCTATCTCCTTCTCCCACCTGAATTTGTCTTCCTGGTGTCATGTTCTGTTCTGTGCTTTGCCTCCTGCTGCCTTTCCTACTGCTCTGACTTGCACTGGGCTTCTTTCATTACCAGTGCAGTACAAGTCTGGATTTTGGCTGTGGTCAAGACATTGTTGGTTATTCTTTTTTCTTTCATTTTTTAATATATGTAAATATGAACAATAAGTAGGCATACAATTCATCCAGAATTGCTAAAAATGACACCCCTGAAGTCTGAGTTTCAACCTTTGGCTGCACTGCATCTCTTGTGATTAGACCCCAAGGTTTGTGTGGTGACACTGTTCTACTTGAGGCTGACAGCAGAGTCAGGGGTATTGCTGTGTAAATTACAGCAAACTGGCAAGGTCCCATGAGTAAAGAGTTTTCCTCTAGTGCACAAAAGGCCCCTGATGTTCAGTACAAGCTCTGTGCCCCTGCTAACAGCATTCTCCAGCCTTTTCTGAGTGCCCTGTCTGTGGCACCCTGTGAGTGAGGCTGTGCCCAGGGCTGTCTCTCCAGCCTGTGCTGGCAGGGCAGGAGCTGATGGTCCTGGATGCCTCCTCCTTAGCCCAGGAGCGCCGTAGTGGGGGACACTGCTCCAGCCAGGTGATGTTTGTGTCCTACTTTCAGGCAAAGATTTCCTCTGTAAGTAGCTTTACGTGGCTCTTTGAGTCCCTCCAGCAGGAGGAAAGCCAGAGTTGTGCTTTCAATGTAGGGCACAGCAGGAGAGTGCTCCGGGAGGAACCGGCTGAACTCTTGACTTAGAGGTGTCAGGCTTCCTGTCCTTATCTCATTAGCAACTCCATGACTCATTCACTTCTGAGGCCACATGACTAATTAATCCATCCATTGAAAAGGTTGTTGGTTTTTACCTTGCACCCAGCTGTCCTCTGTACAGAGATCATCAGAAAATATTGTTGTAGAATTCTATAAATTTTAATCCTATTTAGTAAATAATTCTAAAGATTTTTGTTGAATTGCTAAGTGTTCAATGTTGTATCTTAGAAGGAGCTCTGTGTTTATCTACTGTCTTTGCCATGTTTACTTTTTCAGCTCAAGGTCTTTAAGGCCTGGCTCTCTTTCCACTCACTTAGAAAATATTCCAATCTAAATAACTTTTTGATACTGCGTTTCTGATATTTTTCTATCTTTGGTTTCTTAGCTAATGTGCTCTGCTAATGTCTCTGCTAGCTGGCATAAAAGTCACCCAAGTAAACTTTTCAGGAAAGATGCAAGATAATTTGGACTCCACTGAAAATACTTCACTTTGCCTGGGAAAACATGGTGAAGACCTTAGAATGACTTGTGTAAACTTAGCCAAGCTACCCATACTAAAGATACCAGATTAATTTGTTTTAAGGGAAAATATCATTAAGTTTAACTGAAGAAGATTCAAAATATAGGATCTAATTTTAACTGATATACCATAGGAATTTTACAATGTGCATTGCTTCAAGCCAGTGAAATACATTTACATGTCTGTGTATGAATAGGAGGGGCCTGGGAGAAAGTCATTAGCTAAATTTTGCAAAAAAATTCCCCACACGTTAAAATGAGGAGGCATGTGTCAGTTTTTCTGTTTACATGCAAATGCTCTGAGGGATAGTTTTGATAATTTTTTTGCTAATTTCCATGTATATTGATACCCTGATGTATATTTTCTTGTTCAAAAATCTGTGAAAGAACTTTTTAACTACAAGAACAACATGCCTTGTCTTTCTGAAAATTAATAATAAAGTTGTTTGATAGTTATTAGGTGAGATAGAATGTGTCAATGAGTAACCTTTGCACATTTGCAAGAATTTCTTAATAGATGACATTTCTGCAAGGGGATTATTAAAAAATATTGTAATTTGGTACTCATCTCTATCTTCCTATTTCAATTTTTTGTTTAATATTGCTGTCAGCCCAAAGCTTCAGTAATATGCATTAGCTAATTATTATGGATTACTTTGATTATTTCAATGCAGATTTTGAATTTAGAAAACCTGTTTTTTCCTTTTGTTGTAATGCACACCTCTGCAAAACAGATGAAAATTCTGTGTCTTAGTCCCACTTTATCCAGCAGTAAGTTCCTGGCCCTATACTGTCTGTGCTGCACTACTCCAGTAATACAATATAACGCTTGAATTTTTCTGTTGAGTTCAATTGCATGTGTCAGGTCCATCTCTAGCTGTGAACTAAATAGAAATTTTATTTCACTCTCTGGTTTAGGAAGAGGAAAATTCCCAAAGGAAGGATATGACCAGGATGACTGGCAATTTCCAGCTGGTAGAAAGGCTGGGTTTGTAGAGGTTTGGGAGTAACACAGTCAAGTCCTTATTCCTCTTTAGTTTGTGTGTGCCAGTGCACCTTAATCTGTGCTGAAGTAGCTGGATCCTAAAAAAATGTCTGTTTGGAATATAAGGGTATGTGAAGATCTGAAGTTTGGTGTTACAGATTTCAGTTAGTGACACTATAAAACTTATGCATAAAAAAAAAGAGAGAGAGAGAGCTTCTCAGTTGTCCAGACCTGAAGGCCTTATAAAAAGATGTACTTAATCACTGTCATTTGAAAGGAAATGTTTTTTCCATGTTCAAAGTTGCAGGCCTGTTCCTGTGGGGAATTCCTACTAAGGGCTTGTCTCTCCTTAAAGAGATTTGCTGGTAGTGCACTACTGGCAAATTGCCTGGGGAGAGAGAGCACACACCAGAAAGAGTTCTTTTTCTATTATAGCCAAAGTCAGTCTCTCAAACAGAATAGTGCTGCACTGGCAGAGAAGACACTGTTTTTTTGGGTTTCTTTATGCTGTAGAGAGCAGTGATTCCCCATTCTCTTTTTCCCTTATTCCCTGATGAAGGTATGCCTGTGAAATATTTAAGTATAGACTGGTTGTAATAAAAGTAAACCTGTTCATTTAAAAACATAGAACAATCATATTACTTACTGTATCAGTTGAGTGGTCAGTGGGGAAAGTATTTAGATTTTGTATTAAAATAGCTGTAGTTGAAATACAAATTCAGCATTTAAGGTGAGTAGAGTAAGTTTGTACTTTATATGCAAACTGTTGGAATAGGGTAAAAGCAGATCTTGAAATACTCGGAAAAAACCCATGAAAAATCCTGGTACTTTATGTAAAGCATGTGAATTACTTGTTTACTTCAATACTGAGTATGTAAATCTAACAAAATCCTAGTTATGGTTTTATTCCTTGTCAATAGCTGCTACGCTAAAGGAAACACTGAAAGTTGTTTTTGAAAGTTTTACTCAGAAATGAACACCACAGAACTGAGAGCATTGATACATGTTGCCATGTATCAATGCCACACCAAACCCAGATTGCCAGAAATATTACTTTTCTCTGCTTTAAAACTCTAGGTTATGCAGAGTATGGGTGTTTCCTTTAAAAAGATGTTCACATCAGATATATATTAGGTTTTGAGAATTGTGTTTGTTTTTACCATGGTTTGTGTGTGAGTGCTGTGTCTTGAAATGCCACAGAGTTGGGATCCATGGTTTTTGAAAGTGCTGGTCAAGTCTGGCTTGCTTAATTTGAGCAGAACTGGATTAGTTCTTTCTTTTAGAAAGCTGGTCCCTGAGTACTTCAAAAGATTCTTATGGCTGTTAAATCAACTGAAATGTAGTTTCTAATCTGGTGAGCTTTAATGACAAACTGGTTTTGGTCATTGTTAAATGAATGTGTGATTTGGTTTACCATTCATTTTGCAAGAACTCAGATTTGTTTATCTTTCTGTCATGCACCAAAACCTTTCTTTTGCAGGGCCATCTGGAAGAATAGGGCCATGAAGAAAGGTTAAATGAATATATAGCGATAGTGGGAGAATATTATTTAGGATGGAAGTGATTTTTTTTTTGGTCACTATGTAATAATTTGTGATAACATTTTCATTTAATGAATGTCAAATTGAATGTCACTGTATTTCCCCCACTTTCAGGAGAGTTTGAGAAGAGATTGAGACTGAGTGTTGTTTCTGATTATATAAAATTCACTTGGTAAAACCAATTAGCCGCTTGCAATTGTTTGTGATATTTTTCATGGGTATTTTTATGAAGAAAAGGGCTTTTAGAGTTCCTTTTTTTTTTAAAGAATGCCTTGATTGAACAGTGTGGTATTTCTCAGAAATGCAAGTGCACAACTTCAGCATTTGAAACAAACTTTAAATAAAAATTTGAAATGTATAATCATAATTTAGTGATTTTCAATGAAATCAGCACAGCTGACCATGGTACATAATTTAATTTTCAATGTTTTTAGGGATTTATTAGACTTTGAAATGNATTAAAAGTAGATTTTTGGTTTAGATGCATGGCTGGAAGTCTGGGTAGTGTCTAAGTCTGTTGCTGTTATGGGTTTTTTTTCACACTGATCATTATTCAAGGGGGCAGAGAGCTTTTACCAATTTGCAATCTTTTAGAATTCTACCTTTGGGTGATGCTGTTATTAAGGATTTGAATCTTGCTATTTGTTAGTGTGGTAAATTACATAATACAGACCATGCCCTGTGTTGGCTGGTAAAGGTGAAGGGATCACAGTAGACAAAGAACCTGCAGAAGCTCAGAATTAAGTCTTCAAATTTATTTTTGTTGCACATTTTCTAGTAATTAGGATACGTCATGTATTAGTTTGAGGTAAATAGTTCAGCCCAAAGACTCATTTGCCCACTTGTTTTAGTTGTCCTTTTCTCATATGATACAAACCAGGTGAGGTGTTGAATTTAATCACCCCTGACAGCTCATGTATGTTGTGCTGAACTACCAGGCAGCATTTCAGCAAAATGTGGGAGATCCAGTGGCACAAAGGAGCCCACAGAGCTGCTTACATTTGTTCAGCACAAAGGAAATCTCTTTGCAATGTAAGAATGTGAGCATGAGAAGTGTTTGTTAATCAGGTTCATTGGTTTGATAATTATACTTTTCTGGGTTGCTGACGGTGGCTGCGGAGTGCAGCAGCCTCCAGCAAGACGGCATCTTCTGAGCTCAGCTAATCAGACAAATGCAGTCCTTCCAAGGAACTGAGTAGCAAATACCCCAAAGCTGTATTATGTTTATCAGACATTTTGTTAGTGCAGTTTTCACTCTGATGGACTTATTATGATGCCGCTACTTATTTTTTTCATGTATTCATCCAGAATCCTTTAAAACACACACACCAATCATGTGTGGCACAAACGTTATTCATCATGAAATGATATTTAAGTGATTATATGCTTATCTTCATCACAAGAATATTTAGCAGTTCTGAGTTCAAGTAATTTATCTCGTAACAGATTTCTTGCTATAGCAAAGGAAAAAAGAAAGCAGAAATACAAAATACATACAAAATTATGTACATCTTGTACATTTATTAAAATAAGGTCTCAAAATCTCTTGGCATGACTGACTTCTAAAAAACTAAATGAATAAGTCATAAAAAGGACCAATGTTTAACTGGACTGTACCTACAAGTCTCAGGGTATTAAATGATGCTTCCTACTTTGAAAGCTAGAGATGAATAGGTCCAGGTACAGTCTGTGACTGGCTCTGTTGGTCCTGTTGAGGTCCTCAGCTGCTCTAATTCTCAAGGCACAGTGTAGACCACAAGGCTTTTCTCCATTCTAGTACCAAATTGAATGCTACTTAAAATGTTTTACATTTTATTCTGAAGTATAATTGAACAATCTCATGTAAGTGAAAGTCAGTAAAACATGTTTTTGGCCAAGGCCATGTTGTTTTGCTGGCCAGTGCTGCAGTTGTGTGTTTGTGTGGTCACG
Organism: Cisticola juncidis; assembly: GCA_013400215.1. Classification (NCBI taxonomy): domain Eukaryota; kingdom Metazoa; phylum Chordata; class Aves; order Passeriformes; family Cisticolidae; genus Cisticola; species Cisticola juncidis. Next base: position 852,157 of record VXBR01007848.1, on the reverse strand, counting down.
GGGGTGGTGGTGCAAGCCCACCTTAAGCCGGGCACTGCCATCTGCATCCTAATGCCGTAAGCAGACCTTACCCTGAACTCGGAGCTTGCTGCAGGCTTTGTAATCTTAACAGCCACAGCTAATGCAGATTGAGCCCAGGTAGACTGAGCATGCACAGACCTGGCCTGTCAGCATGGCTTAGACTTGTGACTTGTGTGAAGGACTTTGTCTCCTGTAGTAAAGACTATTGACTGCTTCCCACAGCTCTGTTTTCCCTCAGCGCTGCGTGGCTGAGAGTGTTTGTCAGTGTGGATGAAAAATGCATGGGCTGCTGATTTAGCTTCAGCTTCTGAGAGCATCTGATTTCAACCAAATAAAGCAGAAACAAACATTTCCAGCTTATTTTTATATGATTTTTGACAACAGGGACCGGAACTTTGTGTTCCCTCTTTCCCTCACATGCAGGCCACTTGTCATCCCAAAACTCATACAATGGCAAGATGAAGGGATCAGGCTTTGTTAATTTTCATGCTTGCAGAACTGGTTGTTTCCTTTGAAAGGAGCACTGAACTATGTGGGCTAAGAAAGTCAAGTAGTTTGGTGCTGTAAGGGAAAGGGTAAGAGAACATAGGTAAGACCTTAGCCAAGAACTTCAGGGATGAGCACTGAATGTTTGACTGCCCTGAACTTCTTAGTATTCTTGGACAGGATATTTATCTTTCTAGAATTTTAGTTTCCTGCCTATAAAATAGCTTTCTGCTTCAAAAGGTTGTCGAAAGGAAAAGTAAGTTTGAGGCTGTGAGGGATCCAGATATGGTAAATAGGGTTTGTATAGACAGAGGAATTATACCAAGGGAGTTCTCTTAAAACAGTTACTTTGTCTTTATCTGGAAATGGTTTGGCTGATGTTCTGGTGAATGCTTTCTGGAGAATTTTGTTTTTAGAGGCTATATTTTAAATTTGAGTATGTAGAGTGTCTTGGCAGCAAATTTTGGCGAAGGAAAAGTGATTGGTAGTGGCAATATGGGAACAGAAGGAACAGCCACTGTTCCCATAGTGATACAGCAAAAGCAGTGACATTTAGGTAAACAGCAGTAGGACAGGAAATTTGGGGGAGTTAATGTTAGATGTCTCAGAAGATACAGTAAGCTTCCATACGGTGTTTTGTGTGTATCTGGAAATGCTAATGTTAAGCCTCTATTTGTTATACTGGTGGCAAAAGCACCCTCAATATTTAGTTGGGAAGCTCAGTGGCTCCATGAACAGGTGATCTGTCAAGGAAACCAAGGCAGGCCGTCCCCATGCAGCAGAAATTGCACATGGCAAAGGAAAGGGTGATGTTTGGAGTGTTCACAAATAATGGGAGCTGTCCAGCTGGTGGAAATGGTACCACTGAAGGTGTTTTTGAATTGCAAGATTCTGTCTTCAGAAATGTTGGTTTGAATTCTGCATTTCATCACTTACCAGTAAAAAGATGGAATCATAATCTTGGCTTAGGTTGGAAGGGACCTTAAAGATGGTCTAATCCCAATACTCCTTGCAGCAGATCAGGTTGATTAGAGCCCCATCCAACCCATCCTTAACACTTTGAGGGATGGGGAATAAATATTAATGTTATTCTTTGATATAAGATTTTGTAAAAGTACTACTAAAACCTTGAAATACTACACCTTTCACAACCATGAAATACTGAAGTCACTGAATTTGCTTTTACAGAAGTACAAAACTTCTAATGTTCTTAGTCAAAAATTTCACTTCTAGTAAAGAGAAAAGTTTACATGTAGGTAATTCAGTCTTGGGATATGGGATCTTTGGCATTGAGATTTTTTTTTTTTGTGATATGGATATTTGTCATGTGAAGAGGATTTATTCTCTAGAAGAGATTATGAAATTTTTCAACCAGCTGTGTAAACAACGTTTTGCCAGAATGTGGAAGAAAAAGTGTAAACCCACAGAAATCTTATGTAATCTTTAAAGTATTAAAATGCAAGTGAATGTGTCCATCTTATCCCACAAAACACAACAGTATTTTGTATCAGACTCTTGTTTCCCATATGAAATTTTGAAGAGTTTGTGTCTGAGATATATGCCCTGTCCTATTATTAACCAGTAATCTCAGAGTAAGTCCCTGGCAAGTGTGAAGGACAAATTAAGGTGCCAGAGGTCCAGGTACTCAGGCTGTTTTCCACTCAGTTGTTTATTCATTTCCTTCTTCCACTTTTTCTCCTTTTTCACAGGAAGAAAGCTCTGGTAGTGGAGGCCCCGAATCGATGTTTTCACATAATAATGTACTTTTTAACCTTGATAAATAGGGGGAAGCTTATCTGTTCTTCTGAGAACTAGATCTTGAGTGATATGAACTGAAAGGTAACTTCATCAGCTATCAATGAACTTGAAGGATTTGGGTGTCCCTTCATGTCACTGTGTGCACACTTACAGTCCCTGTAATTACAGGGTAGAGTGCTGCTGCTCGCTAAACTATCAGAGAGGTCACTGATAATAGAGATCCTTTGGTTTCTTGGGCAAGGGCGGATATGTGGGCTCATTTGTCTGAAGGAGGCATTTCCTCAGCTGACAGCATCGTTCAGAGAGGCAGAGCCCCCAGCACAGGGCCAGAGCTGAGCTGGGGCCGTGGAACGTCGGCGCTTCTCGCAATTCAGAACCCTCTTGCAGTGCATGGAGAGAGGGAAACCTTAGGGTGTAACAGTACATCCTGTCCTTTCTCCTCCAGAACCTTGGAGGAATAACCATGAGTAATAAAGTCTGTGAGTTTCAAGCCCATGGTTTACTGTTTGCAGAGACAGTTCAGGATGTTCCTTATCAAACTCTGACCATGTGTTTTAGAAAAGAGTTGCAAAACTGCAAATACTGCCTTGTTTTTACTTGCTGTGACTTCAGTCATTATTAGTGCATGTTAAAGTCCTACTGGAATGAAAGAAAAATCCATGAAGTTGAATCCTTGGATTTGAATGTTACTCTACAAATTTAAGTTTGTAGCGGAATATTTATTTCGTCTGAAAATTAAAAAGGGGTAATTAGAGGCCTTTATCTTGACTTAGAAAGGGAAGTTAAAAGGGCTTATCATTATCATTCTATCTAGAAGACAAAACTGAATTTTTTATCCTAAAATTGTGTGTCCTTACGCAAACACCGATTTATATTTATTTCTCTTCATGTATTGACTTGATTAGAAATGACTAGGTGGTGCTCTGAGACAACCCCATTGCAGGGTGAATCATCTTAATGCCACTTTTTCATGGCTGCTCATATTTTAAGTGAATGCATTTTACTTGCAAATAAGAGGTGATAACCATGAACACTAAAAATATAATGACTTAGTTAATGAGTGATAAACTGCTGTGGTCTTATGATCACATGAAAATACTTGACTCCCATGGAGCAGAGAAGTTTTCAGCTTTCAGATTGTAATTAATGAAGTGTTAGAATTCTTGTAAATCTGAGTAGGATGTAGAGTCTCAAGGGATTGTGGATTTTTTTAAGCCAAGCCTAGAGTGTAGATATCATACATAGAACCTACCTTTCTAAGTACTTTGCTTTGTAATTTAACCATTGTACCTGCTTTCAAATAAGAAGCAGCTCATCTAATTTAATATGTTGCCACATGTAGTATTAACTCCATTATGGATATATTTTCTTGCATCTAGTGAACTCTTTCCTAAGGCTGAAGACAAAAAGCTGTGGTTCCCAGAAACTGATTGATACAAGAATCCACTCATCTTTGAAAGCCTATAAATAAGTACATGTTACAGCAAATTTGTCAAAAAATCAGAGGCAAACATCAGACTGGATTAATTTTTTCTAAATGTCATGACTTCATCATGGGATTTACTCTGTCAGTAGCTGTTAGGTTGCTAAACATTTATGAGCATTGATTCCCTCATTTGTAGGCTAGCTATGTGTTGCGTGTATCTTCACTTTACCAAAATAGTTGGGTTCTGGCACATTTTATTCTAAAGCTTTTCCCGATACAGTTTTTCTTCCCATACCAGAAGATTTTTATAAGCAGTGATATTTTGATGATGAAAATAATAACAGTTTGAAAGACGTTAAAATTGGTGAATGGTTTCCCACAAATTCAGTAATAGCTGGATGCTGCTCTATTTTCCACTGACACAGGCGATGATTGCTTGATAATTTGGTGCTATATCTACACAAGCATGCTCTGCGTGAGTTAAGAAAAATAGCACATATTTTAGCTTGGAGTTGCTAGCTGTAGTTTTGTATAAGCTTTAACAAGCAGTAAAATATGTGCTCTGTGCTTTGCAGTGACCTTCGTTGTTGGATAAATTGCAGGAAAAAAATAAAAATCCAAGACATGCTTAGAAATTCTTTGTTTGGAGGGCTAAATCTGGCCTGTATTCTGCTGTCCTAGTTGTGCATAGTGATTGGAGACCTTTTCAGCTTGGGCAGACACAGACCTTCAAAGGGGACAAGCAAAGCACTTAGGTTTTTTTCTATTTTACAATGCTCTCTGTGTGTATATATGCCTAAAATAGAGCAACGTGTTCATTCTGAGCTGTAGATTTCTTGTTGACATATATGGGTTTTATGTAAATTTGAGAAGCATTCACACCTCTGAAAATATCTGGAAGGTTATTTTTATCAATAACTTAAGCACTGTAATTATTTGGAAGCTAAATGTCAAGAATTATCTGTGCCCCAAAATTAACTTGGGCATGCTCGAAGCAGCTCTTGTTGTATCAAGATTTTCTTTAGTGCTGGAACAGCAAATTATGGCAGTGTGATCCTGTAGGATTAACCCCTCAATCCTGGCTTTAACACTGGCTGGTGGAGGATGTCTAGGAAGCAAAATAAATGCCCAGTACTAGATCCAGTAATCCTCAGCTCAAGGAGTTTGAGTCAGAGGTAGGGCCTTTGTGTTCAGTGGTTTTGGATGAGACAGTTCACATCACACTTAATAATGCACACCATACTTTATATAAATATTTTGAGAGAACATAATCTGGTCATTATGCTTAATTGTTATCATTTTCATTCTAAAGGTGCTTCAGCAGAGACAAATATCCTAACATCTTGCCTATGAAAAACCTTCTGATGTGGAGCAGTCTCCAACTCACCTGCAATTTCTTTGTTGCCCTTTGCATTTCTCCTTTAACAAGCTACTTTATCCTTTTATATGACTGTACTAGATATTTTTCTTTTCTGTCAGGAAGTAAAACTTGAGAATGCAGTGATTGCTGTGAAGGTGTTGTTCAGAATAATGTTTTGAATCAGAACATATCATGACATGATGACTTTTTGATTCCTTGGAAAGATGATCTGAGGTGCTGTCATGTACACTGTGTCACACTGGAGTATTACATCAGATTGAGACTGACCCAGTATTTACTAAGTAATGATCTGGGTTACCAGAATGTTGTTGGGCTTTTTTCCTGCCTGTGAAGCATTTCTGGTCTCATTTAGTGTGTACTGGATAGATACTATTTATTCAGGAACAGATACTATATTTGATGGAACATTTTCTCTTAGCAGATGCCTTTTAAAAGCGGTATTCAATAGTGTTTTGTCTGTGTATTGTAATGCTTATTTTGGCAAATAAACTTTGAAGTTCAAAGTAGTCAAAGTTTTCTTTATCAGATGTTAAACAGAAGCCAACAACACATTTGATACCTAAATGAATCTCATTTTCCCTCCTCAGCTACGCCTCCAATTTAAGAGTTACTTTTTGGGTACTACAACTAGCCCCCCAACATGTCATGTTCTGTGCTGCTGAGATTCTGAATTGTAGGGGTAGCTCTTGTATAATGGAAGGGTTGGTAAGAAAGGTGTATTTTGAGGAAGTGTAGCAGCTGTGATAATAATATATCTACTTTTGTACCACAAGTAAACAGAATGTGCACATGGAACTTACAGCATCATTTAAGGCTGTTCAGCTGTACCTTTCAGAGGTTACACTACCATGAGTTTGTCATTTTGATTCAAACATTTCATTGTAGCACTTCTGAGTAATTTCTTTGGTAGAAGTTAAAGCCAGCAGGTCTTGGACAGATTCTAGTAATGACTTTATGTAAATCAGTTTATCTCCAGATATTTAAATATAATTTCTGTACATTATTGGCAATGATAACACATTACATGTTGCCTACACATAATGCTGGCTCAGAACACTGTTGCTAAGTATACTGTTGCATGCAGTATTTCTCATTAAAGTGTATGACAGTGTTATAAATATCTTTCTGGTTTGTGTTGGTAAATAGAAACATATTCTGTATCACACCACCATAAACTTATTCACATTCTCTGGTGTTTTTTTGTGAAGAATGCAGCCAGTAGTGATGAAGTTAAATATAGGATATCCACTTTTCTCAAATACAAAATATGTGGTGGATGCAACAAATATCTCTTGCTTTGTTTTCTTGTCCCAAGATTTTAGTCTAATTTTGTATCTTAATTGACTGATCTATAGTTTTCTTGAAAACAAATTTCTATTACCAGATTACTGAGTGAACAGGCATACACAAAAACAAACAACCAAACAATGACATTCTTAGTGTTGAAAGATGGTGAAAGAAGCTGCTGGTTCCAGCTGAAGTAGGAGGAAAACACGGTTGGACTGAATTTGGTCAACCATAGGCAGCAGCAAGATAATCAACTGTTACACTGTCTTCATTACCTGATGAATGGTGAATTAGTAATCAAGTAAGCATGGAAGTATCTAGGAGAAAATAAGACATTGTACTTAAACAGCAGTCAACATGTTCATCTGAAATTACATAGAGGCAAAATGTGTTTGCTTGTTTTGTTTGAGAAGATCTCCTTGCTCTTCATTTCTTAAAAATAAAATTCTTTGTACAAGTCTTGAAGGTAGGAAAGGGACAGTATTTCAACCTTGGTTCATGAAGCTGTTTTACCCCCAGTCCTGCAAGAGATGATGGTGACAATAATAGCATCACACTCCTTTTTCCAGTGGGATTGAGTAAAGTCTCTTTATGAGGTGCACATTGATGGAATCTTTATAGTTATTCATCAGAAGAGGTTTGGGATCATGTTCGGGTATGTTTTTCATTATTATGATGCTACACTTTATGGTAGGAGCACTTCAGTAAGGATGAATGGAAATTCTTCTGGGGAGCAGCCTTCATTATCAGGGCCTTCTTTTGGCCTTTGGGCCAAATGTTCTCTGTGTGCAGTGTTGCCTTGGTTTTAATAAATTTCCACCCAAGATATGAAAAGAAGCATTGTCCTCTGAGTGAATAGAAATGATTCCACTCAAACTCTTCTCCTGGCTTGTCCAGCAGTTTTGTTAGCCTTCAGGTCTTCTAGATGCTAAGAAGGGGTGGAATGTATATTTATTTCTTCTGAGATTTCTCTGTTATGCAGAACCTTTCAGTTACCTGATAGAGAAAGGTAGCTGCAATAAAGCAGGGAAGCTGGATAACAGGCACGGGATACATCTGAGAGCTTGCCCCTGTAAAATTGTTACCTTCAAAGGCTTCCAAACTCTAGGAGCTAAAACTCCATGCATTCTTTCCCTTGCCTTAATTGTTTGATATAACTCAAATTTCAAGTGGGAGATTATTCTACTCCCTGGAAAAGGAGCTCTCATTAGCTGCTGCTGCTGAAGTATGTAGTAATCAGTAGAGTAAAGATGAAACTATGTTACAGGAATTTCATTTTCCATTAGATGCTTTTGGATCACTGATAAGAACTTCTATGAGTTCCCAAAGGAGACTCTGTCTCCACGTGGTGCAGATTCCTAAGTAAGGAGCCATCTCATGAGCAGCTACACTGCTTGTCTGAGGTCAGCAGGCTCAGTGAGGAGTGTCTGTCACAGGGTCTATCAGCTGGGCTTTGGGGCTTTTTCTGTAAATTTACTGGTTTCTAAATGCACATCTCTTAGGAGGCTGGACAGGAGTCAGGGAGCTCAGTGGGTCTGTTTGCTGTGCCCACACTGTGAGGGTGCAGGACTTTGACAAAATGATATTGGCATGATGCAGTTTAAAAGGAAGTTTCTGTGCAGGATGCCTACACGTTCCAGTTGCTCCTTGGGGGTGTCTCTGGGAAAGCCCCCAAAATGAGCTCCCATAGGGCAGGTTGGGAGCAGCTGGTCATGGTTTTCCTGTTCTACCCAATAGTGTGGTGTTCTCATTCAGCACCATCTCGTGTCCTCCTGTTGAGGGGATCAGAAGATTTGGCTCAGCTGTTAAATGGGGTCTAAGGGAACTCCAGACACTTGCTGCATTTGTGCTGGCAGTAATGGTGGTGCTTGCTGAGATAAACATTTTGTAAAAAAGACATCAATAATCTTTGCAGTAGGATGGACTGTTAGTGATGGGATCTCATTTTCACCAGAAACTGTGAAACTATGGCAGGCAAGTTGGAACTAGGTGGTTAAAGGCCCCTTCCAACACAAACCATTCTATGATTCTGTGGAGGTGCAGGAAAATGAGGAAGTACGTTCTGGAAGTCATCCACCATTTTTTATTTGTATGAATTAGTGTCTTTGATAGCACTTTTATATTTCTATTCTATGTTTTTATGTTTTCTGTCAGCCTCCAAAATGCAGGTTAATGCAACTTTTTTGATACCATAATTTTTGTGTAGTACAATTTGTTCTCTTTTTTTTTGAAGTAGAAAGTTATTTTGTGCTGAAGGCTGATGTGTGTGATAGTTTGAGTACTTCTGAGAAGAGCCTTTTTATTTAGATCCTCAGTCAGCTGTACCTCTCTTTTTAATCTTCAGCTGGAGACAACAGCTGGGAGAGGCGTGCTCTGGGTTGCTTTCATTGCTGATAAATGCTTCAAAAATCATTAAAGAGAGGGCTCTTTCATGCTGAGGAAAAGTCCTGCTTTGTTGCCTGTCCTTCCATGAAAGCGTAGAAGATTTAGTGTGTCTCATTAGCATTAGTTATCTGTTGCCAATCTGCTGACTACCTCTGGAAGAGTAAGGCAGCAGTTTTTAGTGTTATTCTCAGCTACCAAAATGCCACTTTATCCCTTGTTTTGCACAGAGAGTTTGGACTCAAACTGTGCATGAATCCAGTTTTGTCTGGGGTGTAGAGGGCGAAGGAAATAGCCAAGTCCTTAGTGGATGCTTTGCATGGAATTAGTATTAAGGTCATATGCACTAAACCCCACAGTGAATATAGAATTCATTTATCTGAAATTAGAGTATTCTCAAAACTTTTTTCCTTTGGACCAGAACACTTTCAAAATTTTAGTTAGGGTCAGAACTTTGTTTTCTGGATAGTTTGTAAAGAAATGTCAGCTTTCTATAGCCGAATGTCTGTTTTGTGGTGTCAAAGTCCATTAAACACCAGTTTATATAAAGTTTATACTTTAGTTGCTTTATTGAACATTCTTCAGCAAAAATGTGTTGTGATGTAATAATTGGTTTTTCATATTTTAAACAATGTCTACATACAGCAAATTAGGGCAATAATATGTTGAATTCAACATGAGGTTTAGTAATTTGTAGAGGGGAGATCACTGCTGGAAGTTCACAAAGTGCTTTTATGTTGTAGTCAATTCTAAATTATTTGAGAATTAAAAATGTCACTAGTAAATGCGTATTTGAAATACTAATTTCTGTCCTAGTGGTATAGTCTTCAATTTGCAAACTGTTTTTGGTTATCCAGCTGTGATAAGGGTGTGGTTCATCACCTTTCCACAGCTGAAGTGTCAATGACATGCAGGTTTTCACTGGGGTTCAGTACCTGAACCTGCAGCTAGGGTAAGGGGAGATAGAAAGACAGTGAAATGTGGGTAGCTGATTGACAGTGCAGACAGTGCACAGGAATGGTGCTGTATCATTTTATCTGGTTTTTATTAAGAATGTTGCCAGACTCAAAGTGTAAGTGCTTTCTATATTGTAGTGTTGAATCTGCTATTGGACTTTTAGGATTTCAGCGTCCTGTGATTGTAGGTTTCAGGTGTTGAGCTGTGCTACATAAGGTGGATTTATGTGCATGTGAATTAGGGGTCCTCATTTTTGTTTTGCTCACTGGCATTTTTTTACTGTTGTTTGAGATTTGATTTCTTCCTGGTTGCTGATATGTATATAAATTATGGTACTTCTCTCCTAGAATTTGAAGCTAGTAGTGATTGGCTGAAAAAGCAGTTCATGTGCTAATGCAAAGATGTAAGAGTGGGAGCCCTTTTGTGTCTTTGGAGGGTGACATTTCTGGAAAAGTGGGGCTTGGGGCTAAGAAGGACCAGCAGGAGAACTCTACTGCCTGTACAGCCAGGGAATCTGGTGTGCAGAGTCTCAAGGACATTAAAAATTATCCACATTAGGTTTCTTTGCAGAACAGTAGACAGAGCCTATAAGTGGGTAATAAGGAATTTAGGGGTGATAGAGGTGAGGCTGACACAGTTATTTGTGAATGAATTCAGGGCAAATTGGATGTATTGCTTCCAACCTAACATTCTTACTAAAGCTAAATTTCTGCCTGGATACTTGGTGAGAATTGTGTTTAATATTCTTGGGTTTGAAAGTCAAGTATTTAATAAACTTGGATATTTTGTTTCATTCCTGGGCAGTGTCCCAGTTCATGATGCTGTTGAAATGAAAATGTTTTTAATGAGTAGTGTTGAAAGGCACAGCAGAGATCTCAATATTGATGGTATTTAAGTATTAATCAGGAACATGGCATGTAGTGGGAAGTAACTATGTTCTTATATAAACTTTGTTGCTTTGATATGACAAGAGGTTGGGTTTTTCTGAAGTTAAGACCTGGATTGGTTCCATTTGTAGTCATATAAACTAGGAATTTCTTCATGAGATGTCTATATACAAAAATATTTTCCTCTTGTCTGAACTAAGTCTTTGTTGGTGTTGGCTTTATTAACCATTGTAATTCAATTTAAAAGGCACAGATATGACAGCATAGCTTTGGGTTATTTTGTATAAATATCATATTTGTGCTATTAAGCATTTATGGTGACAATGAAGTGACTCTTCTGACTTCACTGGTTGATGTGAAGTCACTTTAACAGCAAGGAAGGGGAGTTACCCTTCAGTGAGTAAATGGATGTTATACCAATAAAGTTTCCATACATGACTGATTCAGGAATGCAAGCTGAAGAGTTTCATAGGTGAGAAATGAGGGACGTGGAAGGGTTTTGATGAGCAGTGAGGATTACTTATTCAGTTTCTGGATTCCAGTTTTGATTTTGGCTAACTAAATGACCACATCTCAACTCAACTGTTTTTCTCAGGCTGAGGAGGAAAACACAGAAAGAAAAAAAAAAACTATTAAATTTTGGAAAACTCTAAGCATTTCCAAAACATTCAGAATTGCAGAAAAGGTTAGGACTTATTTGCATCATGAGTATTATAAATACAAGTGTTACATAAACCATTTATGATTGCATATTCAGAAGACTTGTCTTATGGAAGGTCTTACTTTTTTGTTAAATCCAAACACTTCTAAAATTTAACATGACCTTTAGTTGGAAAAGTAGAATACATCACCAAAGGTGGGATAAATAACTTTTGTATAAACTCATGAAGAGGTTGTAGAAACCTGTAAAGACTGATGTTCAGATTTGAAGTCAAGTTTAATTATATATATGAAATGTTATAAGTAGTCTTAAAAATATATTGAAATGTATTAAAAACCAGATTCATCATTAGCTCTTGTCTCCTCTTCCCTGCTGGAGGGAACTTGTTCTCAGATCTGCCAGGCAAACTGTCACTGTGGTTCTCCCCTACTCTCATATTTCAAAGTGACTTTAACTGAAATAGGTATAATAATAAGCCCCACTTTTTTTTCCCAAACTAATCAGTGATGAACAGCTACGAATAGACTGAATGAGGGTCTCCTTTCTGCTCTTCAGCTGGATCCAGATGTTTGTCCACAGTTTGGTTTCCACATTTGACACACCATATTAACAACTGTTCCCCTCTGTGAGGGATTCTGCTACCAGAATTCCCTCCTTTTGTTGGAATCACAGGAGGGGAGTGAGGCTGAGAGCTTTATTGTCACACAGCAGCAGAGGGGACTGGACCAAAGCAGAAGTACTTGAGCAAGGGACTTGCATGAAATTTCCCATGATGGATTGCAATCTATAATTTTCCAATAAATTTACATTGGTATTTGAATGCTGATCCTTTGACTGTGGAGTAATGCAATTTCAGAATTAGTGAAAAAAAAGAACTAAAATTCTGGGAATGGAAACAGAGGTTTTCTTGTTTGTTTTTGTTTGGCCCTCTGTGGACTGTTTTGTGGATAAATGGTATTTACATCAACACATGGCCAAAATGTTAATTGTACTAGTTCAGGTAATTCAGAATTAATGTCTCTCTTTATGCTTCAATGCATTTGCAGAGTAGAAGCCTTAATACATACATGAGCATGCAACATTTGGTAACGAGACATTATTATAAATTTGTTAAGTGCACAGATGGTACCTTTGATGCCATACAAGGCATGAAGAGACATGTTGCCAAGTTCTTATTTTAGTTATACTGATTGTGACTGTAATTCTGCAGTTCTAGAATTATATCTGAATTTAGTCCTGGCTTTGGAAGGAAAAAACCAAACAGAGCAGCTGAAAAATAGTGTCTTTTTTTTTTTCTTCTTTTTTTCCTGAGACCCAATGCACACAGATGGTTTAATTATTGAATTTAACTTATAGTGAAAAATCTTGATGCATACATGCAATGAGTTAAGTCTATCTTTGGGGTTTATTTCAATTTTCTTTTATTTCTGCATTATTAAATGTGAGGTATTCAGACAGGAGCAGCTTCTCTATTTTGGTATTTTTAAAGTTAAGCTGACAAATGCCTATAACAAGCTGCATACTTCCATGTGACAAGTGTGGATGTCATTTAAAGCGTGTTGTGTCAAGCTGCTGTTCCTCAAAGAGCAGAGAGCTCTGCCAGTGACAGAGCATCTGCTCTCTGTTGACATTGTCAGAGGTCGAGGTCAGTAATGGTATTATGAACTCCTGGATACTTAGCAAAGAGCAGGGGAAAGCTTTTCTGTCTCTAACATGTTTTGTGAGCTGTTTGCCACCACTGTCACTGATGTGTCTGATTATAAAAACCTGCTGTTTGTAGTTTCCTTAGGTGAATTTGCACATTGCTTTTACTACACTCTCAGAGATCTGAGAGCTTGGAGTATTTCCATCTGATCATAAAATATAAAAGGTGTTGTCAGGCACACTTCTGGTGGGTTGGATGGCTTTGATCATCAGGATAACTTTCTCATCTTTGCAGTGTATCTTTTGAAGCTTGGGCCTTAGGAATAGAGATCTGTGCTTCTGAAGATTATATCACAGAGGTGACAGTGTTAGGTACTGCAGAGGAGCAGCTGGGGAGGCTGAGGTGGTATCAGAGAGCTACTAAGGGCAACAGGAGGCTGAGGTATAATTTGGGCAGTCTGAGCACAGCCTGGTGTGCAGCAGAAAGGGGATGTGATCAACAGTTGCTGTTCTTGTATTGTTTTAGTGACATTTTGCTGATCCAGCAAAGCTGTGGCCAAAGCAAATCGCAGAGCAAAAATGTGCTTTGCTGGTCTTGCTTTGCTGATGCTTCTGGAGGAAAGAAAACCTAAAAGATGTTTCTGTACCAGTGAAAGCATTGCTACTAATACTGTACCAGAAATTAATGTGCTTTGTATCTTCTATGAAAAGCATGAGAAACTAAATTTTCCTTCCAAATGGGAAATTGTCACTAGTTTCTGCTTTGGTGTAACACAATTCTAAGCAATTTAATAGTAAGCCAGAAGAGCTTTTTCATTGTCATGGTGTATTTAATTAAACAGAATTAGGAAAAAATAGGACACAAGTTTTGTGCTTAATTAAAATGTTAATTTATAATTACAGGAGGTGCATATGACCTTAATAAGTTGTTGTGTAATAATCTTTTTCTTGTCAGATCTTGCTTCTAAATGATGTAGCAGCAGTAACATTTCTTGTTAGAGTGGTTTTGGTAATCAAAAGCAGCTCCAGTTTGGTACTCTCTGATCAGTAATGCATCTTAAGCACAGTTTCTTTTTTACACTTCATATGAGTGCTCTCCATTAGGTAGCAAGGCACAGCCTCTCTGAAACTCTACGAAAATTTCATTTGTGGTCTTGCAAGCTGATCTTGGCACAGCAACCTCTTCCCTGCCCCATGGAGATCTGCAGGTTTTGCTGGAGTGCTGCAGCAGTGCCTGGAGCATGGAGGGCTGTGCCCTCAGCACATGGGCTCACTCTTAGGCAGGTGAGGTGTGCAGAGCTGGAATGTGTTACCAGGATCTTTTAAATGCGTCGTATAATTGGATCTTATTGATTGCTCTTCATGTCCCTCTGTGCTAGGTAAATATTTTGTTATATTTGAAACGTGGATACTGAGGTACTGGGGACGTCAGACTTTGGGCACTTTCCTGTGTGTTTATGTTCCTGAAACTTCTGCTGACTGGCAGGGCAGGGGCAGTTCTCCCCTGGGACTGCAGAGCTCAGGCTTACATGGTGTTGCATGTGTGAGCCAGTGGCTGTTTGATGGCTGCTTTTCATCTAGGATCTGCTTGGGGATAATTTTTACAAGTTTGCTTGTACTTTTGGATTTTACTCTTTCTTCAGTGGTCTGCAAGCCATGTAAAGCACACCTCATGTACACTGTATTTTGACATAATTTATGTTCCTTGCTGTCCATTACCCTGAAGTTGATTTGTCTCCCTCCAAACCATGCATGGCTGCCTGCTGTTAGAAACAATTGTTTGAGCCAAACCAAGTGAAAGGAAAGCATCAGGTGATAGAGACAAGTTTTGGTCCAGACTCAGCACACTGGGTACGGAGCCTGTGCCCTGTCATTACAATAGTGTGTCTAAAGGGCTATAATGGTCTTTGTGATGTGACAGAGAAGTCAAAGTAATCCTGAAAAGTTGGTATATCAGAACAGATTGCAGTCATAAGAGTAATTTGAACTTTTTAATGGTTGCAAACTTTCAAAATGTTCCTCCAAAGAGATGGTTGTGAGGAATTGTGTAAGCAGATGCTTTCCCAAAACTCTCATTTATCAAAAATCATTTGGGACTTGTGAGGGGTGTGCATGCTCTGAGGAGCACATGCTTACAAACACTTGCAGTAGTTACTGGGTTTACAAATGTACAATTGTCTTGGTTTGGAAAGACAGGTATCTGTCAGGGAAAACTGGAGTTTCCTTTGGAATGGAGAATGTAAAGCCTCCTTCCTCCAAATTATTACAATTTTGCAATTAGAAGCTTTCAGGTAAAAATATGGGAATAGGAATAACAGTTCTTTACTAGGAATATTAAAAAATACAAATGCAGTAATACAAAGAACAAGCAAACAAACAAAAGTCCTAGAAAACTCTCACGGAGTCAGGAATACGACCTGACACCCTGTTGGCCAGGGTGTTGGAAGCAGTCCAAATAAATCCTCCTGGAGAGACAGATGTGGTTCTGTGGAGTAGAGATGATCCCGGTAAACAGGTTCAGTGGTGGTGAGTCCAGACTTCCTCTGGGAATCCAGTGGAAAAGAGAATGTCTGGGGTCCCTGTGTCCCCATTTTTATCTTGGTAGGGAATGGTTGGCTCCTCCCCACTGGGTGGAGCATCTCCCAATGGGATGATGGAATGTGTGATGTCACTGGTGAGCCTTAATGACCCATTAACAGAAGATATCCCCCAAGGGTGGGGGATGGGGGTGTGTGTGGTGACAGGGGATGGTTGGACAAAGTTGATGAAAGGGATGAGAAACCCTGCCCCACCTGGTTTAACAGCTGGTCTATTATCAGAAGGCATCCACCCTCCCCACTGGAGTTAGAAGAGATAAAGAAAAAAAAAGAAAAAAGAAACCACCTCCCAACTGCTTTCTACAGATGAAATAGAATACACATTTTTTTTTGTTACATAACCCAAGACAACAACATTCTACCATGTTTGTAATGTAAATTCTTTCTCTACCAAGAGTTACACATTAGACATGCAGTGCCTGTAGTGAACTGCAAAGAAAATTTAAGAACCAACCCAGTGAGGTCGTAGCTGTTGCTCCCAGGTGTGCTGTGGGAGTTGGCAGGTGATAACACTGGACAAGTTTTTGGGCCAATGCCTTTGGGAACCCTTAACTTCATAGAGGAAAAAAGGAACAGTGCTGACACACCGATGCTGTGATAATACAGGAATGCCTGCCTGGAGGTGGATTAGCAAATGACCCTCATCAAGAGTAGCTTGCAGAAGATAATCTTATTTCTTGCTCTCTATCTTTGTCCTGTTTCCTCAGATGTTTGCAGGCATATCTTCGTGCCCAGTCCATGCTGTTAGGCCTCTCTGAGGAAATATTTTCTGCCACAGCAGTGAAAATGCAATGATTAAAACTTCCTAGTTAGCTATTTAAATATTAACTGGCAACAAATACAGTGAAATACTTCTAATACAGTGAAATCTGATGTGTTCAGCTACCTGTTCTCACTTCCAGTATAGGTTTTAGAGTACCCAGGAGATCCTTGCATGGTTGGTGGTTAACATGTGGTGCAGGTTTCTGTCCTGATAGTTTTGAGGCAATAACATTCGTTTTCTTCAGAGAAATAAAGAGATTAATAAAACAGTTGAATCTTAGATTATCTCAGATTCCTTACTTGAATATAGAGTTAATTTCAAAGAAGCAGTGTTATTCTTGAATAATTCTATAGCTTCCCAAGTGTTGCTGCAATAGTTTTCTAAATGAAAATTGCAGTCATATTTTTAATGTGATAATCAGATTCTTCATCTTATAAAGAAACTAAAATGCACAGAAATTGACATAAAACAGCAATTTTGGTGTTTGCTTCTCAAACAGAATTTTCAGTTCTATAACAAAAGTCATAGTACAAGAAATTAAGATGAGAAATAAAACAGAATTCTTATGTGCAATTGTGTTTCATTTATCAGGGTTTGTTTACTTATTTCTTAATGTGGTCAGAGGCTTGGGTGTACACATGGAGCAGAAGTGCTACACCCAAGACAAAATAAATGTTGTTCTCTCATCTGTTGACTGCCCTTATGATTGTTTGCAGGATCAAGTACTGTGGTTTTGTCCTTATGAAATGTGTTGTACACACAAAGTTAGAAGCTGCACCACAGGAAAATTCTCATAAAAATGAGGTTACAGGATTTCTTTCTTTGAGCAAGTAAATTATTTAGCCCTGTTCCTTACCCAGCTTTTCCTTGGCTAGGAGTGTTCAGTCTTGTTTCAGTGTCACAGAGAATAAGAGGAATATAGGCTTGGGAAGAGGCTGTTAACTCCATTCTCAAAAGTGGTGTCTTTTCTCTAGCTAGAATAGTGGCAAAATTGGTTGTGTAGATGGACTAATAAAAGTCCATCTTACTGCACCAGATTAATCATGAGCACAAAAATGTGGAAACTCTGGAACTTTGCAGGAAAGAAGGGGAAATCTGTGTGTATGCGTGTGTGTGCGGCGTGCATGACTGCAGCCTGAATGAATACTGAAAAAACTAAAACTTGAAAAATTTCAGTTTGAATAAAAAATAGTACCTAATGTTTATAAACACAGTTCCTTAATTTATCTTCTATGACCATAGCAGGGCTATAGTTCCCCTCCATAGAAGATTTCCATGCTATTGCAGTAATAGGGGGTGAAAATACTGAAATGTTTTAAGGCTGGTGGAAAGTTTGTCAGTACACTCATTGAACCTGTTGCTGAAGAATTGTGAGATACTGTTTATTTTAGTATAACCAATATTTCATATTTTTCAAGAATGCTATAAATTAGCATTATCCTTCAGGAATTTTTAAATGCCTAGTTACATTTTTAATGAAAAACAAACCAAGTAATTCTTTTGTTCAACTGGAATAAAGGTGCAGATCAATAAACATGGGTTATAACTAATACTGTGGTTATTGCCAAATAAATATGCTAGGTCTGTTTATGCCAGTAGCTCTACTTTCATTTTAAGTGCATTCCCAAATTACTTGGAAACTACTGGGTATCTATATTTGAAAGTCTGCTATTGGAATTTCTGTACCAGAAGAAGGAATGAATCATCTTGAATAACTTGTGTTCAAGTAATGTGATCCACACAATTTTTGCTGACTGTGGACAAAGATATTAATGTTAAAAGGGTTATGGTTTATGCATTCTCACAGGCTGTATCTTCTCAGGAGTTGGGAAGTGGTGGCTTTGAGTACTTGGTACAGACTCCCTAAAGTTCTGTACAATTACAGAAATCACATTAAAAGTAAAGTTGATTAGAGTGGAAAGAGCATCATAGCAGCCTGGCATGGTGATTCACTGCTAGAACACTTCTTTTCTGGAATTTTAATTTATTCTTCTTTAACCTTTTGGTCAGGTTATCTTTTTAAGGAAGTGAATTGCACCTCATGTAAGATGACAAATCCCTGCAAAATGGGAGTTCCCTTCTGTGAGACACTAAACTTGGATATGAAAGTGTTACAACTTTATATTTTCCCAAATCTTCTGACATTATTTTCTTACATAAAGCTATGAATTATAAAAACCCAAATGACTCATCATTTCAACTTGAAAAGCAAGCGGTCCCTTTCTATTTTCTATTTTTGCCTGGTCTATCAGCTCAGTTAATGCTGTGTGTGATATAGAGGTCCAAAGATGGAATTAAGAAGAACTTAAAAGAAAAAAGAAACCAGTGATTGAGGAAAAAAAAATAGTAGTAAGGAAATGATTGCATTTCTACACAGCATATAAGCATTTCTTAGGGAAGTTTGAGCAGTTTGAAGACAGCAGCTGTTGCAGCAGTTTAGGTTACTCTCAATGGAATGTACTCTTCTAATTGGGTTTTTTCTTTGTTGTGTTGGTGTTGTTGTTTGGGTTTTGTTTATTTATGGTTTTGCAAGCCACTCACCAGGAATGCAATTATATAATCCTGGTTTAATAATGGAATACTGTAAAATTGAAAGAATATTTTGCCTGTGAATCCAAGCTGATCTGGCTCTTGGCAAAAACCTGATTTTCCAGGAAGACTTTCAGGTTTTGGCCAATGGAAATACGTAGTAGCACAGGTCACAAAAATGTATAAAACTGCTGTTCCTTCTGCAATAACTTTTCATTATGTAATCCTTTGGAATGATCTGTTTTAACACATACTTGGAGAATAAAAGCATGAATCTCTTGGTTGTGTTGAAGTCTGAAAATAAGAGTCTCTGAATCCTGGTCCCAAGAAATGTTTATGGGAGAAAACACTTTTATATCTTAAACAGAAACAATAATTCCATGTAGGACCTTATAGGCTTTAAGGCACTACAAAGTTTCTGATTAGGAAACTGTGATACAAGTGGCAGCTATTAATAATAGTTAATATAAGAGAAAGAGGATATGTTGCTAACCTAGAAAAAAGATTATGCATGATATGTGCATGTTTCTTGTTATGGGACAGAGTAATTTTCTGATTTCTAAATGCACTTGAAAAGCCACATTTTGGGATACTTTGAGCTTTGTGTTTCTGTATATTTGAAAAGGAATAACTAAGAAATTGCAGGAGCATCACCTAGGTCTTTTTTAAAGACTCTCAGGGATTTATGATTAAAATTGCTTTATCTAGTGACATGGTAAATCAAAGATAGTTTAAATGTATTCTGGTCTGAATTACTTTGCATTTCTCCTTCAGTAGTTACTGTCTAGAAGTTTTCCTTGTAGAGGATTAGAAGACGAAGACAATGAATGCCAAAGTCACATGCCCTGGGAACTCGTTAGCTTTCCTGCAATCTTGTAATCAGAGCTCCATATAAAGAAAACTTCCCTTGTGGATGTACTAATCTAGGAAGCAGGCCCATACTGATTATGTAAGGGGAGTTGCTTTAGATGGAGTTTTCAAATGTTACTTTGTTACAGATGACTCTTTGCTCTTGAAGTGTTATTACGTTTACTAATTGCTAAAGAACTCTAAATTATTCTTATCAAAAATAGGTCACCTATTTTGTTTTCTAGCAGCACTATTTTATATTTTGAAATCTTCTTGTACATTTTTGGTCTGGTCTAGATTAGGAGAAATCTTTGAATTGATCTGCTTACTATCCTTTAGATTTTTCTAAGCTACTTTTGTGCTTCCATGTGTATAAAATGTTTGGATTGTAGTCAAATGAGTAGAACCAAATGAGTAGACGAAATCAGGAATTTGGTAGAAAAGGCACATTTATGTTGAACTGGGAGGTAGACATGTATTTTCATAGATAATTATTAATTTAGGAATTATATGTTCCATATTCAATTGCGAGTTTATCTTTATTCACCATTTATTGATTCAGAACATTTTGTTAAGTCACAGTTAAAGATACCTGGTTTTATTTACTATACTGTATTAATTTAAATTTAGAGGGGAGATGGTCAGGAAAAGGTGTTACTCATCTAAGAATTCTCTTCAGCATTATGTTAACCAATTTTGCCAGCAAGCCCCCTAATTTGTAATGTCAGTGCTCAAGTATGCACACTCAGCTTTGCTTCACTGCTCTAGACTTTATTTTGTAGGCAGTGCTGTGGGCATTGTAGCAAGAGATGAACCAAGAAAATTCTGCACCTGGCCTGGCCATTTTGAGTACCTTTCCTTTGGCTTTTCTCTATGCATGAAAACAGCTAAAGCAGGAGTATGGCTATTCCTGCTGGAGAAGGAGTTTAAATATTAACTCATGTGTACGGTATCTATCAAGTTGAGCTGGTTGAGGAACATTATCCTGGCTTTTATCATGATTTGTTTTATGGCCCCTACTGTAAATTGCATCTCTGTAGAATAACAAATGTTCCTAATTAGAATTGCTAGAACTGCTTTTATTAAATAAAACAGTTTCTATAGGACTTTGCTTAGTCATCAGAACAAGTATTCAAATGTAAATGGATACAGAAGCAAAGTCTATGAGCACACATTGGCGTGAAAATGGATTTCAGCCAGTTTTATTCTAAATGCTCAGTTATTGTGGTGTTCATTTAAATTGCAGTGTCTGAAAAGTTTTCTGACATGAATAATGACAGAATATTGATCTAGAGAAACAACAAGAACAGTTTGTTGTATAGAGTTCACAACAGAGTAATTGGATCTTGGAACTGGACAGTTTTCTTTTTCATTGACAATTTAAAAAGTCTTCTATAATAGGGATAGTAGAGAGAAAAAGTTCTCCAGCTTGTTTACAACTCTTTAAAACAAAAAATGCAATACAGTCAAAAATCTTGACTTGTTTTTGGTTGTTCTCCAGGTGGTTTTTTGCTATTTTTTGTTTGAAGCATTGTGAATATCAGAATATATCAAATAAAATATGTGTCTAACCCCATTTCATATCTGTTGAACCCCATGTAAATATTTCATGTCCTTCCAAATAAGGAAATTATGATCAATTTGAAGAAACAAATTTTTAAAAAGGGATTTTATTAAAAGTATTGTGGAATGCTCTTGGAAATTCTGGGAAACTTTTAATAATGAATATTTTTACTCATCTTGGCAGTTGTGGTAGAGGAGCTCATTGAAGACATGCTGATCTGTTGGACCCTCAGTTGTGACTAGGCTCATTAAGAGGTCTTAATGCAGAATTCTTAAATTAGATTTTTGTGTAGGAATGTACTCCTAAGGTATCACAGATTTGTTCATTAAATATTGTGAGCAATGTTTCTGCAAAGAAGAAAGCTTTTTTTTAAGGGTGGTTACTGGTTTTAAGTATCTGAAATTAAGGCATGATAAATTACATATCTTCTGAAAATTGAGTTGGAAATCAAAATGTCACTCATTAAATATCAGAATTTTTTTCCACTGAGTTATTAAAAGAGAGAGAAAACAGTTTGCCTTCTGGGCTTGGGCAGAAGTAAAAGGCAGAGCAACTGCTTAATATCATTCTGCCCTCATGGTTCCCAGAAAATACTGTTTGGTCTTGTTCTGGTTAATCTGAGGGTTTAAGTTGATCCTTTAAAGGAAGTGTTTAGTTTCCACCACTCTGCCTCCAGTGGACAGGTTGTAACCATTCTTTGGGGGCATTTGGTATAAACTGGAGAGGTTTATGCTTTGGAATATTTCTGTTGGCATTTCTATTCCCTGGCCTTATGGATGAGATACCAGGCTCACAGTCCTATGGGCTTGTTTGAGCCAAGGTCAAAAGAATTTCTCCCCAAACCTGGCCTTTGGTCTCCTTCCCAGAGGGAGCAGTACCTGCTCCTGCCAATTTTTCTGATTCATGATATGCGGCAAATAAGTGGGGTTATGTGGGTTCTTCAGCAAAGTTTAATTAAGTTCATGTCCCACACACACTCTAACTTCCTTCCAAAAGTGAGAACCAGTATTTAAAGCCTTGTTGTGATGTGTAGCCCATTGTAAGTAATGAAATTCTTTCTGCACACAAAGCAACCTTTTAAAACTTCGGGTATGATTCAGCTGTTCTTGCATTAAGTAGTACTTACTCAAGGTGTAATTCTATTTGTTTTGATTATTAGATGGTTATTGTAACACTTGATCAGAATGACTCCTCTTTTAATTGGTCTCCAAGGACATGATGATGTGACTCATCTTCATGCTGAACTATTTTTAGTAAATATTTATATTCTTACGTAGTACTGAAAGGAAATGAACCCCACTATGTTGACAGAGGAAGGAATCCTTACTCTGGAGGGATTTTAAAGTGTATATTAAATAGCATAATTTTTTTGACATGACTATCAGGAGATGAGAATTTTCTAGACCATATTATTACTGAATGTGAGAGCTGTACATAAATGTAATAAAACAAATTTAAGATCCCCATTTGGTTTCAGGTACACACTCTTTTTTTTTTTTTTTTCATTTAATATGGCCACTGCTGATGTCCTTGAGGTTTTTGGTGATTTTCAGGGATATTTTATATTTATGTATATTTGCAGAAATATGAGATGTGACTTGTTTAACTTCTTAGGATCAAGTTAGAGGATGAAAAATGTAACAATGCTGAGATGGAGATGATTTGTTGAATATGCAGTTCTGGGGTTTTTGTGAACATTGATATTATTCAGTGAATATTGGCCTAACAGGTATTGGCAGGAGTGCATTTCTCTGCACTGCTATTATGCTGATAAAGCACAGGTTTTTGAGGGCTTTTTCCCACTTTAATATTGCACTAACCTGTACTGGTGTTCTTCAGCCCAGTGAAGCTTTCTCTTCTGTCATCAGGCTGTAAATTAAAATTCATGTAACGGGTAATGAAAGAATATTGAGCTTTTACCTACATTCCATTCTGTACAGTTTAGGAGTTTTTCTACTGTGTAAGATTTTGATCTCAGTATTCCCAAATAAGGTAGTAATATTTCAAAATTGGAAGGAAGTCATGCTGTAAAACATACTCACAGAAATAGTAAAGTTGTCAGCAGCAGCTTCTAAAATACATCCTTGTTAAATATTTTAGGATTCCATCATGTTCTCAATCATTTCCTTAGAAGGGGCTGTGATCACAGTGGAGAATGTGTTACTTTTCTTTGAGCAACATGTCTGTAGACAACAAGAAATAGTTTGAGGCTCATGACCTTCTTAAGTCCTGCCAGAATTCTTGTTAGAAAGATATTTCATGGCTGTAAGGAAGGATTAAGAATCTTTCTGTATGAGAAGCCTTTGGAAGCAGGTGATTTATATGTACCATGATTTTCCTGAAAGGGCTTTGTTAACCTGCTGTATTTTAAGCAACAAGCTTTAAAAAATGTTACAAATAATTTCTGGGGACAGGTGATTTCCATATTTTTTGCAGAATTCACAGTTGGGCAGAGCCTCCTGAGAATTTCTTTTATATCCATTGCACCTAGCTGCTAGGAAGGTGTTTTGATTGTATTTGTGAGCAGATCTTTCTGGTTATTTGTACTTGGGTGTTCATTATAGGAAGAAGAAAGAATATTAGACATTTAGTATTTCAGTGGTGCAGAGATATGAAAGTAATTCTGATCAGTTTTGAATTTTATATTTATGTTTTCAGGGCAGTTGTTTTACAGAAAATATCTGCATTAAAAGATTTTTTAAATTATATAGTTAGAAGAGCTTGATTAAACTGTAGTAAAGATGAATAAAATTTAATCTAGTAAACAAAACATCTCTGTTTAAATAATATTGAACCAACAAAGCTATATTTTCTGCAGACTATCTGACATAAATACTGATGTCTTAGTATAAGCTGTTGAAAGTAAAATGGCTTTGCATTTTTGAACTCTCCCTTTCCAGGCTCCTTAGCATGAGTCTAGTGAATTTTCATCAGTTTTTGCTAGTTTTAAAAAAATAAGATCGCTACTGTATAACCAAGCTGCAAGTGGTTTCTCAGTGTTCTAAAAGCATGGTTATTTCATCATGCATTTGAAGAAACTTGTTACAGCAAAATACTCTAGTGCAAAATTTGTTTGTAAATAGAACATGCAGCATATGCCTCTAGTTGGCTTTTTTGGTGTTCTGTGGTGCAGTTTTGAGTATAGTGGGTATGAAACGAAGAATTCTATGTTCAAGCAAAGTGAATTTTTGCTGAGCTCTTCATTATGAGATTAGAAGATTGGACAAGGTTACCTCCAGGAATACCTGTAGGAGCAAAGAGAACATGAAGAACTTCTGGGGAAAAGAAGAAAGATAATTAAAAAAAAAAATTTGGTCAAAGTCTTGTCTTTTTTAACTTTTGCTTTCCAGGTGGGCTGTCAAAATCTTTCTTGTTATGTTTTCTAAAAAATACATTTAAAACTCTTCCTAAAAATGTTCACTTTCCCCCGTTAAAACCAGATCTTTGAAACAAGACTTCCCCTGCAGTTACTGAAACAAGCTGGGTTAATCTCTGCAGTCCCAAACAAAATGATAATCTATGAAAGCAATTTGCATGTCCCTTTCCTCTTTGAGTACTCCTGCATTTAATTTCCTTGCAATTGGTGCTAATCTAATTTGTTCCTGTTATACTTTAGATCTTGTGATGTTGTCTAGAGCAAATTACTGCCTGTAAAATGATGGTAGACTCATTCAGTTCTTCCAAACTTACTTCTGTGTGGGCTGACTTAGTTGTGACTACTGCTAACTTTGTTCATTCATTACATTTTGTTTTGCTAATCAGATTTTTTTTCCTTCCTAGTGTAGTTAGACATATATTTGTATCCTCTTTAGTGCTAGTTGCATTACCTCTCATTTTATCATGCAGATCTTTGCTAATCTTGTTATTCTTTCCACTTTTGTTTTTAGGTAGGTTATTGTGTATTGTATTTTAAAGTTCTGAAGGTCATTGTAGAATCTGTCAATGCCTACATAGAACTGAAAGAGTCCTGGATAGGCCATGAAACACTTGGGCTCTATTACTGCATTGTTTTTGTCCAAGTCCTAAACCTTTTGGATACAGTGATACTAAACAGATCAATGCAGGATGGTGAAGCTGTGCAGAGTTTGAGGGGTGAGGTGAAAACTTTGAGCAGTGGCACCACAGCAGTTTGGGAGAGGTTGCAGGAGATGCCCCATGTGCACCTCAGCAGCCTGCAGGTCTGGGTGGGATGGTCTTTGCTGCTCAAAGAAGGCAGAAGAAAATTCTACTTTACTGGAATTGAAGAAAAGCTTTGTTTAGGCACCAGTCAGAACTTTTGACCCAGCTTTTTAGTGAATGACAGGAGTCTTTGGCATTCACTCTCAATACTTAAGCACAGTTTCATGTGTTGAGCTTTTCTTCTGACAAGTTTATGTAGGATCTCAGCCAAGAAAGGGCAGATTTGGTCAGAGGTATGTTTGAAGGACAAAATGGAGTTATTAAACTTATTAAGGGACACTTCTTTGTTCATAGATTAATTTCTTTCTTCTAGGTTTCTTGAAGGGCACTGCTTTTTGGCCCTGTGGAAGGGAAAATATTTTATTGAGTTTAATTGTTCTTGTTTTTATAGCTATAAAGTTAAGTCTGACTGTAAAACATTTCCCTGGGTTGCTTTGGCAGTCATTATTTAGGCTGGCAAAACCACTCTAGGCTTTTGTTGTGTGAGATCAGATAATGATGATTTCTGCTTGAGCTTTTAGCTGTGTTGCTGTTATTGGTAACTTCCATGGTCCCTTCTTCAAATTCCTGGAAGATAAAGTCTGGTATCAAGCTGACTTTGCTTTCTTCTTTTTTCCTTCTGCTGAAGTTACTTAGGGGATCCAGCTCTTGATACTTCTTCAGCAATTTCCCTGATAAATATGTTAAACAGGTCTTCTGTTATAGTTTTTTCATGTAATTTTATATTTTGTATGGATTCTTACTCTTCTGAAATTCTTCTTTTATTTTTATTTTCTTTTTTTTTCCTCTGAAGATTGAATATGTAAGATTTTAGCTTTATGAACAGTTTTCAGTCTTATTGCTTAGTTGTGCACAGCCTTCATCCTCCAGTGCATGTTTTTCTGCTTGGACTGTGCTGAAGTAACTGTACAGTGTGATGGGAGACAGAACAGTGAACAAATCTGTGTGAAAATGACCCCTCCCCACTGTTCTTAATAAACCTTTTAACTTAACTGGATCAGCATATGCCCAGGATGTTCTCATACATTTGAAATGGTTTTACCTTTCAGAAAAAGTGAAAAGATGGAAATAAGCAAAAATACTCTGTTTAATCCAGTACCACTGCTGGATAAAAAAGGTTGTCAGTGTCCTTCCCCACACTTTTTATCTTGTCAGAGGCTGAGTGTACAACTCTTAAGTATTTCATTGTATGTAGAATTAATGTAGAATGAGGACCTGTGGAAAACTCCAAGTCAAAGTCCAGCAGACAGAATTTGGTTTGGAGGCTGCAAGTGCCAAACCAGAAATGCCATGTGCACATGGTGGAGCACTCCCAACTCGTGCAGACTCATGCAGCTCTTTCAAGTTTGGTAAATGCTTTTTTCAGTTGATAAACATTTCAGTGGGACTTCATCCATGGCAGGTATTGCCTCTTTGGCCTGCTAGGGATCTCTTATGCTCAGAAATCTAACTTTTTAATAAGCTCCACGTTGAATAATTGAAGATACACAGGATCATGTCCATGTCTGATGTAAATCAAATTTTTACTGCTGTCTGAACTGGCATGGATATACTGTAAATGCACAGCCTCAGGCCCCAGGTTTTTCTTGGGTTTAGATTCTCTGAGCAGAATTTTAAGAGAAGAACATGGGGTTTTGTGGGTTCAGATCTCCCAGCTGTGGATTTCTGGAACTTGAATGAACACATATGAAAACGTTACAAAAATATTCCCCAAAACTACGGTAAAAATAATACTTTTGAGGTATAACATTTTAATGAATATTTTTGAATCCTTTTTTTTTTCTTTTCCTCCATATTCAGCTTTTGTAGGCTAATGACTTTTAATTTGGAACTGATCTTTGGTGTTGGTAGTTTGATTACAAGTCCATTATCATGGTTGCTTCTGTTACTGGAAGTACAAATATTATGTGCAGTTGTCAAGTGACTCAAAGTATTGCAATGACTACACAAGTGCTGCAAAGCATTCAGTGTTTAGGCATTGCAATGCTTTCCTGTGGGGTAGTTATGAAAATACTGAGGGGAGAGGATCCCAGCTTAACACTTTGGGGTATTTTTGCTGTGTGATTTTAGAATCAATGTAAGAACATCCATTCTGCAGAAAGTTAAGGATGTAGTCTCAATATATGTAGTGTTGTTGAGGGATGGAATGCCTAAAAATACATTTTTAAATGTCATCATGGCTTTATTAATATTTTTAAATGCAGTTTTTGGTAAGTTGATGTAGTTGAGGTAAGGTAGCACACAAAAAAGCTAGCACAGTTTTTTTCTGCAGTGAAACAGTGAAATATGTTTTATTTAGGTGTGATCCCGTAATAATAAATACACTCTTACAAATTAAATGCTGAAAAAATTAAATTTCTTGCATGGCTGATGAAAAGAGCAACTGCTTGTTTAAATCTTTCATGTAAGGCCAGTACAGCATTCATCCTGTTGGTATCTAACCATCTGCATTCTTTACAGAAAGTGAATTTATTGCTTGAGGCAGACTGAGCGTCCTTATCTACAAAATGATACAATCCAGGCAAGTCTCAGATGCTTCATTGTGAGCCTCAAGTACTGTAGTTACTGTTATCTACTAAGAGCTTGGTCTGGTTGGGCAAGTGATTGAAGACAGATATAAGGATGGATTCTGAAGAACTTGACCTAAACTTTATTGAATTGACATTTTCCAAGTAGACACAGGGTAAGGATTACATGGTTGCTGCCCTGTAATCCAGAATTTAGGGCAGATCTCACTCAGCACACCAAAAGGATTCAACTCTTTCCTTGAATTCCTCAGTTATCATGCTTCATAGAAGAACACAAAATAGACAGGTATGATATACAAAGTTATTTCCTTTTGTGAGTGTAAGTATGGTCCTTTATTTCCACTTCAGGTCAAGTTTATTATTTAGTCCTTTACCTGAGCTGAATCTGGATCCTTGCACAGCTAAATGCAGTATCTAAACTTCAGTGTATATATTAATATTTTAATTTTAGTTAATATTAATATTTGCTAAGTAGAAAGTAACTTCACCATAGCTCAGTCAGTGGATTGAGGTTGTTGGCTTTTCCACAGTTTCTGCCAAACAGATTGTCCATCTGCTTGGTTTGCAGGCAGGGTGGGATTTGCTGTAAGTGTGGTGGTTGGTTATACTGGAGCTGCAGAAAAACGTCCAAAGAATCCAGTTTCAACTCTTATGAACCCAAACTGAGTTTAAACAAATGATTGAAAGGTGATAGGCTCTATATCCTGTTTTAACCTTCTCTTCACCTATGTTTTAAAGTTTTAATCCTCTACAAATCTTTTCTTACATAAATTTTCTCTATTTGTGTTCATCCTAAACTGAACATACACAGGATTTTCAGACTTTTTACCCATTTCTGCTGAAAACCAGACTTCATGCAAACCTCTATGAACAGAGTGTTAGTGATGTAATTTTAATATTAACAGCATCTGGGGTGGGGAAGACTTATTTTTGCATTTTGTTTTTAAAGAGCAGAGATAATATAGTAGAAAGCAGAAATTAAGTAAATAGTTTTGGTTTTTTTTTTTGTTTTTTTTTTTTTTTTTTTTTTTTTTTTTTTTTTTTTTTTTTTTTTGTAAATGAAATATTCATCAGCATTATATTGGTCTGGCAAGGAGATATTCTCTAGACTAATATCAGGGAAGGGATAATTTAGGGATAAATAAAAATAGCTGTGTAGTTTCAATTTCAGTTTCTCACCTCTGCCTGCTTCCTCTGGCTCTATAAGTTAGGGCACAGCAAAGATAAGAAAAAGTTTCTGGTGGATGTATATTTGAAATGTTTTCTTTACAGTCTGCAAGAGTTGGCCAACATAAACACGTCAGGAAACACAGCCAGGTCATATTGACCTACTTCATTTTTGAAGGGCAGGAGAACGCTCTCCTATCTTTGTACTGTGCTTTAGATGGATTTGGGAACAAACCCAGCTGAGGGGCTTGGCCTGAAATCTCCCTTTCTCCCCACTTTTCAGCATAAGCTGCTGTGAGGAGTCACTGCTGTTTACAACTGGGAAGTGTTGTGCTTTCCAGTCTCCAGTGTACCAGTAGTTTGTGCATTACCTGGATGCAGACTATATTACCCATCAGCAGACTGCAGTCTGTGTGTATATATAGTCCATAATACACAGCCTGTGTATTATGTACTTCTTTTAAGCTACCATTAAAATATTAAAGTGAAGGAGATGCATGTAGCATTTGCCCAGGGCAGCCTTTCAGCTGGCCCAGCTGCAGAGGGGTGTTGGGCTGGGTTGCTGCTCTCCTTTGCAGTGGCTGATTTCATCCTTGCCATGTGTGCAGTGGTGGAGTTTGTGTTTCTGCATCCTTGGGTGCTGGAATAGAGGCCCTGGACAGCCAGAATGCTGTCATGGATCAGACTGCTTGATTTGCCAGCCAATACCAGATTTTATGGTGCTGTCAGACTGCTGGGTCCAGCTGGTGTTCACTGCAAGCAGAGGTTTAATTACAGAATACCCAGGGTGGCTTTAAAGTGCACTGGCTTGGGCATGAAGATCAGTGCAGCTGCAGAGTCAGTGACTTCCCTCTCAGGGTGGAGAGGGCTCTAAACCTGTGCTGGTGTCTTGCTCCTACAATTTTAAGGCTATTTCTCAGCTAGATCCATTTGATACTAATCAGCCTTTTTATCTTATGGTCACTTTGTTATTAATAAGATAAATACATCTGCACGCATCTGTCCCTGATGCATTTTATGTTATACATGTGTGTTAATTACTTTTGACTCCCTTGAACCAATTAACAAATGTGATCAAAGCTTAATGGGAGTTTAGCTCCCATTACCTGTTGTCATGTACAGCCTAAAGTAATGTCACACCAAGTGAGCACAAAGTATTATTCTCTAGCTTAGAGCAGGCACACTCAGGGATGTGTATAAGCAATTATGGTGTGTTTTTCCTTTCCTTTTTGCAAACGTGCTTTGCACCAATGTTTTGTGGAGTTTGGTGAAACTTGGAGGTGAAGAAAAACTAGGGAGACAAAAGTTTAGCCTAAGTTTGTCTTCAATTTTCTGTCCTAGGCAGGTCAAGTGATTTTCCTTGTGCCCTTACTGTACCAGTATTTTGCTGCCTGACTTCAGACTTGGCTTGTGCTGTCTCAGGTCCTCCAAGGAAGCAGAGTGCTGCTTGGCCAGGGGGTTTTGGTCTGGAAAATAACCTGGATCACTCAGAAGCTAAACTGACTTGTCTTGGCCTTTTCTTGACACATTTTATGCTTTTCCAGAGTGGAAGAATAAGTGCTGTCTGAACACGTAATTCTTCAGAATTAAAATATGCCCTGTAATTTAATTTTATTTGATAACACATCTGTGCTACCCTTTCTTATATAAGGAACTAAAACCTAATTGAAGCATGAAATGTCATTAGTACTCCAGTATTCCTGTTCTGCAGATGGGATAATAGTTGTAATAATTGATGGTCTAACTTTCAAAATATGTACTTTCACCTGGGCTTAGTATTATCAGAATGATTCTGTCTGAAGTAGGCTTATTATTTTTGGGAAAGCAAGTTAAGGTGAAAGGGCACACATTCAAGAGACAGGGAAAGAACAAATAACAGCATTTTACATGACCTGTGCCAGTACATGCAGTAAAAACCAGAAAAATAAACAGCAACAGAGCATGGCCCCTGATTAATCATACTTTTAGAAGACTGCAAGTAAAGGTTAAGAAAATTATTATTTCTTTCAATGTGAAGTATTTTTTACAGAAATGTCAAGTTTTTAATAATCACAGGAGCTGATTGCCTGGCTAACTCATCTCTGCTCCTCTCATGGCTTGTTGCTGTCACAATCTAAATGACAAAGTGTCTAGCCCGAAGACCTAATCCAACCAGATTTTGTAACAGTAGTAAAAAGGCTTTATGTTTGTCCAACATATTTCATCTGAAGAAAACATTACTACAACTGGATGCTTTCCAGATTATGGGTTCAGATCTACTCCTTTTGACTTAAAGACAATGCTGTTTAACTCAGGATGTGATAAATACTTGACAGCACAGATATCAAGGCTTATGTAACAAAGGAAAAGATAACTCTATGCTAACCTATCCAAATAATCTTTTTCTGCTCTGTTCCCATAACATCCTCCAAGAAAAGTGATGTCTTTTAAGCATTCCTATGGAAAGGGCTCCCCACATGTGAAATGTTAGGAAGCTCTGTGTGCTAATATAGAAATAATAAATGCTTAAGGTGCCCTACTGAAGTGGAAGTCCGGGGAGCTTCAAAAACAAATGTAATGGACTTCAGTCTGATGTGATTGGAGAAACTAGAGTTGATTCTTTGGTGGAGCTCAAGTGGTGACAATTTTGACCCTAAAGTAAGGATTTGAAGGTATGGAGTTTAAAGAGATTCATAAAAACAGACTTAAAGTTACAGAACAGATTTATGTGCATGCTTTGTCAGTGTGGAAATTGCTTTCTGACAGAGGGTAAATTAATCATCCCCTTGTGGATCAATTCAAATAAATAGGTGCAGAGGGAGGATAATAGGATGACTGTGTAGAATAAACTTATTTCATAAGAGGGAACTAACAGCATGACATTTTTTCAGCTTGGAAAATTGAAGAATGAGAGAGAATTTCAGTGGGGGAACATGAGGGGGAGAGGAAAGCTGCTCTAGCCAAAGGGTAGTGTTGGCACAAGAACAACTGGGTATCAGCTAGCTGTGGGTGAAGTTACATTAGTGATTAGAAGAGCTTTCTAAATGCCAGAGGGGTGAGATATGGGAACAGACTTCCAGTAGGAGTGAAGAGGACATTCATTTTGGCAGGATTTGGCCCCACAACTGCACATCTCAGTACTGTCAAATCTTCTGGAAAATGTGCAGCAAAGAATGAAGAAATAGCGTAGGTAAAAGGGGCAAATTTGAATTCCTTGGCATGTTGTCTTGATTTACCCCCAATCCTAGAAAAGTATTAGACTGTATACTCCTTGTGATATTATTGTACAAAAATGAGCTTTAGAATATCTGCAAAACCTTGTTCAGAGTTTAGACAGATTGATTAATTAGTGCGGCTGCTGCTTTTCACCAAAAACTTTGAAATTAGTGGTTGATGATTTATCGAAGTACATAAAGAGTCCTAAGCAAATAACAAACCTGCTTTGAGAAGCTGTATTTCTTAGGACTCAATGGGAGTGCATGTTTTATTATCTAAAGCTACTTTTACTTTCTGACTTCTTTATAGAACAGAAAAGAGTATTTCTAAAGCAAAAGTCACTTCTCTAGTTAGAAAAGCCCACAGTTATTTAATTATGTATACTTTTTTGTGGTGCTGAGGTATTAATGACAATGGTGATTTATTGGAATATAGTTTCACTGTGACTTTTGAGCTACTTCCCTAAGTGATAATATATTGGAAAAATATAGATTAATGGTAACCTTTGAAATTAGGAGTAAACGAGGTACTTAGGTAGAAGTGCTGAAATACCTTTCTACAGAGTAAGAAACTGATGTATTATGATGCAGTTAAGGCTGAGATGGGGAACTACTTTAAATGTAAATCACATTTTTATCCTTGTGATAATATGTTTGGTGCAACAAGCACCATCAAGGCTGTTGTGGATACTGGTGCAGGACAAATATTATGCCATGGTGTGGTAATAATGAAACATGAAGTGCTTACTTGTTTGGAAGCAAAACCTAGGTTTATTTTTGAGAAATACTGAGTGATATTGCTAAAAATTTAACAGTTAACACTGATTACAGGTAAGATGAATAAGTCTAACTTTTTTATTACAGTGAGGTCATGCATTTGTTGCTTTGGTGTTTCAGGTCATTCAGCAAACTTTTACTGCAGGAGTCACAGCAATGTTTTGTGTATCTCTACTCCAAATACTACAGTAGGAAATTGCACAATTGCTGGGTGCCTCACCAAAATTAAATTACATTGTCAGACAACAGAAAAATTGGTCTCTGAAAGAATCAATTTTATTTATGTCTGAAGAGTTGTGTTCTGTGATAGATAGTGAGTCTGGAGTCTTTCAACATTGATTCTTCAAAAATTCATATATGCATCTA
This sequence comes from Cisticola juncidis, assembly GCA_013400215.1. Classification (NCBI taxonomy): domain Eukaryota; kingdom Metazoa; phylum Chordata; class Aves; order Passeriformes; family Cisticolidae; genus Cisticola; species Cisticola juncidis. Next base: position 818,754 of record VXBR01007848.1, on the reverse strand, counting down.
ATTTATTTGGTTTCAGTAGCATTATTACTGAGTTATGCCAGAGGAAATCAAACAACTGATTTTCTTGTTGAATTCTGATCGACTTCAAACAATTGTAACTTCAAGGCTAATATATCTTTCAAAAAATAACATTATTCCAAGTTATTATAAAAGTGAATCTGTGCCCATGTTTTTATGTTCATTTCTTTAATACATAATTCTGAGAGTCATCAGTGAAACCTTTTATCATTAATATTATCAGTTGTTGTTGTGAGTAAATGAAAATTTATATTTTGTGTTGCCATAAGGATCTGTTAGAAAAAACCCAAACCCTAAGCTTTTAATTCTGAGTTAAGATACCACTTAATTTTTCAAGAAGAAAACCCAGATTCTTGGTCAACCCAACCAAATCAAAACGAGGACTCTTAGATTATTGTTTGGCCAACAAGCACTTCATACTCTTGCCAGTGCGTTTTGACACTGCACTTCTTCAGCATCTTTCATTTTTGACTATAATTCAGGATAAACAAAGCATGCAGATTAAAAGCTTTCCACTTTCTGTGCACTGTGTTAATTGTGGAGTGCACGTGCATTCAGTGCTTTGAAGGGCCTTCTTTGGATGTGTAGCTTTGTTAAACAGGGATCAAAAGGTTTAGATTTATATGCTATAACCCCCCAAATAACTGGTTAATATTTAAAAAGGAAATGGTGTCCTAGTTGAATTATCAGGTTGGAAATATACAAATGCTGAGAATGGAGGTTCATTGCCTGGCATGTCAGTATGGAATTTAAATGTTTCAAAATAAGTACATGGTTTTCTGTGGGGCTCTGTGATTCCTAAATCATGATATATTTAAGTATTAGGAAGAAATTAATGCGTATAGTCCAGGGGGTCATTATGGAGAGTGTTGTATTTTACTTGCTCTTTTAGAATATGGCCTATATGTATTTGTAATTTAAGAACTATTTTTGTTTCCAGAATAGCCAGATTTTAGGTCATCCTTTTTAGTAATCTATAAGATTTTTGGAGATTGGAGTAATTATAATTATTGTTACATACTTTTCTGTGAGATGACTATCACCATGCACAAGGCAGAATTTATTGCTGATATTTTTGCCGGGTTTTAGCTTAAAAAACCAATAAACCCAAAACAAACCACAAAACCAGCCAAACAGAAAGAAGTTCAGATCCTTAAAAAGGATGTGAACTAAGCCATGTGATATGGCTGAATTTCCCTGAAGGAGGAGGAAGGTGTCAGTTACGATTAATGTGAACAACATTTATGGCCCTGGAGATGTGACCTCTCGTTACAGTAAATGTGACAGCATGAATTACTTTCAATTACAGTGAACTACATTCAGCTACATTAGTTCTGACACACCTCACTAGGAGAATGCTGCTGTGGTAGCTTTAACCAAGGGAAAAAAAAAGGCAAAACTTCTGAGTGCAAGTGTGTGTGTCACTTGAGCAGCTTGATGGGGTTCTGACTGTGATGTATTATTGCTTCAGGTTTTACACACTTCTATTACATCATTGGTTATTTCCACTGGCACTTTCAGGTTTATGCCCTGGGTGCTGGAGAACATGAAAACTACTTTTTAAATACGCTGTGTATAATAAATGTAATTGCAGAATTATTTTTTTTTAAAAGATTAGATGAATTAGCCTTTTTACTTTCATCTGATAGTAACCTGCACTGCTACTTGGAATGGTAAATGGGGTCTACTATCTGTCAGCATGCCCAACATGTCTCATTTTGTACAGCATAACTACCTTTCAATCTTTATTAACACTATGAATTTATTAGTACAAATTAAATATATCGTATCACAGGATATTTATCTCTTGACAGAAGCAGTTCTTATAATGTCACTACTTTTTCCTTCAAGCTTCAATTATCATGCTTCAGTTTCTACCTCTAAGCTTTCACAAAAAATGAAAGATGCCCAGGGCAGAAGTCAACCTTTCACTTTTGCTACAGAGGAGATGCCATCTATTTCACGCTGTGCTAAGTATTCCATCGAAACACGAGTAAAACAGTGCCTTTGGCAAGTCATAAATTAGAAATGGCACTAAGCAAAGGAAATAGCTTTAATTAAAGCATTTTGTTGCACTTTGAGGACTTGATTTGCAGAGTATTGGGCATTTTTTCTGCAGAGATGAAGACCCTTTTTTCAAATTCGAGGGACTGGTGTTGCAATTGGAGTAGAAAGCTTGTGACGTCAAACTGTCAGTTCACAGAAGGAAACAAAAAATGGTGGTTGCTGACTGCAAAGTGATTCTGAATTAAGCCTGTGGAGTGTAAATTCCTGCTAGTCTTCCCATGTTAAGGACTAATTAATTTTTGGATCTTCATTTTTCCAATGTTTTCACTGGCTGTTCGATGTGTAGTAGCGGATTGTGAAAATAAGTGTGTTTCAGTGGTTATTTTAAAAACCAATATGCAGAATAAATTGACTTCCATATGTCAGCAACTCCCAGGTCATTAAGATTTGTATTTTAGTTACACTCATTGCAGTAGAATCAAATAATTTTTAGAGCTGTCTTCAATTCACTGAAACAGTGGGAAACTAATAGAATTTTCAGTTCAGCTCTTCTGGCTGTGAAATATCTTTACTTAGGCAATCAAATTACCTTGAGTCCTGTGTCCAGTTTTGGGGCTCTCATTTCAAAAAGAGATTGAGGCATTGGAGTGTGTCCAGAGAAGGGCAGTGAAGCTGGGGAAGGGTCTAGAAAGGAGCAGCTGAGCTCCTTCAGTCTGGAGAAAAGGAGGCTTTAGGGTCCTTATTACTCTCTACAACTGCCTTAGAAAAGATTTTTGTCCTCTACCAACTCTAAGAGAAAGGACAAAATGAAAAGGCCATTTAATTGTGTCAGGAAAGGTTCAGATCAGATATTAGGAAAAAAAATCACTGGAAGGGTTGTTACACTTTGGAACAGGGTACTCAGGGAGGTGGTGGAGTCACCATCTCTCAGAGTGTTCAAGAGGCATCTGGAAGTGGCACTTGGGGATATGGTTCAGGGCTGATTATGGAGGTGTGGGTTGATATTTGAACCAGGTGATCTTGAAGGTCTCTTCCAACCTTGATGATTCCATGACCTTCAGTAAATATGTGGTTTTTAAATTCTGTACATATAGCCGAAAGAGAAAAAAAAGTATTTTTGTTTTTAGCCCTTGGTCTCTGGGATTTTTATCTGATCAAAACAGTATTTTTTTTTCTTGCCTACTTGAGGATAGTAGAGACTTCTGTTCTTTAGGAGAGAAAGCCTATTTTTTCCATAATGGAAGCAATGCCTCTTGTTTCATGTAATTACTTTGAAGAACACTATTTGTAAATCTGTTTTAGGGGCTATTCCACTGAATAGATGGGAGAAAAATTGCAGGGACTTTGTCATTCTGTGTCAGCTGGAAAGCAATTTTATAGGTGAAAGAAAAGCAGGTGTTTGTGTACTCAAACTGCCTTATAGTTGTAAAAGTAGTGAGCTTGAAACAGTGACAGGGCACTTAGGAATATATTGTTGTGGACAATGAGTTCTCTGGAAATCAAAACTGATATTCCAGATAGGGGAATAAATTAAAACAGGCTTAGATGCAGTTCAGATGGGAATAATAACAAAATAATCTTCTTGATCAAGTGTTCTGTGTGGAGAAGTGGAAAATGAAATAAGACATTCAGAACGTAAATACATCTCCTGGGATGCCAAATGGTATGGGAATGGAAAGAAAATGATTTTGCATTGTAACTTAGAGATTACAAAGATGCACTTAGAAGCATTTGCAGCATCTGGAATTGTACTTGTAGCAGGCACTGGAGGGACCCTAAATTATGTTAGCAACATTCCACAAGATATAGGGAAAACAAATTCACCCACAAAGAAGCAAAAAATGTGGCTTTAGGGCAGGCAGACTCATTTTCTTTTCTATCAGGAGTTGAAGATTTTTATCACTGAAGTTTGATCTGCAGATCAGGGGAAATGGATGAAAATGTTTTCAACTTGATTCAGGTATTTCAGTTGTTTCTACTGTGGCAAGTTTTCCTGATACCTTAGCAGTGGATATCAGTAGTATTCCATGGTTTTCTTTACTTCAATATTAGTACATTCAGGGTTACTTTGAACACATTTCTACCGTGGTTAGAATGAAAAAAACAGGAAAGCTTTGTGAGGTGGTGCTATTACTAGAAAACAGCTAAATGTTTGAATTTTTAATGAATTTTCATAAGAGTGGATCAGTGTTGTACCTGAGCACTGCTGAAATTAAAGCAGGTGTATAATGGGTCTTGTTTGTGGACTGGCTAACACAAATGGTTGATTTAGCTGTGCTATTTTTAAAATTTTTCTTGCAACTCTTCTGTATCTGTAGAGAGCCATTCCAACTTTCAATATTTCTTCTCCCTGAGCTCTGTGTTTTGCAGTGGAGCAAAGGGTTTCCATTAAACACTCTCATGGCAAAAGAGCATGTGTCCCTTGTGTTTTCCTTGTATTTTCTCTACAGATCCTCCTTTTCTTTATTATGGAACAGCCAGGGCAATCTAACCCTCAGATGTGTTTTAAAATGCTTCTGTGTTTATTTAGCCTTGTGTTCAAGTTGAAAGAACATAGAGGGCTTCCCTTTCCCTTAATATTTATGTATCCACAAATAATTAGTGGACACACAACATGGGAATCTTTCTGTGTTTCATTGCTTCAGGGAAATACCAATTTCTACAGTCATATTACATTTCACATATCTTGAATTTACGATGGGATATTCTTTCAAGATAAAGTCTTTTATTAGTGCATAATTTGATTTTTGACTGGTAAATAAAGTTTTTATTAAATAGATACCTCAAGCATTTGGCTCAAACACAGGAGAAGAAAACTGCAAAGGAGAACTTGTTCAGCAAACTGAGACAATCAAGGATAAAATTGTGCTTTAACATTTTCATGACTACTGCAGACTATTCTCTTGTCAGTTTGGATAAATGCATTTTTTTGGTTCCTTATGTTGTTGTTCTGAGCAGCATCTACCAGGAATATTCTATCCTGCCTTCTCTTTTAGTTGAAAATGTATTTCATCAGCAACATTGCTGTTGACATTTCTGTAGTTTATGACTTCTAGTGCTCTGGCAGGTTGTGTGCTCATAAATAATACAGTCTTTCCAGATTTGTTGGAGTGGTTTTTAGTGCAATGCTTTGTTTTACCTTTTAACAAATACATAGAGTAAATCAAAGTGTATCTAAAGAGTCAAATAATTCTTTCTAAAAGAAAATAATTGTGAAGAGGTAACAGAGTGTGCAGCATGTAGTTCTCAGAAGGACATTAGATATTTCACACTGGAACTTGTTTGGCAATAATACCTTCCTCTCAGAATGGAATCATCATATCCACATCATGTATTGCATTCAGTGTCTTCTGTATGAAACTAGTGCTGAGCTGATGTTAGGGTGTATTAAAAAGAAAGTCAGAACTAAATACAGATTTCTCTGAAAAAATTTCTTGACATTGTTATACCAATGTAAGGGATTCACATTCTCTAGTACTTTTTAAAGCCTTTGAGGTGTTTTTGTTTTTTTTTTT
>VXBR01007848.1:664181-813132 GCA_013400215.1 Cisticola juncidis | reverse complement strand
TAATTTTAATTTTAATTTTTATTTATTTATTTTTTTAAAATAATATTTGAATTCTGTAGCCAGTCCTGATGCAGATACCCAGTCCTGGCCATGCAAGTTGACTGTTCTCCAAAAGCAGAGGGTTGAAGAGAATATTCTTGATGCTGCTGGTTTGCAAGGGGCAATACCAGACCACAAGACCACAAAGCTCCCAGACTGACCAGTGGTCTGGAGCTCTTCCATTTGAAACTTGAGATGGATTAACCATTCTTAAACCTTTTCCACTGTAACAAAAATCAGTCAACAAAGAAACCCCCCAAAGTCAAACAAATGAAACAAACTCAAACCAAACCACACCAAACTAAATTATTAAGCCTTCCATAAGGCAAGTTTCTACCCTACCAAAGGTATTTAGAAAAACAAACTGTCTCCTTGGGTATGTTCTTAACTAATAATGCTGTAGCTCTTAAACTGACGAAAGCAAAGAGCTAATGGAGTCATATATCTGACAGATGAATGAGTAAAGCATTGGGATGAAATTATTCTATCAGTTTTGTCCAGTTCTTTTGTAATGAAAGTGGAAATTAGATTTGCAATCAGATGAATAAATCAAGGAAAAAAACACCTACTCAAGGAATGTCATTGTTCTGTTTCCTGGCTGACACTCTCAGTGCAGAACAGAACTACAGACCCAGTCTGTTTTCCATGTTGTTTTGATTTGTTTTTGTTTTAACAGAAAGTCCTTGACATTCTTAAAACCCAGCATTGGATCATTATAGAGCAGTGAATGAATAGCTAACACACAAAACCCCCTTACCTGTTTGGTCTGCTCCCTTTCTTTTCATTTGGGTGCCATATTCCCTCAGAGCTGCTTGGAGGATTGTTGGTCTGCTGGGACAGACTCCTGCTTTGGCAAGCTCACCTACAGAAAAGCTGAGCACAGAGCTGGTGTGAGAGCCACTGCTGTGCATCTCAGGATACTGTTGGTCAAAGAAGGAAGTACATGGGTTGGAAAACCTGGGAAAAAATGGACGTTGTTAACGGGCAGGTTTAAATCCAGGCTATTGCAGCATCACCAGAGTAATTAAGTTTTTATGATGCCTGCAAATTTTTATTACAGCATTTTAAGAAACATGTGAGTGATCTCAGTTTATGTTTTTGGATTATGATTAGTAAAAATGTACAGGAAGTGCTCACACAAGAGTATTTTAAAAGCAGATTTTTTTTTTCATTTGTTTCATTGTGAAATGCCAAAATAATTATAGCTTGATTTATAATTTAATTATAATTTGATTTGGTTGGTGAAATTTTAGTCTGTAGTTTTTCTCTTTTAAGGGAAAATAATTTATTTTAGCTTTTGGAGCTTTTTTGGTTTTTTAACCTACCTTGCTCTAAATCTGATAGAGGATTTAATGCTGTCAGTGCTCCTGTCTGTTTTCTGCTCATGGGTTTCTGCATAGTCAGAATGAATTTATAAGGATTACAATATTCTCTTGATTTTTAAATTTTCAGAATTAGAGTATATTCACTAAGATATCTGAAACCTACAAATAGTCTCATAGCCTGGTCTCTGGTCAAAGCCTGGTGTCTTATAAATAAATAAAACTGATAGTAGGTATCAATATATATTTAACCTCAATCCTGTTTTATGATTAGATGTCGGTTTAATTCATCACTTGACACTGATTCTGTTCAACTGTGTAAGGAAAATGATGAGGCCATGTGCCTGTATACACAAATATTCTCTTCTACTTACTGTGCTGGCCTTGTTCTCATGAATGTCATCAGCTAGATGGGGGCAGAAAGACATCAAAGTAAATTGGATTTTACTCCAGGTATATTTTTTGTTGCTTAGTTGGCCTGCTTTTGTTTGTGCAATTCTTTGGAATACTGTGCTGAATCTTCGAGTGGATTTAGGACTGAAGCTCAGGTGTCACTGCCTGCTGGCACTTCTACAAGCTGCTTTTTACACCTTGCAAGAATGCAGTCATTGCCAAGTGATTGGTTTGTGGGCCTTTTCTTGGTAATTTTTTAATAGATGGTCAATTTGCAGGAATTCAGTTTTGCTTTCAGTTATTTATGATGGAATTTTCAAAATCACACCATTTGCCTCATTTCTTCACAACAATATGAAGCAGAAGGGTTGTCTGTGCCTCTATGAGGGTGTGCAAGGCAGTGCCCATAGTGAATTTAATAATTAGACACAGAGTGGATGTCTGTTGTTTTCCCCAGCTGTTGCTCAGCAAAGCTCTGCATTACCTGTCCTGGAGCAGAGCTCTGCCTAAACATAACAGAGGAAGAAACAGACAAAGAGGTTGGATTTTTTTTCTATTTATGAACAGAAAATACTTACTTAATGTGTGCTAAATAGAACTTTTACGTGGATAAAACCATTCTGGCTCCACACAGATGCCTGTAATCTCTATGAAAAATCATAATTTGGATGCAACACTTTTCTTTCTGTACAAATACTTATTTACAGAACAGAGGTGTTTACATCTCCATTATTGTGTTACAACATAAAGTGCAAAATACACGATTAAGAATATGACATGCAAACACATTCAGAGATGAAATGCATGACTGCAGTGCATTTAGAGGAAGTGAGTGCAGGAAATAATGAAAAAGATATCAGTGTTAAATACACTGTGCTTATTCTTCTACCTCTGGCTTCCAGAACCTGTCAGATGAAAGTAAAACTAAAACTGTCTTTGAAGCTTGAGGTATTATTTCAGTGATGTAAGTTATTCAAATGCTCCTTCAGACTACCTTGATAAAAAAGGACTTTAATAAACTTAATTGCAGGTAATTTTACTCACACCTCAGTGTATAGCTTGCACACCCATTTTCTTCCTTTGCTGTGCTGAGTATTTGAGATGTTCTTATTGCACATCCTGTTCCTGCAAACACGAATGCCTGCTTGAGATCTGGAGGGTGCAAGTGTTGTTAATTGTGACCAGACCACGGGATTGTGAATCCTCCCTTCAAAAAAGATGAAAGGATGTGGTGCTCTCTTTGAAAACAGTAAAAATGTTGGGAGTGAGATTTGTTGCTTGGCAGTGGTACTAGGAATGTGAAATCTCGTTCATTTAACACTGAACTGGTGTAAGAATGTTCATGCTGTGTAACACCTACTTGTTTCTACTCCTGAGCATGGAGTTTGCACTTGGTGTTGACTTCCAAGTGTCAGCCTTGCCATCAGGTGCACCAGCCTTAAATGCCAGAGGATCTGGATCTGCAGTGATGGGATGGTGTCCTCTAAAGCCCCACAAAACCCTGGAGATGCTTCTGGACCTAATGCCAAATCCCTGCCCAGTCTTGCCCTGGATTTTGCATGTATTCAAACATAAAAGGTCTCATGTACATGAAATGTGCACTTCAAGTTTGGAAACAATGTTTGTTGCCCTGGTCTATATTAAAGAACTATAAATTTGCACACAATTATATTTTCTAAAGTTGCTGCAGAGCACTGTCAAAAACAAAGCTGTGCTTACAAGGACAGTAATGCAGACTTCTGACAAAGCAGAGAGCAGTGGTTGCATCCCTCCTGTGGGTCAGGAATGATGAGGATGGTGAAACATGATTTAATTGTATTGATCAGAACATGAATCCTTAAAATTTTTCAAACTTGTTCTCCTTGTTTGTTGTTATGTATCTGGAGGCACAGTTAAAATAGTTATCAGCAAATTGTTGAGTGATAAATAATTCCAATTCTTCTAATAAACAGAGAGCAATTTCCATGTCTAATCTTGGTAGTACATTACTTTGTTTCTGCTTTTAAAGTTGATGAAATAAAGGGAAGTATATAGATTTCTTTTTGCCAGATTATGGATTCCATTTGTGTTTCATTTTTTGTGTTGGGAAACTGCTCTAACATTTTTTCACATGTGAGAATAGATAGGTTTACTTTCCTATTTTTTAATTGTTGCTGTGCTGCATGTCACAGATCCTTTTCAGGGGAATACAAGTATACAAAGTGCAAAATTATATTATTATATTTTAAAATTCAAAACTCAAGTTACTTTTCTGTCTTATAGATGGAGTGTTTTCCCAGAGCCAGAACTTGAAGAAAAGTCTGATTGTCCAAAAGACAAATGGCTTTATATGTGTTGTCAAACATCAGTCACACTACTTATTAAATAGCATCTATTTTTTTTTTGTTTGTTTTTGATCCCTAAATCAATAATGTCAAAGTATCTTGTGTCTAAGCTTCAGAGAGTTGATCAATCTGCTTAATTTGCTTAAATTGAGTCACTTTATCTGCTAAGTAGTTTTTACTCTGATGCATCTTTGTTAGTCTGGATGCAAAAATGCACTTCTTCAGTTAAGAAATAATTCCCATCTCTCATGCTAAGGGAACAGAAATTTTAATACAGTAAGACTTAATTACCTAGCATAATAGATTAAGGTTTTGCAAATTAATGACTTACTCTTTTGAAACAGTTATCCAGTGAAGCAAATTAACGTAAATGCAGAATTTTGGTGTGTCACCTTCTGACATGCAATGGTAGCTTTGCATATTTCTTTCAGAGATTTTGAAAATATGAAGATAATAAATGATGACTAATGTACACCATCTGGCTAGGGTGGGGGAAAAAAGATTTTCTGAGCAACAGGGTTTCTGCTAAGCTGATTTACTTAAAGTAAGAAAGCAAATGCTTGCTTTTTTTCTTTTTTTTTCCCCCTCTGTTTTTCTTTCTTTCTTTCTTTCTTTCTTTCTTTTTGAGAAAATTAAGTTCTTATGATTCCACCTAAACTCATAGGGTAAGGGTAGCCTTTGTTTTGTGTTCCATGATCAATATCAAATGCAAACTCTATGGATTCCATGAGAAAGACAGTTTATCTTATCAGTTCTGTTGCATCATATATTCAGAAAAAGATTGCTGAGACTTGAAGATTTTGAGCAGCATTAATAAAAGTGTCAGACAGCCTTGCTGGAATCAGCTGCCTGTAAGGAGAGATGACCTAGCTTTATCAAATCAGTGAACAAACAACTATTAATCTATACAGCCTCAGGATTAGATCCTTCAGAATGCAGACATATTGTTGTGCTTCATATCTTCTTTAGGTTTACAGCTGTCGCTTTTTTCTGCTAATTTTATGATGCAATGTAGGACTAAATGCAATAATAGATATTAGAAATTTTGTGCAAATTCTGCTTTGGTCTCTGCAGTTTCTTAGAGCCAAAACAGCCTTATTGATTCATTTTAATAGAGATTTTCTTTTGCAAGCACTCCATACATACTCTTAGGTATTTCCTTATTATTTTGTTTAGCTGTCCTCTTTTTTAGTGTTCTTACTTCCATTGTGAATGAAATTAAGTGTTCATTTAAAGATATCAACTAATTTGAACAAAACATGATTTTTCCACTGTGGAGAAAAGAGAGCAGATTAATCGTATCCTGCTAAAACTGCAGTCTTCAGCCTGTATTTTGAATTTCTCTCTTACTTTTTTAGGTTTGTTTTCCCAAACCAACCCCACCTCTACAACTCTTTCATTAATACTGAAAATTAAATGTTATTTACTCTTGAGTAGTGGTTGCTTAAGCTCTGGACATACAAGGTGATGTGTGACCTCCAGATGTATCAGCGCTCCAGAGGCAAAAATTGATGTCCGTAGTGACCAGCAAGAAATTGCCCAAGTGTGAGAAGAGACCACCAGAATCTTCCTGAGGATGACCAGGATTTAACTCTGCAGTTTGTGTGAGAACATCTGTTGGCTACCTACTTACTAAAGAGCCAAACAGTCTGTAAAGAAGGCACAGCCTGTACTTTGAATATTGTTAGCTACGGGGCCAAGTCATTCATCTGGCCTGCATGGAAGACACAGGTTGTGTTTTAAAAAGCAATAAATACATTGAGTGTCTGAGAGCATGGAAGGGAGGAAAGAAAAATGAAACAGTAAAGATATGGAATTTGTCTGATTTAAATGAGCACATGTTTAACTGAGTGCCCACTGTGACTCCCAGGTGCTTTCTCAGCCCATATTCGTGTGGGATTATTTAACCCAAGATGCAGCACTTCCCATTTTTCCTTGCTGAGATTCACATGGTTTCTGTTGGTGCAACTGTCAAGGTTTCTTATGGTCCATCTGCAAAGTGACACACACAGACCTTAAACCCACTGGTGGGTTTAAAAATGAGATTGTCCTACTTCCAAACGGCTCGAATGGAATGTTTGTAATGCTGTTTAGGAAATAAGAAACACTCCTGCCTCCGTAAATAAAATAAGATAAGCAGCAATGAGACCAGTATTATTTTTAAAGATGGATGGTAAGTGATAGGGCAGGGTTGAACAGATCTCAGTTGTTTATTCGGGTTTGAACAGTCCCATTAAGATGAGCTGTAAGGTTGTGTGACCATAACAAAGTTGTGTAACTTTGGCACTGGGGCTGGTGTTTAGCCCAGAGAGCAGAAAAGCACTGGAATATTTTTTGAAGGGGAACAGTGAAGAGCAAAGATTTTAGGATGGAACTGGTATGTTAATGGATGGAGTTCAATTGCATGGTTGCCTGTAAAACAGGATGGACATGGGGACCCATGAGGTGGTCTTGTCTCGGGAGGTCCCATCCACTCCTGGATTCTATGTTCCTTTTAAATAAAGAAGCTGTTGAAGTTTGGCATATATGAAACATACATGGCATACATGAAATGTATTTTGTCTCACTTTTTCTTTCACTAGTATGATTTTGATATATATTTTGCTCATGGCAAATGACAACTGTAATATTTTTGTCTTCCTTATGCTTCCTGCGTTATTTATCCTTCCTATAAGCAAGATGCTGATTTAGTTGTATGCAGGGTGATAGAAACAGCCATTATTGTGGGATGTGTATGTGGTAGGATTTCCTGTATTTAAGCATTTCTGAGGGTATTTCTCAGGAATGCTGATAATTCATATTATTGTAAACTCTGTGGTGCTCTCTAGGTGAAGAGATGTTATGTGTTTTGGTGCACAAGACATTCACATTTCTTGTGTGAGGCCACATCACTTTTGTTATCTAGCAACTGTCCTTGTTGATTGGTGATAAACTGATGAGCAAGTGGAAGGGACAGCTTTGAAAGAAGTCTTAGTCAGTTTGAGGAGAAGGAGGATGTCCATTGCTTTCACTGGGCTGGAAGATCTCACCCAAAACTGAAAGTAGCTCAGGAGCCTTTGATGAAGCTCCACAGTGTTTATGAAGTGCACTCAAAAGAGGGGGAAAGGCAGGGGTGTAGGACTGAGCTGAGCAGGAGATTGTAGCAAGAGCAGGATGTCTTATGGAATGAAGGTTGAGCTATCCCAAACTAGGCCTCAGCTTTGGGCCCATGGAGTAGTAGATAAACCTGTGGTGCAGTTAGAAATTCAATTAAGGTGTGTGCATGCTTTAGCTAGGGCAGGGTAGAAACACCATCGCTGCCTTAAACTGAAATAGTTTATGTACTTGTTCACGCTGAATGCCAATAGAAGTGCACCTGCACTTCTATTCTGTAATGTATAAAACCAGCCATTTTGGGAATAAAGAGGAGAAGGTATGTTATGACCACATTGGTCAGACCTGCGTTTGCTCTGTCTCCAATCCCAATTACAGTCCCTGATTGCAGGAGATGAGATCCAGGAATCCTTGCTTTGCAGTAAGAGAGCCTTATTTGCTCCCAGGGTGGTGCTTGTTGCAGGTAAAGACTGTAGAAGAGTTTATTGATAATCCTGTTTCTCTATTAAAGCACCAGATTTTTAACTGGATATAGCTTGTCATATACACAACCATCCGAAATGGCCTTTTTGGCAGGAAAAGAAATCTAGCTGCCCAAATTAAAAATTCACACGTAAGAATATCAAGATCTTTAAGTTGCAAATGATTAAGGTTTGGTTTTTCCTTCAGTTGTGCATGAAAGTGCCGAGCTGTGTGACAAATAAGGAATGTGCATTTTTGTGTGTAACAAATAGGGATAAATGTATTTCTGTGTGTAATTTGTGTAATGTTGGTGTTCTACTTGAGTAATGATAGTAGAAGATTGTAATCCTGACTGAGCAGTTATAGTCACGTAATTAACCTTGTATGTGATAAATGAGCAACATCATGTTCATGAGCAAGTTTAAAAAATGAATCACATCTTTGTGCATTTTATTCTTGGCTGTAATATTTGAGTAGCAACAGATAAGTAAACAAAATGTTATAGAAAAATAATGAAATTATCTTGTCTGAAGGTAAAAAGAACAGAGATGTTAACTGCTCTGTTTTGGTAGTGGTGACTTCCACAATTTACCAAATCAAGCGTGCTAATAATATTTTTGGGAGTTTCTTCTTTCTAAAGTATGTAATTATTTAAGAAAAGATATTCAGTCTAAAGCTCTGAAATAAGAATTTTGGTAAAATTCAGAAACTAATAACATTTAAAAACCCCAATAAATCTGATGTGGCATCTTCAATGATATAAGGTGGTGGTACAGTACCTTCAAATGTCTTCAAACAAACAAAGCAGAGTATTTAAAAGAAATTCTGGTGATGTGGAAGGGAGAATAAGTCAGTGCAAATTTCCATATTAAGATTAAAAATTTTCAAGATAGTTGTGTACAATTAAATATTACACAATTAAACCTTCTTGAGTAGTGAAAGGAGCTATACCACTGCTTACCTTCTGAGGGTATTTTCAGGGCTCTGTTCTGCAGCATTTTCTGGTTCTAATGAATGCAGAGAATCCTATTGACCTATGGGACTGTTTGCTTCAGCAAAGGTACAGTGTGCTTCCATGTTTGCAGAAACAGCTTTTTTCCTCCCACAGAATGTGAAAACAAGAAAACCTAGTGCAATTATGTAATTATAACCTTGTCAGTACAGTTATCATTATGTGTTATGCAATTAAAACCTGTGAAATAAACTGCCATGAAGGTATTTCCTTAGTATTTCCTGAGCAGTACCCACTTGTTGCAAATTATCAATAGCAAAAGGAGCTGTTACATTCATTGTCTTTCACGGTACTCTTTTTGTCTTCCACAGGAAAAAGTAGAATATGCCTTCCTGATAATTTTTACAGTTGAAACATTTTTGAAGATTATAGCATATGGATTATTATTACACCCCAATGCATATGTTAGAAACGGATGGAATTTATTGGATTTTGTAATAGTAATAGTAGGGTAAGTAGCTTATCTTCCATTATACAAATATTTAACATTTTCTTTACAGTGAGGTAGGCATAGGTCTATTTGGCTGGGAGTAGCAGCCTATGCTGGATTTCTGTTTCTTTGGAGTAAAAGAATGAACTGAGTGAAAAAATTTTAAAAAGTCCTAAAATTTTTAGTGCTGTCTGTGGCTGCACTGCATTTACAGTAGAAGTTCTCAGGGAATTCTGAGTCTTGCTGGAGATTTCCAGAGTTGTTTTTCAGAAACTTTTGCATCTGACTTTTTCAAGGTAAACTCCTGGTGTCTTTCCATATGTTGACCCCCTAAGGGCCACATATTATTATTTAATTTATTTGTTTAACTCTTCACTGCAGTTATGTGGAGTTCATCAGTTTCACAAAAAACCTCTTTGAAACATGTTTCAAAGTGGAGAAGAATGATTGGGGGGACAGAATTAACAGCGATTCCTTGATATTCCCAGAATCTGAGTAAAATTGGGTGCTGCATGTCAGGCCCCAGATACATCTATGATTTTGATTTGCCTAGGGTAGAATGTATGTAAAAAATACCTGTTTTTCTTTACCCTGTGCACCATGCTGTACCAGGAAACCTTGGAGAGTTTGTTCTTTGCCCCAGAGAAGGGACTGCTTGGGCATTATGCAGCTTCAGAAGAGTGGAACTTATATTACGCTCCTACTTATTGATAAATTATTTTTGTGTCAGCAACTCTATGTCAGACGTTGTGCTATTTCATTAGATCCTACCTCTAGCTATCTAGGGAATGAATCTTGAAATGTGTATTCACCAGTTTCCTAAATGTTGTGGAGATTATGTTAAAAAACTGTTAACCAGTAATGTAAATTTTGTTTGCTAAAGTATATATTATCTAGAACATGGAGAGCATTATCCATGTACAACTTTGTGTGTTGTAGCAAACTTGGCTTGCAGTGTGCAATTCTAATTTCATTTTTAAATTCAAACCATGTCAAGGGCTGCCTGTAATTGAAAAGGCTCAGAAATTAGAGTGTGTGCTGCTTTTAAGTTGTCACTGCATTAAGGGAAAGAAGGAGATGCTAAGTAAAGTAATTTGTGGTAAAGCATTGTTAAATGTAGGGAATATAAGAATGCCTGATTTCTAACTGTTTCATGATGAGATACTAAATATTACTGAGAAGGTTCTATTTGGGCCAGTCCTTTGGCATGCAGGCAGTTTTGGTTCAGGACTAAAATTTATATATAAATAGATCCTTCATCAGGTCAGGTCATTCTCAACAGATTGGTCTCTGTGCCTGAAGGGGAAGCTTGGTGGGCAGGTTGGAGCCTGTCACACACGAGCTCTGTTCCCTGGCCAAGCAGTCACTTGAATAGACATCTTCCCTTTTGTCAAGTGACCACGGAGTTACAGTAACCCTGGAGCAGTCTAATTAACATGACCTCTATCTTTGGCTCTGTCCTAAATACATGATAACTAAAAAATTTTCCACTAATTCCTAAAACACTCATTATTGGAGGTTAAATGTAGTTAGGTCAAGTGCTCACACCGAATTTGTTGAAAACACAAATAAAAAAGGCCTATATCTTATCATATGCCTAGAATATCACACTGGGATTAAGTTGTAATTCAAATCCAAAAATTTGGAATATACACTCCAGTGCAGGTTGTCATCAGCCTACCTGTAAGACAAGGTGGAACTTTCCTGACATGTCACACACTGACAAAACTGTGGGCAATGTTTTTGTTCTCTCAGTAAGAACGCAACCTGCATGATTAAGCAAGCATGAGTCCATTTATTTAATTAATACATAAAAGCCCAGTGAAAAATTGATTTTCATATATAATCCAAGGTGAATATGGAATCCCTTCTGGACCTGATTCTATATGACTAGCTTCAATGGGAAATTTCATTAGCTGTTCATTTCAATAGCTTTGAAAGATATGCCATAATGTCCTATATTGAATGCATTGAAATTTGCTTTCTCAGCAGAAACTGTTGCAGTCTGATTGCATTAATCTTAATTATACCAAAAGAAATCTCTACAAGCGAAAGGGAAACACATATAGAGCTGTTTTTAAAATCAAATCTTAATTAAACCTTTAATCTTTGGTAAACTGTGGAGGAATATGAATATAAATTTCAATAAAGAAAATCAATAGTTTTATACCTTAATGGCTTTTTAGGAATGACATATGTCCTGGTTTCAGCTGGACAATACAAAATGACAGAGCTGTAGAGAGAGCTGTGAATGTGATACTTTCTACTACTCTTTGTCACTCCTTCTGTAACCCATCAGAGTATGAATTATTTTGAGTAGTCTGCTTACCTGCATGGTCTCTCATGTAATCTCCATTGATTTTTGTGAAAGAATAAGGTCCTGGTAGAGAAAGGTGTCACAGCACCTGCCTATGCCCTTTAATTTTCTGAATGTTGGATGAAATGAGAGGCTGAAAGGTTCTCTGAATTCAGGACTCATTTCAGAAGTCTTTGTAATAATGTGTGTCTTTAGAGCACATGATGCTAACAGTGACAAATAGTCACTCTTGAAATCATTAAGGTGTTGGTTTTCCTGCAATTATGCTTCAGTTAAATTCTAGGTCTGCATCAGGACCTGGTATTCAATGTCTGGATTTGGTCTGACAGTGTGTGGGCTGCTGATGTTCCTTGTGACATCTGTAGAGTTTTAGGGGCTGAGTTTGGAGCAGAACGAGGCAGAGTAGGGATGGTGTTGACTGATGTGGGTCAACTGCTTATTGAGGGAGGGTAAAGCCTTCAATAATCTAGTTTAGGCAGCCTATTAAATAATATGTGATTTCAAGCAACTGTCCAGTGTGACGGAGCTCTTAACCAGAGCTGTGAAAACTTTTCATGACCAAACTGAAACCCTGCACATTTCAGGCATCCTCTACAAGTGTAAAACATTTTTCATGATTGCAAAACTCTATTAACTTGATAATCCTTTCAGAAGTGCAGCTCTGCAACTATTGAACTACAGACCCTGCAAAGGATAACACAGTTTGTGTGGTCTAGTGACAGTCTAGAAACCCATGCATCTGAGATGGAGCTCCAAACTAAAACAAACCCAAGATTAATCTGGATTTCAAGAACATGCCTCACTTTAAATTGCTGCTAAAAGTGGGAAAGCAAAATAAATGTCTTGTCTTGCAAACTGTTCTAATGAATGACTAATTCATTTCTGCAGGGGAAAAAAAATACAATATAATAAATGAGCCATCTGGGAATATATTTTTCCTCAGAGATATTATGTGTAAGAAACAAATCTTTTTGGTGTTATTAAATGATGAATTCTAATTATTTTTAAAATACTCAGTTTCTGCTGACTGTATATAGAATATTCCACTGCTGTGCCACTTGGAGTTCATATATTCTACCAAAATTAAGCCAGATGGTTTATTAGTTATATATTTTGTTATTATCTCATTCTTCTTCTAAAGGGAAGATTAATTCTCCAAATGTTAAAGCTAAAATATTTGAACAAAAGTGACAAAGTAGCTTCATTTATTTAAAAATAGCAAACTGTATATATAAGCTGAGTGCTAAATTACTGGAAGCTGTGTGATCCTCATTCTCTAGAGATGATAAAGTCTTGCACTGCATAGCTCTGTCTGTCATGATTTAATATGTAAATATACCTCTCAATCTGACATCTGAATGGCTTTGCAGAATGAGCTGCAGTTCAGCTAATTTCCAAAGTAATATCTTTGACTGTGTTGTAAATGGATGGTGATGACCTTACCTTTCCTCTCATTTTCTAGATTATTTAGTGTAATATTGGAACAATTAACCAAAGAAACAGATGGTGGCAGCCACTCAGGTGGCAAACCTGGTGGCTTTGATGTCAAAGCCCTAAGAGCCTTTCGTGTATTGCGACCTCTCCGACTTGTATCAGGAGTGCCCAGTAAGCTCTGCTCTCTTTATTTCCTTTGCAATCAGGAATGTGACTGCTCTGGTTATTGAACTGCCTTCTTCCAGACACTGCAGAAATGAGATGGGGTAAAGCTGAGTTTTTGTTATCTGGCCATGTATATAAAGAGAATTTCAAGATGAGTGATACCCTATTTCAAGTTGAACAAGGGATTGTGAATTCAGTCAGTGTATGATCTCCTTACACAGTTCAATAAGTGGACAGGGGAATACACTTCCTTTTTAGAAGCTTTATATAAAAGTAAATTACATGTAAAAATGCAAATACACCAGAAAATAAAACTCAGATTTTTTTTTATTCTGAACCCCTGCATCTGAAAGCGTAGGTGGTCCTAAAATAGTTTATATGTTGGTAAGTGTATGCCAGAGCATGTTACACATTTTGTATTTCCTGCCCCCTTCAATGCACATGAATGCCTTCTGTTAATCTCAGCAGAGCTAACAGATAAATTAGGAAACTTAAAAAGTAGAACAATATTGTTTAAGAAAGCAATTGAATTTTCTGATATTTCCTGTTTTCTTTTAATGCTTTATTAATTATTGAAGCTATCTGGGCTATATGAGGTTCATGACTTACAGTTCAGCTCTTTCCAAGGCATTCAAAGGAAAAAAAGCTAATTCTGTGTTTATAAGATCACAGACTATTATATGGAAATTGTTGATTTTTGGCAAAAGAGCTTCAGTGAGGACAGAAGCAGTCCTGTGAAATGTCAGAGAGGAAGTCCATCAGGTTATAAAAGAGGCATATTTTATTCTCATTGGTAGTATGGCAGCTTCATTAGTCTGGGATTAGCTCATTTTGATAAGCCAAAAGTTGGATAGACAGGTAATTGAAAAAAAAGAAAATAGAATAGTTTTGAAAGGGATGAATGATGAAAGAATAAGTTTGTTCAGATTAAAAATACATTTTCCATATTTTTCTCCCCAGAATAAGACGACAGTTCTACATTGGCTGAGTGCACATTTTCTCAGAACTTGCAACAAAGTTTTTGTTTTAGCACAAGACTTCTTAAAAGTCATATAAAATGACCTTCAGGCACACACTGGTTACACGCCCTTTCTTTATAAAAGCACCCACAGATTCTTGTGGCACATTTCAAGCACTCACTTCTATAATATAAACTTTATTAACAGTGAACTAATTAGACCAAAAGTTTTAGATTCTTATGAAGATTTTTATGGTTCTGGGTAGTAGATTTTTTAAAAAAGTCTGTTTCTCTCTGCATGTTTGTATCATTAAGTCCTAATAATGTGTAATTATATGAAATTTGATAGAGCAAGACATAGAAATATGGTTCATATCTTGTATCCTCTTCTTTTTTTAGGTTTACAAGTTGTCCTGAACTCCATTATAAAAGCCATGGTCCCCCTCCTCCATATTGCCCTTTTGGTATTGTTTGTAATCATAATCTATGCTATTATAGGATTGGAACTTTTTATTGGAAAAATGCACAAATCCTGTTTTCTTATTGATTCAGGTAAGTCATTAAACTGTTGATTAAAATAAGAGTTTGATGATGTTTTTTTTCAAGTCTGTGGGATTTCAGTTTGAAATAGAACTAGGGGCAAAGCAGTAAAGCTGTTGTAACCTTCACAACTTTAAGTACAGTGCATTAAATGGAAAAAAAAAAATAACCAATAACCAATTCACAAAAAAATCAAACTAGTCAGAGACTAGACCATGCTCTGCATAGGTTTTCATTTCTGATATATGTAGCTGAAATACCAGTAATGAAGAAAATAAGGGTGACAACCGATAAGGACAAATCCAGCTTGTGGCAGTGAGGTGCAGAGTGCAGTTCTGAAATGAGGGAAGGAAAACAGTGTTCTTCTGTCCAGGTGAAATAATGCAATGGAAGTGTGTGTTGTGGGAGAATCTTGAAAGAGTGAAACCATCTTAACTGGTGGCTAAAGATGCTTTTCTTTCAGCTAAGGTAGTGAAGGTGACTCTGTATAGGAGTTAGATCCATTTTTCCTTAGTGGTCCATGTGTTGGTGTGAAGTGCCATGAAGTGAGGTAGCAGCAGTAAAGAGGAAAGAAAAAATCAGCACGAGGAGCTTCTAAGAAATGATGTATTATTACATTGTGCTTCTTTCCACTGCTTAATTACTTTTATTAACCTATTTGTGAGGTTGTAAGGCCCAGATCTGAGAGAGAATAAAAGCTTCACAGCTCTGATATGTTGCCTTTGTCAGCTCTAAATCTGGATTTATCTCACGACAACGTTGATATTTCCTCACATGAAGAGGTAACCCATGAAGAGCTGAGGCCTCAGAGCTGTGATGTGTTGGTCCTTTTGCAGATATCCTAGTTGAAGACGATCCAGCACCTTGTGCATTCTCAGGGAACGGCCGTCAGTGCGTCATGAACGGCACCGAATGTAAGGGTGGATGGGTTGGGCCCAACGGAGGCATCACCAACTTCGACAACTTTGCATTTGCCATGCTGACCGTGTTCCAGTGCATTACCATGGAAGGGTGGACTGATGTGTTGTACTGGGTAAGTCCATCCATCACTCACTCTGTTTGCTTTTAAACAAGCTCCTCTGTTCAAGCGGGGACTGAGCTGTGCTTCGCTGCACCATCAGCAGGGAATCTTGGTGAGTTTTGCAGGAGACAAGCTCGGCTGCATACTTGTTTCAGTCACAGCCTGTTACTGGATTCCTCAGGCTAAAAGGAAATTTCAGAAACAAATTTATTCATTGCTTATTTGAGGCTTTTTTTTGCCTGTTCCATTTGGATAAATGTAAAACTACATTTATGTCCTTTGGACTAGCATTTTTTTGTGTGAGCCTACAGATATTAAGTATGTCTTCACTGATTAGGCTTAAGAGCTCTCTTTTTGCAGTATTTGTCCAGAATTTTTCACAATGTTAACATAAATTAGAACAAAGCAAGCTCTCAACTGGCATTGCTTGCCATGGGGACTGAAACCATTGTTAACCATTCAGAAACTACAAATTTACAGGAGCTGTGGCCCTGACATCATCTCCATGGAAGCAGCAAAAGGTATTAAAAAACCTAACTCTGTAAATCCTCACCTTTAAATGCTCCTTTGGTGTAAGGTATGGTACTTCAGAGTCTTGCAGCATCGACAATCAGCTGGACACAGACTGGGATGCTGAAGAATGGAGGAAAATGAATACATAGATTTTTAAAGGAATAGAGTCACTAAACCCACAGATGGACATTTCCATGCTTAATCCCATTCCACTCTAAGTGACAAGACACTGTTTTATCAGTCTTGGAGTATCTCAATATCTATGTGAGTGATTTTTCCAAGGTAATTCAAGAAGTCTGTGACAGAACCTCCCACAGGTGCTGAACACAGTGAGAATATTCTGTACTACTTGATGCTCAGCAGTAAGTCTTTGCAGCTATTAAGACCTTATTAAAAACCACAATTCTAACAGTTCAATTGTTAAAAAATACGTATGGAAGAAGGAAAGTGATTACTGGTAAGCATCACTGTTAACAAGTTGGAGTATTTTAGGGGAACGTCAAGTTTTGTTGCTGAGAGCAGCTCACTTTGTGAATTTTTTCAAGCTGGTCTGACCAAGGAGGATTATTTACTAATAGTGCCTCTGTTGTGGGGTACTGGATGCATTTAAGAATGTGATGTTAGCCAGTGAATGACCACATATTTTGTGTGGTCATTTGTTGCAAATCACGGTGAAAAAAGCTGTTGTTAAACATAAAACACAGAGTGTTAACACAGGGTCTCCGATAAAATCTGTGATACTGAAGTACAGAATATGGACATCTTTTTAAGATAATATCGCTGTTAAAGATAATTAAGATGGTAAAATGGCATCCTTTTAGGACTAAAAGACAAAGAAAAAAGACAGCTATGAATATCTTCTCCCACTGTCTGTTGTCAGTTGCAAAAGTGGCTAGAAACACACAAACCATCAACACTAATGGGGTACAATTATGTATGGCTACATACAGGCTATTGCATGATTTCCCATTGTAAAGGTTTTTCGTTTCCCTGGAGTTTGCATTCCAACTCTCCCTAATTTCTAGGAGACTGTGTGAATGTAGAATTAATATGTGCTTTATGGTTTGTGTTCATGGTGATGGCAATTATTTTAATTCTTCCTGAAAAGGGAAGGTGTGCCATAGTTATCTATAGAAAAAAATTACAACTTTAATGTCTTTTGAGGCAAAAGTGTACCCACATTTCAGAAGCTGATAATTCCTCCAACTTTTTTCAAAGAAAATGAATATAAAATCTTTAGAGATTTGCTGTATTTAGAATACAATAGTTACAAAACATACAGAAACAATTTGAGTATCTCAGAATTAAACATTTTTTCCCCTGGGATTTGATGCCCTAGTTAATCTGCTGCCCTTTAGAAACCTTTGCAGAGTCTCCAGCGACAGCAGAAAAACCAAAATAATTAAAACAGGAAGTTGAATATTTTCATCATCAGACAAAATGAAAAGTATAAGAAAATTATAAACAATTGAAAAGTACATGGGTTGTTTTTACCTCTTTCTCTATAAGTAGAGAAAGTACATTCTTTAGTAGTAGTACATTCTACAATGTAGAATTTACAGGTGTTAGTTTTCTTTTTAATACAAATGGTACTGAGATTATTAGACAATGAAGGAAATATCTATTGACCTAGTGAAATCAAAATGAGATATTCAGGTGGCTTTGGAATTTATCTTGACTGATGCCTATATAATTAAATTATAGATTCAGATTCTTTCTATCTTATAGACCAACAAATTGCCCATTGTGAAACTGAAATTGCTGAGGACAAGAGGAATGTCAATTTATATATTTTTATTTTATCACAGGATCAAGCTGAGGTAGATTTAACTAAATATCGGAAAGGGTTTAATTTCATTTGAAAATTGCAGAAGCATTAGGGGGATACCAGATTGTAATAAAAGAATCTGAGGAAGCCATTTTAGCTCAATGTGCATGGGATTTTTGGGTTGCTTTTTACTTAAAACTCTATTATTAATACGCAGACTGAATGAGTTTTATAGAAAACAAAACCAAACCCACAAATATTGGAAACTTCACAAAATTCTCATTTTTCATTCGGTCACTGTGTGAACAGTGAAATAAACTTATGTGGGCTTCTCTTGCTAGCAGGTGTAATGTGAGTGGGTGAAATCTGTGCAATATTTTGCATGGTGTTAAGTGGCATTCTGTCAGCAAGGATGACAGCTGAAAATGACAGCTTCCAGCAGCACTCACTGGTACAGCTCGTTATCACCTGGTTAATGGCACTAAACTTGCTTTGAAATAATGATTGCACCAATAATGATTTTTCTCTTATGCATATCTATCGTGAGTCAAGGCCTTTGTTCTGCTGCTGCTGGGCACCCTTCAGATAGTGGTGACTCCCATGGGCATCCTGCTGCTCACCAGTTTGCATCCTAATCCCACATGTCCTACTGGTTCCAGTGTCTTCATCTGGACTCTTTCCTCTGTAACTCACTGGATAGCAGGCATTATGTGGTTTATCCACAAAAAGTCTGACTCCTCAGTGCCAAAGGTTTGAATTGAGAGGTTCAGGGGTGCTGTTCTTGTCCTCAGCAGCCAGTGCAGCACATGTGCTCCCACACTGTGTGTTTGTGGCTGCACATCTGTGTGTGTTCTCATTTATATCAGGACTGTGTTTATTCCCAGTCATGGTCCTCTCTGTTTGCTCTGGAGCCCTTGCTGAGGCTCATGCTTTTAGTTTTTGATCCTGGTGCAGTCCTTGTTATCAGCCAAGCAGCAGCCTCTGTGTGCCCAAGTTTTTAATGCTCTGGCTCACACTCTAAAGCTGAGAGCATAGTACTCTCTGCCTCATTTCCAGTTTGTGCTAGCAAGCTCTCAGGAATTGCAGAACTTGAATCTGCATTTGCATATCTGGCTCCAGATTTTTCCCAGGCCTTTGAAACATCTCGATGTATAATCTATTAATGGCAAACACGTATTCTGTAAATTGCTTTTTATTTTTAGCTGCTTCATTTGATACATGGGAACACAGATAACAAACAGCGATACTCGCCAGCAAAATCCCCAATTTTCCTATGAGCACCAAAATGATCACATTTAATTCTTCTTGTTTTCACCATAGTGAAGTTATTTTGACTTACTACACTTGAATAATCCAACTGTAGCTTGAAGGAGAGATGGTCAGAGCCTCTGAAAAACAAAATACTTCATTAGGTGGGTTGCCAGCACATTGCTTCAAAGATGGGACAAATGTATTAGTGGCTACTGAATTTTACTAGGTCAATTTTATGGTCAGATGCTGCATTACTAACTCAAATTGTAAAAGCTCTCCAGTTCTCTAGTACCTGTCTAGCACTGTCAGATTGATCTGGAGATTTCTGGGATTGAAGCAAGCTAAAATTGCTGAATAATGATACACTGATGTCTTACATGGTTTTGCCTATTAATACACCTACTGATATGTTAACAAAATATTCTCTAAAGGAATTTTGTTTAAAATACTCAGATCATTACTTGAAATGTCTAGGCAATCTAAAATATACCTGAAACTCATATAAGGTTTAAGGAAAGGGATGGCAGGTTTTTAAAAATATACCTTCTACTGATATGCCAACTTCTAAAAATTACTACTACTTTTTACTAATAACATATATTATCATCAAATAAATCCTTCATTCATTGTTCCTCTGCTTTTATAACAAAAAAGGGTGCACTTAGGAACCTGTCTTCTGTTTAAGAAATTAAGCTTTACATCCCCCAAAATACTCCTTGAAACATCTTAGAACATTTGAAGAAAATCCATCATTTCTGTAACACTGACTGTTCAGGCTGCATTGCAATCTTGTGTATGTCTATGTGCACTTTTGCATAAGAGTCTGCACAGCCAGTGTATTAATGTCAATCAGGTTGGGTCAGGAACTCAATCTCTACTCCTGACACCTTTTAGAATTCTCCTGTTCAAGGATATTTAAGGGTAGACTCAGATACAATGCACTTGAAACCAGCTGATGTGCAGCCAAACACAAGCAAATGTTTTACAAATACATATCACACAAGAAAGCCCCTTGGCTCATGCACAAAATGTATTATTAGGTAATGTTTTGTATAAACAAAAAACTGCAAAATGTGTTTGAAGTATTATCAAAACTGTCATCAGAGTGCTGACAAGGAGTCTCCTAAAAATACCTTACCAAAGATGCGACCAAGAGTCAAACAAGCAATAATAGTCTAGAACTTTGAACTGAATGATTTAATAAGCGAGTGTGAATCAACTACTTAGGGTGATTTCAGCCGTGTTAGTCCCGTTCCACCTGCAGAAAGGGAAGGCACATTCCTGCATCCAAACAATTCTTGTCAGCAATGAATTTCAGCTTATTGCCTGAGAGAGGTTCACAGCTTTTTTCCATTTGTGCATCAGTTGAAAATATTTAGCAATGTTAAAAACTGGGAGGAAACGTGCCTGAAAAGTCTTAAAAAATACCGATTCCTGCCTTTTCCTCTTAGGTACCTGGGGAAAGCTTAGTGCTGCTCTGCTAGCATTGCTCAGCACCACTCACAGGTCATCTGAGGGAGGCTCTGGAGTGAAACAAGTCAGCTCATCCCCAAAGGCATCCATGTGCTGCATGCACAGAGCTCCCAGCCTTCCATGACTACACAGGCAGAAAGTTAACACATGATGTACAGCTGGAGAAAGAGTGATAGAAATTTTGGATGACAGCATTAATATATTGCATAAATCTCCCTAAAGAGCCAGGGATTGCAGGCAGAATTTTTTTCTGAGTGTTAACTACTTGAATCTGGTTTCATGTTAAAATCAAGATTAACCCCCCCCTGCTTTTTACATAATGAATTGGACTAATTACCTTTTTATATTCTCTTGTTATTAAAATCTGAATCTGAATCATCCAGTTTTGGATTGCAAAGAGATAGGACTTAATTTCAGAAAAAGGGAATAATCAAATTCAGACATACAAATAGAGCTACCAAGCCAAGGAACGTACAGATTAAAAGTCTGCATTAGGATCAAAATGATGTGAGATACAGATACATACCTAAAATTTCATAATATATGATTATAGTATAATTTTTTTCCAATTATTGTGTTAGCGCAAAGACCCTTCCTGAGGAGGATTTTAAACTAACTCACAGGGAAATCTCTCTTCCATGAGCTGAACTTGATTAACTTTGACAAGATATCTGGTATCTCAGCCTCAGCTGACTGCTGACCTGTACTGCAGTCAAAGCGTGGAACTAATTTCTTGTCACAGATCATTGCAAATACTAAGAAGAACCTTTTACTTCTCCCCAGAAATTTTAAATAAAACTGGGTCGAAGTTGGATTGGAAATAGAGGCTAAACTTGGGACAGTGCTAAGAAGACCACTAGTCCATCAGCTAGAGTTTCTTCCAGAATCTTTGCCACAAGAAGCCACCAATTATTTTATAACAATTCTGGTTCTGATTCTGTCCCAGGACAACAACTTAGTAGATAAATTTAGATCTTCCTGAGTATTGAGGCTTTGCTTGTTGGTGCAACATAAACTAAAATAACAATTGTACATCATCTGTCTGAATAGTAAATGCATTGTACCTGTATTTTTTTTGTATCCAGTATGTGGGAAATATTAAACACATTCAATTTTTCTATAATGTATGGCACATAGTTGGAATAGCAGAATCCAGAAGAAAGAAGGTGTTTAGTACAGAACACCTGTGTGGATATAACTTTCCATTGTTATACATGGTTGCTAACTGTTTAAAAAATAAACACATTGTTGATCACATCAGTTACTTAATTTTAGTAGGTTTTTTGAGCCCTTAGATTTAACAAGCCACATCTATGCATAGGTTTTATAAATTTTTGTGAGATTAGTTTGAGCAATGCAGATAAATAGGTACAAGCACTAACAAATGCTTAATCTGAAATTAAGTGAGAGGAGTCAAACAGTTGGCTTTTTTAATATCTGGAATACAGGTTTTGTTAAACCTTGTAGTGCTCAACAGCAAACCTTCTCTGGGTTACTGTTTTGTAGAGGTAGCACTCTTCATTTTGTTATGGTTCTGTCCATCTGCTGTGCAGATTAAGCAGGGATGCATAATTATTTGAAAAAGATAAGATAATTTCTTATCAGTCACATTTGACATCTTGGCTTTCCTTGGAACAATTACTTGATTTCCGCCCAGCCCCTCCTCCCAGCAAGACAGTAAGCTGATTAATGGAATGCCACTAATAGGAATTAGCTAAAATACTATTAGATACATGACAGTGTCTGAATGAAAAAGAAAGGCCTGCATCTAAACTCATTTCCAAACAATCATAGTAAAAATTTATAAACAGTCATGTTTTGAAGAGTAAATTCTTTATGGGAATACCAAAATTCATTTGTTAAGAATGGATAAAAGCAACAGAAGACAATGAGGTCTATTCAGCTTGATCAAAGCAAATTCAGTAAGCTGAAGCAGTGTCTTCCAAGTGAGGTTTAACTTGAGAGGATCACTTGTGTGTGTCCTGTTTGCAATTGCACACTACAGTTTACATACAGAAGACAGAGGCCAAATTTAAGAGGTGATTAAACAATTATGAGGCTCTCTAGGTCCTGTGACAATTTTACTCTTCTCAGTGGCATCTCTTTCTCTTTAGGACTACCTTGATGCCTGAGACATGGAACTCTCATTTTTCCAGGTGTTGCTGAGCTGAAATGCCTAACAAAGGGTGATCTCAGTGCACACCCCACCAGTGCATCTCCAAATTCTGTGTCAGAAACAGAACAAAGCTGAGTGTCCAACCAGGACAGTGTCAGGGAAATCTGTGCTTTGACTCCAGAACACTGACTATAAAATTCCATGCTTTTATAAATCAACCTGGATGGTGCTTCAAGAACAGCCTGTTTTAAGTCAGCCTTAATTTAACTCAATTCAGCCAAAAATATCTCAGGACAAAACCTTTGAAGCCAGGCAGCTTTGAAAAGCTCTCTGGTGTGGTCTTCACTGAATAGAATAGCCTGATCTGAGGTTTTGTGAACCTCCCTTCCATGCTTCCAAGAATGCAGGGATAGTCCCACTTCACAAAATACTGATGTCTGTAGAATTTTTACACCTCTTAAGAGGCTGAGTTTGTCAGAACAATTTTTAAGATGATGAGGCAGATTTCAGGTAGCACAAAGTAAAACCACCAGTTATGTGTCTGTTGGCATGTTATGAAAAGAGGAAGGTAAAATTAAAATCTAAGGAAGCTAAGAAATTCAACTAATTTAAGAGGGTTTGAAACACTGTGGAAAATCAAAATAGGTTCATGCATCAGCACATTGTATTAGAGGTTTTGTTTTATCATTAAGCCCAGGTAGAGCTTATATGGATTGCAAACTGAGTTTGCAACAATTTTCAATAAAAGAATGCAAGGTGTACAGAAAAGTTAAGACCTTGATTTGCATGCAATTGCATATGAGGATTTTATTCACAATTACCATAAATAGAGATAAATGAGATTTTAATGATTTTAGTAATTGTTGTTTTAGGTTGAGGTTTGCCATCTGCTGCTGTGTAATGCTAAGGGTTGTATCTGCAGTAAACTTGACTTTTTCCCTGTTTCACTTCAATCTTGGTCTCTGATAATTTTTGCTGTGTTTTAATGATAGTTGACTCCAATACAACACAGCTCACAGGATAATTCATCCAAATGCCACTTGAGGCAGTTTCAGACTGTATCAAGTTTGTCCAATCAGCTCAAGATAATTCTTCAAGATTGCAGACTCATCAACATATACATGTAAACATAAAGAACCAAATAAATGATGTGTAGTGCACCTCTACTGTTACAGTGAAACAGAATGAAGGGATTTGAAGAAACCTTTGTCCTTCATATTGCCCATGATCTCATCTGCCCTCTGGTTGATGTGATGCACAAACTGCAGAGAAATGACATTTAAAAAGTGAGACTAGATCTTTAAAAAGACAAAGGGCAAGAAGGGTGGTGCTTGGTGGTGTCCTTGCCATAGGTGTTTTGAAGGCTAAAAGCCTCATGGTCTCAAAAAGACAGAACAAGTCCATTGAGAGCCATTAAATGTGACACTCCCTTGGCATCCCCGAGCCATTGGGCAGGAGAGTCTTGCAAGACATTTTGCTGAGGATTTCAGATGTGAGATCTCCTTGAATTCCTGGTGTTGCTTTAGCACATCTGGAATTTGTGTCTTTAGCTCCTTTTTCTCCACTTTGGGTGAGAAGTCAGCATTAATCCCTTCAAATGAATATATCTTGGTTTTGGAGATTTTTCTCTTCTCATATATTAACCAAGCTCTGTCTCCATTTTTAATCAGAAGGCAAATCAATTCCTTTAATCTTTCTTTAATTGGAAGTTATGGAAAATGCCATTTGACATGCATGAAAGGAACAGCAAAGTTTTCCAAAAGGAAAGGACTTCTTTTTGTACTTTGATCTCTGGTATTAATGCAATCTGAAATATAACTTCATGAATAGAAATTACAAAGCATTACTTGATTAGAGTTTAATTGTATCTAGAATTAAATGGTAAAGTTGTTGAGTAGTTTTTAGTAATTCACTCTTAAATTAGTTCCAAGGTCTTCTGCCAGGTTCAGGTATTCCTGAGATATGGAATGCTTTTGAAATAGTTCAGCATTTACCAAAGTGGAGCATTTCTTCTAGTACTGGTTAGCTGCAATTGCCAATTTTTGTTTCACAAAGCACTAGTCCTAGATAGATTAGCCTAAAACATTGGGCTTAAAATCCAGCTGCATAAATGAGAAAGAATTTATTTAATATGTTGCACATTAGAAAGAGAATGCAAATGACAGCTGCTCATACTATCAGAGCCTTTGTGACAGAGCATGAGAATTTCAGCTTTGCTCCTGGGTAACTAAGTTAGCAGAGTGCCTGGCTGCCTGAAAATGTTCTCTTTATGAGCAAAAGCAGAGCATGGAGTTGTAATGCAGTGACTGCCAGAGCTCTGGTTTTGAGCTCTGCTTGAAGTAAAATTCCAAATATTAATCTCTCAGATTTTCAAAATGATACATAGCAGAAACATGTTGGCACCAATACCAGATGAATTTATGTTGCTCTGAACTCTGGTGACTTGGAAACAACTGTCTGCTAATTGTATAGTTGTTAGATGGAAAATGCATGCAGATGTATTTAAATTTAATTAAAATGTTTACTCTGATCAGCTATTGCTAGAAAAACACTTGGCCTGTATGGTATGAGTCAGGTCTATGAAGTAAACTTATTTCTAAAGTAATAAAATAATTATGAGTATACTTTTAAAGAAAATTGAGTAAATATTATTCTTAAAACATAAGGCCAGATGCCTGTGATTGAAAGAAGTTGCAAAGGGCAGCATCCACTGGGATGAGGCAGAAATTCAGTCTGGGCAATGAGATGTTCTGCTTATTAACTTTGGGGCTTCATTGCTAAAACTCCTCAAATGCAGAATGGGTATGGGTGATAAAACCCAAAACTTCACAGCCTCTGTCCTTAAGAGAGTCTGCTGATGTGCCAAGGGTTGTTGAAAGTTCTGCCCAGGAGACAGAGTAGGGATAATGGCAGCATTGTGAAAGGCTTTCCCATATGAATATTGCAAAACTGAACGATGAAAGCTTGGGTTCTCTTGAAATTGAAGGTAATTATCCCAGTCTTGCTGAATGGCTATAACCCTTTTTTATTTTAACTTCTCCAAAATACAGTTTTATTGGAAGAGAGAGAAAATCCAAAGAAAATACGTGCTTTCAAGTTTTCTTTCTTTCTTTCTTTTTTTTTTTTTTTGTAGCAAGTGTAATTTTAAGTTACTTTTCAGTACCTCAGTTCAATTAAAAAAGCATTTTTAAAGATGATGCATAGACTCTTTTAAAAGCTGCATGAAGAAGGTGTGTAAACTCATCTGGTTTGGTTACTTAGGAAGCTTTTTACTTCAGTAAGTGTAAACTTTACTAAACTTACTTCCATTAACATGGAAGAGAAGTGCCTTTAGGCCTTAACCTGCAAAGACTTAATGCTTCTGTCTAACCATCCATAGGTTCCCCTTGCAGAAACTGAGATGATGCTATTTAATTGAAAGACAGGGGAAAAAATAGAAGAAGTAATTTTGAAAAATGTCCGTTCCCAAGTTTAGTAGGTTTATTTCAACAGAGATGTTAAAGAGAGGTGTCAAACTTGGCAGTCAATAGAGCTCAAAGCCTAATCACAAACTTCAGATATAACAAACACAATGGCATTCACAGAAGAGAAAACAGATTTGCAATTAGATTGTTCAACTGTATCATATGAATTTTATTATCTGCTGAATTTTCATGACTATAAAACATCTTAAGAAGAATGCAATGCAAAAGCCAGAATAATTCCTCTTCAGGAAGAGACATTTTCAAGAAGCTTCATGAATTCTTCATGTCAGAATTTTTTGTGACTTAGCAAAATGCCATTTTGCACCTGAATCCTCCACACAAAACCAAATTTCCCTGTTTTAAAATATTGCTTTTTCTGAACAGGCCTTTTTAGATCTCCATGGGTGTGTTTCACCAGTCCATCTTCTGATAGGTGTGATGAGCTGGCTAAGAATAGAAAGTGGAAGAAATCTTTATAGAAAACCTTGTGTGAGTTTATAAGGAGCATATTGAAAGCTCAATGACTTCAACCTTACTTAAAAAAAAAAAAAATCAGCAACACATTTTTAAATTTCATTCAACCTTGATCTGGATATGACTTATGTTCAGAGGTTTTCCTGGAATGTTTCCATGTTTCCATTGTGTTTCTAAAATTATTTTTCAAATTTTTATTTGCCTAAAATCGTGTTTGTACTTTTTACACAGATTCATGTTCATTTAATTCTTTTTCAATTGATTTTAAATGTCTGACTGCATTTGACTGCTTTATTTCAGGAAGAACTGTGGGAATTCCCTGCTACAAAAAGTAACACTGCTTGTGCAGTTGAGATACACATTGCTGTTTATTTTCCCGAATGATCATTCATGTAGATAGAGTATACATGAAGTAAAAATCTTAATTTTCAATATACTTTGTGATCCTCATCTTAATTGGATGTCTGAAATTTAGTTCACATTTTCAGTGTAAAAGAACAGAACTGTGGCAGTGCTCCATTTGTTTGATAATTCTGATCCACATGCTAGGTTCACCCAGCATTTTGTTTTAGGGTTTGTGTTGGAAATACAAAGTTAATGTGGCCAGTGCCTTCTTGCTCTCATTGTTCTTTGATTTCTGAAGGAATACACAGAATGTTATCTAACCTGAATGATCAAATTCTCCTTTCTCTGACTCTTCATTGCTGTTAATATAGTGATCTACTCTATAAGATCATCTTATTTCTTGCAGATGAATGATGCAATGGGATTTGAATTGCCATGGGTGTATTTTGTCAGTCTCGTCATCTTTGGGTCATTTTTCGTACTAAATCTTGTTCTTGGTGTATTGAGCGGGTAAGCATACACCTTTTTCATCATGAAGGCAGAGTCCTGCATTCAGTTGCCATGAACACACAGGTTATCTCGTACAGGTGAGACTTCAGCTGGGGTGATATCTTTTAATAAACCTCTATTGCTTCCTCCTCTAATTAAATTGCAAAAAGTTTTCTTGTAGCTCTCATATAAATAACATACAAACACCAAAATCAGAGTTTAGACCTATCAGTACATACTTTTCATGTCCTTTTGGCAAAGTTATAAA
The DNA here is from genome assembly GCA_013400215.1 of Cisticola juncidis. Taxonomy (NCBI): domain Eukaryota; kingdom Metazoa; phylum Chordata; class Aves; order Passeriformes; family Cisticolidae; genus Cisticola; species Cisticola juncidis. The sequence continues at coordinate 785,461 of VXBR01007848.1, read as the reverse complement.
ATAACAATTCTCATGCACTCATTTATATGTTATTTCAATAAATTGTCTAAAGCCTCACATCTACAACAAAATTTGGGTAAGTCAATTTAAAGAATTGTTCATTCACTTTTTAAAGGTCTGGATAAGCCATAAACTTCGAACCTATGTGATCTGGCAGCTGCAAAAAGGGCTCTGCTGTTTAATGAATGACTGAATCATAACCTATTTCCTTGCGTTTTACAGGTAAATGATGCAATAGGATGTGAGTGGCCATGGATCTATTTTGTTAGTCTTATCATCCTTGGCTCATTTTTCGTACTTAACCTGGTTCTTGGTGTACTTAGTGGGTAAGCCCTTGAGTTAACATTGTGTATGCTACTGCTACTTGTCAGATGGCCTCTGCATTTACTCCAGCTGCTCAGGATTGGCTTTTTTGCATGCACTTGAGATTCTTATGTCATCCTACCAGTGTTTGCTCTTTGGACTGACCTGTGTGATTTGAGTGCCTGTATCTGTCTTGACATCACGTTCACCATGCTTGCAAAAATATTCATCCAATGAGGCACTAATCTCCTTATTCTATAATATTCCTGCAGGGAAAAAGATTTTGTGCACAGAGAGGGGGGTGCACCTGTATGAATATTTTCCCCTGTTGTTATACATGAATGTGTTTTTCTGAAAGACCAACTTTTGCTTTTCTTCAAATAGTCATAGTTCAATTGGAGTGTTGTTTATGTTTACCAGTCACAAAGTTTGCTTAAAATATGGCAAAATATTTTTAATAAGTGCTTCAAGACCTGACTTATGGAGAAGTTGGCTGCACTACCCCAACACATTGTTCAGTGGTTCCTGGGTTGTAGAGCTGTGAACTGCTGTGACAACCTGCACCAGGAATTGATAAATTTATCAATAATAAAATATCAGTTTAATGTATCTGTCTGTGGGAGGTTGTTACAGCTTTTTGTTGGTTTGTGCCCTCCAGGCTCCAGCCAAGAACTAAAGCTGTGTCAGTTCTAGCTGCATAATGTGCTTTAAAACCGTAGTTTATGGCAAGAGTTGGCCAGTTTTTCTTTTTACAAAGTCCCCTTACATGAAGTTTGAACCCTATTTCCTTTGCCATTTCCTGATTTCTAACACACTTGAGCTTGGGAAACTCCAGTTTATGGTAGAGATATTTTTTGCTAAATATATAAAAGACCCAGCTACCAGCTGAATGCTGAAAGGAAAATTATTATTGTTGTATGCATTAGGTTTTATTTATGCAGCAAACAATATTGTTCTGGCAGTCTCAGGAGAGTTGTGCCATCCTTGTTAGCCAGCAGAAGAAATTCCCTTGTGTGGAAAGCAGCCTGGCAGTGCAGTTGATGGTGTCATCAGGATTCTGATAGTGTGTGCAACCCTATTCATGGTTTTGCCACACTGTAGCCATTCTATCTGAAAGAAATGATACGGCATTATTATATTCCTGGAAATCAGATAAGCAAACAAGATTTCCAGGTGTTGATGTAACTTTGTTACAAGAGCATTTTTATCCGATGAGTGGTTTTACAATGTGCTTTTTAAAATATTTAGTCATTTACTTTGACAGATTACTGTTGCACATGGGAAACCAGGGAAAGCAAAGTTTTACCTTACTGTCAGCCTTGCTTTATAAAGCAGATGTTTAAAAGAAAAATGGTAGTGCTAAAACAACACGGCTGTTTTTCAGATTTAATCTCATCCTTCCAAGATTTATACAGTCATATCAGCTTTGTTTAATCCAAGGGCAAATGTGTAAATTGTTGCAAAACTAAGGGCCTGGCTTTCAGCCACGCTGGAAGATGAAACAAGAAGAGGGACAGATAAATGAGGGTAATTGATGCTGTTACCTAATGTTGCTGTGTGATTGGCCTTTCCACCAAAGTCCTTACAGGATCAGGCTCTCACAGTTCCTTCTCTGGCCCTTAAGAACAGCACAAGCACCAATTAGTTTTCTTCCTGTCCTGTGAAGTTGTCTGGTAACAGATAATGAATATTCCTGTTTTACCTTCCATGACTCAAATTGTTCTTGGTTTCAGATTTTTTTTTTTAATGCTTAAAAAAAATATGGGAAAGTGACACCAAATTTGGTGTTTTGTTGCACATGTTAATTTCTTTTCCTGAAGTCATGGAAATTTAGAGATGCTCTTCTCATGAATCACCTTAACATTTGATTTAATACATCTAAAATACTGTGGGAAGTTTTCAACATTATGATACACATATTTTTTGGAATATGGATTAGTTTTTTAGCTGCCATTCCAATACAGGGAAGAGGTGTCCCATTGTCCTTGAGTTCATTTCTGCACACAAGGTATCACCAGTGATTTCTAGGTTTTGTTGATCCATAGAGCTCTAATGCTCCTCACAACCCTTGCCAGCTTGCCTTGGATTTTTAGTGCACAGAAATGGCAGAGAAAAATGGGATGTGAACTGTCCTTATATTCATCAAGCCATTAATTGCTAAATTTATTTTTCTGCCATACTGTCAGCCAGGGTCAATTGGATGCTCAGGGTGCTTGATGAATTGTCTGAATCCATGTTTGCCCTAAATACATGAAAGAGCCTTCCTAAAACTCCCATTTTTGTTTTCTTTCTGAAGACAATGACACTGGAGAGCTGAGGCATGTGATGTATAAATATCATCAAGGACTGACATTGAAAGTGCAAGGAGAAAGTCAAAGGAGATACTCCTAAAAGATACCTATCATAGCAAACTGATGTTTGGTACAGAAGTGAAGAATGTCCTGGCATACTTGTTTGAAAGTGACAAACAAGGACCAGTGTGGAATACTGTTACTCTGATTTATTTTGATCAGTATATGACAGTTGTATAAAAATAATTTTCCCCATACTTTCTGTTTAGAGCTACTAGTCTAGTCTAAATTTCATGGATAAATGTGACATACTAGTAAAATCCAATGGATGTTTTTCTGTTTCTTAGTAGAAAAATATTTTTGATTCTGAGCCAAGCACTGAATATATAGCACATATATTTCTTTTGGTTTTATTTAAAAGTTACAAGCTTTTATGTTTTATACTCTTCAAACCATAACACGAAAACTTGGTTTTTGATAAATCTACAGATAAAGTTAAATTTTACTAAATCAGTCAAATATCAAGAATGCTAAAACTAAGCCAACTTACTTGAAAAGCATGGCTTTGCATACAGATTTTGAAAGTGGAATCTGAATGCCTAGCACCTTTTCTGTATGGAAGTGTTACTTCCTTTATATCAGGTTATGCCATGCACATTTAAATGATTTTGCTGTTTTTGATCTGTTTGTTGTTTTAAAATACTCAGTTATTGTCTTTGCACTCCTTTGTTGTTCTGTGACCATCTGCCCCTTTGTATTTCTGTAATGCCTCTTGTGCACTGCATGTTTGATATATTTAGATGCTGTAAAATGGATGAGAATGATGATTTGGCAGATCTTTTGTTTTAGATCTAGCTCTTTCTGAAGGTGAGTATTTCCTGGTGATCCATTTCAGTCTTGCCTGCAGAAGGTGACATTCTTAAAAATACAGTTCATATTTTTGATATCAGTAGTGTAAATTAAAAGAAACAATGTGTGTTTGGAATCTGCATGTGGTAAATATTCTAATTTCTGCATGGAAGCTGACTGTGGAGATTATTTCCTAAGTAATTCCCTTGAATAACAAGGATGGAGAGAATTCATAGGCTTGAGTTAATTCAGCTTTTTCAAAAAACTAAAAAAACCTCTAAAAACCTCATTTTACTCTGTATTAGACATTAGAAGCATTCACATTACTCTAAAAGTGAATTTTCTGAAGGCATGAAATTCTAGGTGCAGAAACTGAGAGCTCAGGACAGGCCTCCTCCAGATATTCCAGTGTAAAAGACCAGAGCATATCATGGCCATTGGTGCAAAAGAGCGAGCTGAAATTGAAAGGTCAAAATTATAAGGTTAAGGTTATTAGAAAGTTAACAAATAAAGATCAGGATGGAGATACTCCATCCATCCTGAAAGAGTAAAAAGTTAAAAAAACCAAAAGAGTTTAAATAGGTATGTCATTAATTCAGCCTGTATTAAACTAGTTTGCTATGAACAGAGGAAATAAATTATAAAACTTCAAAACTTATTTATCAAGAGGCATGGCTTTTAATGATACATGATAATCTATTCATAAGGATAGTCCTTACCATTAGGAGTTGGGTTCTGCTGATGGCATTTTCTGCTCAAGGCAGAAGTATTTCTTTGGGTAGCCATGGGAACAAATAAAACCTTTCAAACACACATTAATAAATCTATAAGTTGAATTTATTGCCTTGCAAAAGGACACAAAAACATAAGCTTTGACATGCCCTTATGTCCTCCTACATGTGATATTGCAGGTTACCAAGTGAATGTTAATTTTTTCATTTTTTCCCCCGGTAATATTTGCAATGTATGTACATAGTGATTCTAAAAGCCAAGGATGTGTATTCATCCATCCCAATCTCCCAGCAATATCTGTCAATTAATGTCACGTAAAATATGTTGGTGCAGATAAGCTTATACACCTAAGAACTGTTGTCTACAGTATATATGGAAAAAATCATAGAAAAAGACATTTGAATAATGATGCCCCAAATAGAAAACGGCAGTGAACTGTCATCCATAGCCTTTCAGCAAAAGGAAAATGAACTGGTTTTGACAGTGTTCCTTTTCACAGCAGCAGGAAGGCCTAGTGAAAAATATAAAAGAAAAACTATTGCTGAAAAATCTTACTCCTTCCCGTAAATAAACTGAATATACATTGAAAACAAGGAGAGGGGCTCCAGCTGTAGGTCTCAGTAAGTCATAAGCTGGAGCAGGCTCATTTAATTTCTGTGTCCTGGTGAAAGTAAAACTCACATAAATAAAAAACAAGGAAATGTTATATTTGATCAGTCAGTTGAATATACTGACAATAATTGGTCAGCAAATACTTTTGGCTGTGTACAGCAGTAAATAACTGATTTAGACAGAAACCACTCAAATCAGCCTGGACAGTTCTGTACTCTTGAATAAGAACTTGGAGGGAACTGATTTTATTTCAGTCCTGTTTGAACTCACCACACCAAGATCTTTTTAGGGATTAGTCCTGTGGGATGCTTGCTGGTGAGCCCCTGGCAAGGAACAAACCAGGGCAGTTTCAGAAACCCCATTGAGAGGGCACATCCCCATGTCAGGGGATGCCAGTGATTGGTCCTGTGCTCAAACTGCCCCTTCCTCTCCAGAAAATCCAGAGTGTCCTCAGCCAAATGGGTCTGGGCCCAGGAGAGAAGGGGCACATCTTAATAGGCAGATCTAATTAACAATGGTCTGAAACATCAGATCTCAGTTTTGTTGCTCTATCAAACAGTTCCCTGCCTGTCTGTTCCCACTGATGACCCCCCAGCACTCAGGGACACTCTGGCACAGAAAGGCTGGACAGGCTCTCGCTCCACAGAACTGCTGCTGGAGCTGTTGAACGCACATTTTGTTAATTGCTAACAAACTCCACAGAGATAGCCATGGGTAGGCAGTGCCAGTTTGCCTTTCCCCATCAAGAGGCCAATGTTCCTTGCTCAAGGAAAATTCCTGCTGGGATTTTTTGGTTTTGTCCTACAGTAATAATTCCAGTTTCAGCGTGTGAATATTTTTTCCCCTAAAAGAAGGGGTGACAATGATGTATACAAATCTCCTATAATTAAAGATGTGATGTTACTTAACCTTTTTATGCTTCTCCACATCTGCTACACTTTACACCCAGCTGTGAGCTGCTGTCTGTGCTTAGCTGTACACTTGAAGCAGTTTTAGTTCTCTGACTTGATTCTACTAATTTGTTGGTTGGTATGGTTACCATGAGTGAAACCTCTCCTCCAAGTCTGGTGGCCAACACTGTACTCCTGTGAGTACATTTTTGTTGTTATGTGACTGTTCCCTGTGCATAAATGAGTCTGGGATGTCTGGGTGGCAGTTCCACATATAGAATTAGCTTAACACTTTCCACATACCAGACCCTGTGTGCAGTGAGCTCTGTACTGCAGGAGATACACTCTCCCTCCCACTGCATTTACAGTGACACAAAAGGGCAGGAATCCAATTAATGAAGGATTTGTGTCCTGGTTTATGCTTAGATATCAAAAGCACCCCTTTGTTTCATATCATCCATGCCTAGAGATGCACAGGAGTTTCAGAACACTCATGGTGCTGCGCAGCCCCCTGAGGAAATGTCCCTGGCCTTTGGCAAGGGAAAGGTTCAGCTGGTGGGAGGCTGGTGTAGGTGTCTCTAGTTATTATATCTGTGCATATACAGAGAGATGGGTGAGTATACCAAAAGCATTTCAACAAATTGCCTCAGGACTTGTGGTTAATATGACCCTGCCTGTAATTTATGGTGTGAGAACCAGGGAGATGTAATTGAGTCCCAGCAGGCATTCCTTGCTGCCACTTCCACCTTGTTGCATCAAGCCATTCCTAACTGATGCATACCAGCAGGGGTTATTTCACTCTGCTCAAGAAAGAAAAATCTGGCATGATTACCCCAGACTGCTGAAGCGTGGCTTCAAGCCCTGCATTTTGTATGCTTCTGCCTCAACAGCCATTGATGATGATGGTGTTCTGCCTGAACAGAGAAATGAGATCATCTTTCTGCTAGGAGACAAGGAGTTTTTGGGCAACAGAAATAAACCCTGAATTTTATATAATAGGTTAGTTATCACTAAAAGTAAATGAGATTATGTAAATTAGTCTCCATCAAAAGCTTTATTTTGCAGGTGATGTTTCTACTGTGCTGCAGATGCAGCACCTCTTGCCCAGAATATTTTCAAATATCGGATCCAGGTCATTTTATCAAACCAGAATGAAATAAGTGTTTAAAACTTAGTTCTTAGCACAGGCATTTGTGAAACCAAATATTTACAGAGCTGAAGTCCACTTACTGCAATTAATGTGCAGTTTCTTGAGCCTGTCAGCTTCAGAGGCTGCTGGCCTGAGTGCTCGGTTGATGACAGGGAGGCCAGTTCAGGCCACCAGTCTGACCTCGTCAGTCCCTGTGTTGCCTACAGAGCCCAAAGCTTTTCTTTTCTGCCCTGGACCCACCCTTCCCACTCCACAGCCCTGAAATGCTGCACAAGCAGCTGTCTTAGTCCTCCTTCCAGGAGATGGGCCAATGTCTGTGTGTCTTTATCTACATACTCAAGTATCTTTTTGTCCAGGTGTCTTTGTCAGAAGGTTTAAAGAGCCAACACCTCTCCCTCTTCTCATCCTTATCATCTCTTTCAAATTATTTCTTGGCCAAAAAAAGAGATGCTTTTGTTTTGCCAGCAGGAAACTAGTTACTTTACAATTCTATTAAATTCTCCCTTCTTATTCATGGCATTTCACTAAAAGGTGTATGTACATATGTGCCTTAGGGATGTCCCTTCACTGTGGAAGTGATAGAAAAAACTACCATAGAGCCAGATTCTTCCCTCCACTGAAGAAAATTGTCTTCTCGTGTTTTATAGTTCCTTAAAAACAGTCAAGTTTTAAAAATAAAGTTAAATTTTTTAAATATTGTGGAAATAAGCACCCCTGCATCTCTCCCTACTGATAAATTGCAGCAGCCTGTAGCAAGGCAGCAACTGATTTGTGTGCAGGATTAAAGGGAAAGGCCAGAATCAGCTGTGTATATAAAAACTAGGTTTAATTCTCTGCATGCACCTGTTTTAATGTGAAGTTAAAGAGTGGTTCAGCCATGGGTGAAATGCTGTTCAAAGTATCAGCCTTGCCAGCTGATTAATTAAAAATTATTTCGTTCACTTCACTCTATACAGTAACAGCAACTTTTGTTTTACTTCACCCTCATTTATCACACCTCCTTTGAATTAATGAGAAATACCTGAAGGACTTATAACGAGAAAGACATGAATACTTAGTAAAAGGCAGCAAGGCTTGTTACTTCTCATTTCCTGCTCTGCCATGATAGCTCTGTCTCCAAAGATGCTGCTGTGGGAAGTGAGTCACGGCTGCGTTGCCTCAATCAGGTGTAAAGGACAGTCTCTAATCCTCTGAGAGAAGCTTAAACCCAGCATTCCTTAACCCAAACAGTTTCTTATTGACTTGTGAAATTACTCTGTTTTTTTCAGAGTGATTATCTTTCAGAGAGATCTTCAGAGCTCTCTCTTTTGTGAGGAGATGGCCTCTTGCAGACTCTTGTCCTTGGATGGGAGGTGAAGGATGGCAAATGCAAAGCAAGCACTGACATTCTTCAGCTTCATTACAGAGCCATCAGATGGAACAGGATGATCCCCATGTGCCAAGCTGAAATGCTGTCGAATTAAGTCCTCAAATGCAAAAGATGTAGTGCCTGCCTCTTAGCACTTGCAGCAGAAAGCTGTGTAATTTCTGCAACATCACATTAAAAAAACCTCCAGCATCTCTGTAGTTGTAGTTGCATGCAAACAGCTTAACACTTAAATTTACTGATGTCCTCTCAACACTAAATTTTTGCTCTGACATGTTTAAAGATTAAAAAAGCTAATGAAAATAAATAAGAAACCTCTTGGAAAGATTATGCCTTTGCAATTCTCAATAAATAGTGTATATCACCAAACTGAAATAATATATTGAAAAACTAAGACTTTCTGTTATTCTGTTCTGTTTTCTTAGGGCAACATTTTTATTGCTAATTGTTTCACCTTCTTACAATATTATTCTGTCTTACATTAATTTTATATTTTCCACTTGAAAAAGTATATTGCTGAGTGGTTCAATAAATTTCCCCTTAAGAATATATTAATTAGGGAATATTTTCAAGTGGAATTTTCTAATATATAAAGGGGTTGCAAATTCATAGTAAATGAAATAGCTCTAGCCTTTTTGAAGTTTAACTTAAGCACTATTGTAAGATTAATGTGAGTAGCAATAGGACAAGGGGTTAACAGCCTAAAACTGAATGAAGGCAGTTTAGATCAACATTAGGAAGAAATTCTTCCCTGTGAGGGTGGTGGGGCCCTGGCACAGGTTGCCCAGAGAAGCTGGGGCTGCCCCATCCCTGGAAGTGTCCAAGGCCAGGTTGAACAGGGCTTGGAGCAGCCTGGGACAGTGGAAGGTGTCCCTGCCTACAGCAGGAACATGGGATGGAATGGGATGGGATGGGATGAGCTTTGAGGTCCCTCCCAGCCCAAACCCTTCAATTACTAACATGTTAGTCAGAACAAGCTTAACTTTAAAACTGACTTGTATGTACTTAGAATAGAGTCCAAAAGAGCCTTGCCTCCCCCTAACACTACACAGTGATACTCAGATAAACTGGAATGTGATGATCCTTGGAGCAAAGGGTTTTACTCATTTGGGAGCACATTGAAAGTTGTAATAATGCTGGCATGTGAGATGTTGTTAATTGTCTTGAGTCTTATGTCATTCAGGGAATCTTAGATTTATGGGGTAATTCAGGTTGAAAAAGGCCTTAGGAGGCCATTTTATCCAATCTCCTCATCAAAGAGCATGATTTCATTATTTTTATTATCATTCCATGATAATTCAGGAATTGATTCTAATCATGAACTAAACTGGATAGATAGTCCAATATATTGGCTTGAGACTGGGACAGTGAGATAGAGGATGAAGTTTCTGTTTCTGATCTGTGAGAACAGGACTTCTGGGTCTGTTGTAGGGAGCAAATTTCCAACAGCACAGGAGTCTGTGTGTGATATAGTTAAGGGAGACTCCAAATAGTGGAGTTCTGGAATACTGTATGTTTGGACATGGCCAGTGAACTGTGCCTGGGAGAGCAAGGATTTAGAACTGGCTACCAGAATTTCCTTTTCACTGAAATAGAATACTTAAATGTGAAATTGCTTCATTATTGCAAGTTAGTTTCTATTTGTAGATAAAAGCAATTTTAAAATCTGTATAGAGGAGCAGTAATTAGAGAACTGACTGCTCCCTTATGGGAAGCATCAAAAATACTACTTAATTTTTGATTAAATCACAAAAGCTCTGAAAGTGGAGATGTAACATGGTAGGGATTTGCCATGACTTCTTTGCACCTCTACCTTGTTTTCAAAGCAGTGCTCAAGTCTTCGGTGTGTTTTCTATGTCACTGTGTTAATCTGCACCGTCAAAGCTTTGATCAAAATGCTGGCAAGTTTGTCAATCAGGGTTTTTTTCTGCTTTATCTGCATTTGATAGAGAATTTTCCAAAGAAAGAGAAAAAGCCAAGGCCCGAGGGGACTTTCAGAAGCTACGTGAAAAACAACAGCTTGAGGAAGACCTGAAGGGATATTTAGACTGGATTACCCAGGCAGAAGACATTGACCCCGAGAATGATGAAGAGGCTGATGAAGAAGGCAAGAGGAACAGTATGTATTCTTTCCTCTCTACTTCTGTGGGGACAGTCTGACTCCTCCTGGGGGTGTAACTCAGCAGGGACACAGCCTGTCCAGTGCTTTCCCTTTCCCAGTTTGCAGAAGTGTTGGTCAGCAGAGCAGTCGTTGGTTAATATGGAGATGCTGAGTCATGGAAGATAATTTGGAATCTTACAACAAAATTCTGCTTGGGGTGTCTATGTATAAATCACTGTCTGCATTCAGTCACTACTGAGACTTGTAAATTTTGCTTTATTTGTGTTCTGGAAAGAGTTAGTGCAGAGAAGCCATGTGCCACTAAATGTCATTGTAAATCCATAGATGTGGTTTCCTGTGAGTGCATGCAAGGGAAATAATAATGACATAAAGAGCTTAAAAATATGGTCAAAGCTACAGTCAAGAAATAACCTTGTGCTAACACTGAGGATTTTTTGCTGTTGTTGAAGTAGAAAATTACATTCTGGATCTTTCTTTTTGCTATTCAGAATACAATATAAAATATTTTTTACTGTTTGTCTTAACTGGATGTGTAATAAATGAAAACTTGTAGGATTTTCACTTGACACTAAGAAATGCAATTTATGATGTATTTATTTGACAGTGGGCTATTATAAACAGCTAATTTATCCTGTAGAGACCCTCTTGTGCTTCTAATCTGAGTTCTAAGGTATCAGAGCAAGTTAACTTCATGATACTATAAAAACTGTTAAAGTTATAATTGATTTCTATATATGTGAAAATTCTAGCAACAGCAGTATTTTAATATCATAATTTAGCAGAAGTTATTTTACCCTCTTTGTCATGTTTGCAGAGTAGTAGTTACAATTTTTATGAGAAGTTTTAGAGCAGTGCATAAATGAGAACACAGATTCAGGATGTGGTTATTGATTTAACACTAAGTCTAAACTGAAGTCCAAATTTCAGTATATATTCTAATGCTACATAGCACCATGTTATTAATGTTATACTCTGGAAAGTCATGGTATATGGTCATTTAGATACCATAGAGTATTTATTAATAAGGGTAAATGGTTTGCCAAAGACAACCCAGAATAGTATTTTCTGTGTTGAAATGATACATTATTACCATTGCTTTTCTTCTAGTGGTGCTAATTTATTGTGTTCTTTTAAGTCACAATACTTTTCAGGTGCAGTAAATGATAAAAATTACATGGTTTTATATTGAAGTATCTGTTTTTTAACTTATCTCTATATTGCAGAGATAATGTTAGTTTTTCAAATTCTTTGAGTTTCAGAATATTATTAGTCCTTTAGTTCACAATAAAAGCAGAGGATGGGAGTATGGAACTGGCTGGAAGGACACTGATTTTATGAGAGGCTGGAAGGCAGCCTGTGGGTTGGTGTTGATTCCAGAATCACTGGAAAGGAATAATTTATGTCTATTGGAAAATGTGTTGCACAAATAGAATTATCTAGAACAGAGGGAAAAAAAAAAAAAGCAGCCAGAATTCACTACACTTAGTTACTGCTACTAATGTGTGGAAGGAGTACATGACCTGTGGGTTTGAGTACCAGTATAAAATCCTGAGGCTGAGATGCAGAATATGGCATATTTTATAGAGCAGATACACTTTGTACAAGGCTGCTGTGTAGAGGTGTAGGTGATGCTGAGTTTGCATAGGGTGTTGGATGACTGAGTTGTCAGCTGGGCTGGGTTTACTGGTGAAATCCTGGGAACTGTTTTTTGCCCTGTTCAAATTGGATGTTTGTTAATAGGCTGCAAAAAACCCCATTTACTCTGGCATTCCTTAAACAGCTTTGAAGTCATACAGAAGAAAAAATACTTTGCATAGCTACTGAGTTTGAAAGAACTTTTAAGTCTAAACTGTTAATTTAGGCATAATTTTAGGCTAAGTTAAAGGTTGTAGAAGACTTGCAGAGTGAAAATAGAAGGAAAGTAATTAAAAAAGCTTTAAGAGAAATGCCAAGAATTTAACTTCAGGCAGACATATATGCTTTTGTGTGGAAATTTCCAGTGAACAGGCAATCTCCTAGCACTCCTGGATTTATGCACGTCCTTAAATATGTGGCTTGGTATTTAATTTTTAATATCAACTGAAACAGCCTCTAAAGGAGGAAGAGTTGTCAAGTTGTTCTACCTCCTTGCATTTCAGATATTATTAGGAAATAAATTTAGTTGAAATATATTGATGATAATTTTTCTTGAGCCATCTTGGAAGCATGAAGTAGAGCTGAGTCCCAAGATAGTCAGAATAATGAGTTTCAGGCTTCTAGGCAGTCCCTGTGTTGAATATCTAAACCTCTGGGTGATCCAGATTACTGCTGGTTTATGGTGGTGGAAGATCATCATGGTGCTCTTCAGTGATGCAGAAGAGCTCTGGGTTTAAAATACAGAAGATCTCTGTAGCAGGCAAAGGTAGAGATTTCATAGATGGTTAAGTCAGTGATGAATAGTTTCTCATGTAATCGTTTAAAATTGTAGTTGAGATTCCTGCAATGCCCCCCCAGGGTTTGAAAATTTCTAATCAGAGAAGACATTAAGTAATTTATTTATGAATTCTGTGCATTTGTACATCCCTGTTGCTGATAGTGGGCAGGTATTCAGTGCTGCTGAATAACAAAACACCTTTTAATTACTAGAATTGTAAACATGCCTTTAGTGAATGTTGGAAGTCTTTACTAGGAACCAATAGCTGATTATCCTGAAAATGAAAAAACTTCCATTGCCTTCAAAGCACTGCGAATTTAGCTCAAAATGCAAGGATGCGTGAGAGATGAGGGGTTTAGCTGTGACCAGTTGTGCTGCTGGTGATCTCAGTTTGTTTTGCCTAACCTTGCCTGTGTTGTGTGTACGGACACGTTTTTGTTTTTTGCGTTGCGACTGCTGCCACCTCCCGCGTCACTGCTGGGATTACATGTGCTTCCCCAGGGCTTACACTGGCTGACTTAATGGAAGACAAGAAGAAAAGCAGACTTAGCTGCTTTGGCCGTTCTTCCAATAAACATGGTAAAACGTGTTCGGATTTGCAGTTGACCTTTTCTTTTGTGCCAATACTGCATTGGATGTGGGAGCTTTCGGGAGCACAGATCGTTTGCATTTCTGTAACCAAGGCACAACCCTCTGTGCATGGAACCCCTGGTGCATGCAGACCCTCCTGCTGGTTGAAGTGCATGTTTGAAATAGAGGTGCTGCTCTGCCTCCCTAAGCAGTGTGTTTAATCCATTCAGATTTCCACTGAAGTGTCTTTGTCTGTGGCTGTTCTTGAACAACGGGTTTTCTTTTTCAGAAGTCAGGTAAACCAGTTCAAAAATGTATTTTAAATGTAGGTGTGAGGAAAGTAATAAAAGTATTTTACAAGTTTCATAATGCATCATAGTGTAAGCTTAGAACAGCATGATGATATTTACTATTTACTTTTGATACTTACGATGTAGAGTCTAAAAAAACACAAGCTTTTACTGTATCTCCTTTTGTTATTGATGGGTTTGTTTCTGTAATTTGTTTTATTCACTTTTTCCCACCCACACTGAAGTGGACAGGAGGTTTAGAGTATGACAGTTATTTTCAAATCTGCCTGTTTTAATACTGCCAAATGTCCTGTTTTGACGTGAGCACAATTGCAGTAGTTAGGAGATCTAGTTTTAATCCTATCTGCAACTAAGTTATTTGACCAACTGGCTTTCTTGCTGTCCTAATAATCACTACTGTGGCCCAGACTGAGGCTGAAAACTCTCATCCAGTTACTTTAGAGAATGCAGAATTCTCAGTCAGAAATTGCTGCAACCCAATTGGCTCATTTTGGACAAACACTGAGTCTGCTTGAAATTGTTTGTGCATCTGTTACATATATTGCCTGATAGCTCACACAGCTCTATGTGCTGAAATTGTTTCTCTATAAAAATTGTGAGAAGACAGTTGCAGTTTTCATCTGAACCATGTATTTCAACACAGCCCTTGAATGAGCAGGTTCAGGTTCTGATGTTTGTCAGGAAGCAGCCTGGCACTGGCTGACAATGTCACTGTCACCTGCTGGCAGTGGCTGCTGTGTCACCACTGGTGTCTGACCTTGCAGGTCAAGGGCATCCCAGACTCATGGGCACTGACTTGGATTCTTCTGCTCTGCAGGGCAGGTGCACCTTTTGTGAGCAGGGTTTTTCCAAAGTGCAAATTAATGGTCTAGGTTTATTTCTTCCTGAGTTCATAAGATGATTATGCTGATTTGAGCAGTTGAAGTTTAGACTGTCTCTGGTTTAGAAACACCACACTAAATATTTTCCTTTGCATTCCCTCTACATGTGTTTCCATTAAAAACAACATGTATGTAGAATATGCAACATTCCCAAGGTTCACAGTGTCATCCTTCAGGCTACAAGTGGTTGGTTCAGTGATGCTACTGTAGCAAAATCCATTTAATTTGCTCTCCTTCCATTGCTAAGCAGCCAACATTATATTGCTTTTCCATGGGCTGCCTGTAAAAGGACAGATCCTGTAAGAATGATCTACAACAATGTTAAATCTGCACCATGAAAAAAGATACCTTGCTACTCTGTCATGGAGAAATCTTCCAAGCAGACTCTCCTTGAACTGAATTTACCCTGAGAAGCTTCACAGTCAGAAGAGATAGTGCCACTTCTTTCTGTGGTGTTTTCTCGGCATACAGTAGACTTAGGAAAATTTGAGATGAATTTGCAATGATAATGTTGCCACTTTGGGAATTTTTTTTTTCACTCTATTTTCCTGTTTGACTACCTCAAAGATTTGGTAAAAAGGATTCATAAAATTCATGCACTAATTTGAGAAAGAATTAAGAAAATTTTGCAGTTCAAGGAATTGGTTGGCTGTACAGAAGATGACATTTTTTGTAAGACTGATTTAAATTTTTGCTAATTTAAAATAATGCCAAGATCCTTTGCAGTAGCCAATACTGATGAGTTATGCAGATCACTCCTGCAGCACTTTTCCTTCAGCACATGTAACCACAAAGCTGCCCAACATGCACCAGTGTGAAAATGAAATCAGCCTATGGATTGAAAATGCACAGTTGAAGTTGAAACAGGTTAAATTTTAATCATTTACATTAGAGAGGAAAACACTCCTAACAATAATACTTGACACCACAATTCAGTAATTCAGGTTGTAATTTAGCCTGCTTCTGGTTTCTACAATGGCACTGAATTGCTGTATTTCAGGATTGTGGCATTTATTTCTTCTAACTGTACCTGGTGAGGGCACATCACTGCTGATAGACAGTGGCTTGCTCTTCACTGTGCATTAGTTATGTTACATCCTGGAGTGGAGTTTGGAATCCCTGCTCCAAAGTCTGAAAGCTCCAACAGAGACCTCGTGAATACAATGGATTGTTCTTCTCATGTTATATTCTTATTCACAGAAGCAAAAATGTAGTAGTTGATGTATTTGACCTGTTTTCTATCCACTCAGGAAAGTATTAAGCTGCATGCTGTATGAGTTGCTTATATTATCTAATGCAAGCATTCTTTTGCTTGAAACCAGTTAGCTTAATTGAAGAGATTAATAGATCATTTTATCAAGAAATCTTGATAATCTTTCCAGAAGAATGCCAATAAAATAAGGGCAAAAGGTGAATAAAGAAAAGAAAAAAATTGGCATCTTCCTTTCAATAGTGGAGTGCCAGTTTACAGATCTCAGAGCTGACCCTGCTGAGATCAGTCTCTCAAAAGTCTCTCAAAATTTTGTGCTGTGTTTGCCTCGTGGACACCACCTGCCCTTATGGAGCTGTGGCCATGGAATTGAGTCATTTTGAGACCTGGCAGGTTGCTTGCATTAGCAGAGTGGATGTGGACATGCAGTGCTGCTGTTTTCTTCTGGCTAAAGACCTGATGACTTGCTGGCATTGCTGGAGCTGGACTTCCACACGGTGCCTTTCTCAGTACTTCTGACAAGTTTCAATTTTGACACATAAATTACAGTGTAATGACAGCTGAGTTTCTAATGTGAATTTGTTCTTTTTCTTCCCTTTTCTGTTTGTAATACAGCACCTGCAAGTCACTGTTAGAGAAGGAGCAATAGCCCTGTGGTGTCTGAAACACAGTAAAATTCTGATGTATTTAATATTTAGCAGAACTGACATTCACTTCAATAGGGACAAAGAGATTTTTACTTTTGTTTTTCTTCACATAATCCTGCTCAAATGGGGCTGATATTTCTCCCTGTGGGCTAACACACAAAGTCAGGGTAGACTTGAGTTAAAATTACAGTATTTCACTTTTACATGTATTTGCATTACTTACATTAAATGTCGGTTTTTTGTCACTCAGTAGGGTGACACTTAATGAAGAAGTGAATTTTTTTCAGGGGATGGAAGGGTTGATAAATTTAAAATACAAGTGTGGGAGACATTGTACACATGCAATAATCTTGGAAGTAGGCCTAGCTGTGTTTTCCTGGCAGCTCTTAAGGTTGTGTGAAACAAGACTTCTGCACTCTTGTTTTGCAGTTGCCCATCACAAGTGCTGAAATGTTTATCATTACGTGACTATAATGTTGTATTTTCTAACAATGGTCAAGTCACCTGGCACAAGGCAACCAGTTCAGTTCTTTACCAGACAGGGAAGCCCCTTAAACTTATTTCAAAAGACACTGACATTTTGAAAAAAAATCTTAGTTTTGAAGCCCTGAGACTATGTTTGAAAGAATTTTGTGATTTTTTTTCTTTAACCCTTTGAAATTTTAATAGTTGAATTTGAACATCAAAGATTTTTTTTCTTTACTTTTGAGTGAAATTCCTTTTGAACTCTGACTGTTCAGAACTCAAAGGCCGTGAAGTTCGTACAGAGTTGAAAAGCTGTGAAGTTCTTACAGGACTAGCAAAAATTCATTATTTTAAAACTGATTTATAAAGAGAAGCATGATATTAGAATTGAGACACTTGCAGGTGCTAACCAGAGAGTTTTCATATATAAAGTCATCCTAGTAATATTTTAAAGGAATCATCAGAACAGAAGAACCTTGTGAAAGAAGGTTTTGCTGTGCTTACTGCCTGAAATGCTTTGTTTATTCAAACACCTGCATGGATATTTTGTTATGCCACTCTGTTTAACATTTCATATAACAGTGATTTGCTCATGGGGACAGATTCTCAGCTCTTGCAAAGAGTAGCTGAGCACCTGGCCTGCAGACCTGTCAGTCTCCAGTTTGGATGGGATTGATGGGCACAGAAACCAAACCAGCACTTCCCACTCCCCTCTGTCTTCACATCGGTGTTGAGGCAATAGAGAGGCTGT
Source organism: Cisticola juncidis (assembly GCA_013400215.1). Lineage (NCBI taxonomy): Eukaryota > Metazoa > Chordata > Aves > Passeriformes > Cisticolidae > Cisticola > Cisticola juncidis. The sequence continues at coordinate 767,898 of VXBR01007848.1, read as the reverse complement.
GCAGAGAGACTGATTCTAACAATCAGTTTGTACCTGATCTGTACACAAATCAGAAAATTCAGGGTATGATTCTTAAATCTCATATCATCCTTTAGGCTAGCAAAATAGTGAGATTTCTCCATCAGAAGTTGGCAGTGTAGCTGTTCTGCCCTCAGTACTCTCAGTCCGCATACATTGGCTTAAACCCTTCCCAACAAATGAAACCAAACCAAATAAAATAAACCAAACCAGCAAACCATCAAAACAGTGGAAGGTACACACCAGGATACCTTTAGAATGCTCTGTTTTACTTTTGTTCTTGCTATTTTACAGTAATTTCAGTGTATCTTGCACCTCTCTTCCGTTTCCTACTTTAAATGGTATTTCTACTTTATAGACCAGCAACATTAATTTACACTTTTCTTGTTCCTGAGGTTTTCCTTTCATGTTTGCTTTGAGACATGGAAGCATACTCTCCCCTAGGAAGTACTGAGAACTTTGGCTGTTCATAATTTCCTAACACTTTTTGATATGAGGTGTCCTCCTCCCTTTGTATTTCAGTTGATTTGAAGACATATGGTGATGACCTAGCTGAAAATGAGTTTTGTCTAAAAAACTGTCAGCTACAATTGCTAACCACTCACTAATGATCTGTGTAATAATTCACTCTGTGGCAAATGTAGTTGTCCTGGTTTTATTGGTGGTAATTCTCATCATGCTTTGAAGGACCATTCTCCCATTCCCCGTGCTCTTGCCTGCTGCTCACGCAGTATTTTGCAAGCACATTTACTTTCTGGCATCTTGCCTCAATAATTCATAGTGTCAATAAAAGCAAAGAGTTGTCAGTGTGACCATGGTGTGATTGTTCCTACTTTCAGAAGTTTGATGGTATTTCTTGGAATCAGCTAGCTTGTTAACAGCACTTCAATTGAAAAGCACCTCCAAATTGTTAACAGAACACTTCTCAAAGTGAAAAGTTACAGAATCTAGCTTTCTCTGCTGAGGTAGCATACTCTGTATAAACCTCCTCTAACTTTATATTCTCCAGTAAATTGTAAGCAATTACCTTGAATCGCTAAAAAGAAAGAAAGAAAGAAAGAAAGTGCCACAATTCACTTTGGAATTCTGTGTGCTTCCTTTTGGTGGGAGAGGATGACTGATGAAGTGTCTGACTTCATCCACCACTCCTCAGATCTTCCAAGCTCTCAGCAGAGCTGGAATTCTCGCCACAGGCCAGGAGGTCCCAGCTGTGCAGTGCCTTGCTTGGTGCTGGTCTGAGGCAGTTTTGTGTCCCCACAGCGAGCATGCCCACCAGTGAGACCGAGTCCGTGAACACGGAGAACGTCAGCGGGGAGGGGGAGAGCCCGGCGTGCTGCGGGAGCTTGTGGTGAGTTGTCTTGGTTTGGAAAGACAGGTATCTGTCAGGGAAAACTGGAGCTTCCCTTGGAATGGAGAATGTAGAACCCCCTCCCTCCAAATTATTACAATTTTGCAATTAGCAGCTTTCAGGCAAAAAAATGCAAATAGGAGTAACAGTTCTTTACTAAGAATATTAAAAAAATACAAATGCAGTAATACAAAAAACAAGCAAGCAAACAGACAAAGGTCCTAAAAAACCCTGATGGACTCAGGAATACAACCTGACACCCTGTTAGCCAGGGTGTTGGAAGCATTCCAAAATAAATCCTCCTGGAGAGACAGATGTGGTCTTGTGGGAGTAGAGATGATCCTGTAAACAGGTTAAGTGGTGGTGAGAGGAGTCTGGTCTTACTCTGGGAATCCAGTGGAAAAGAGGATGATCTGGGGTCCCTGTGTCCCTGTTTTTGTCCGGGTAGGGAATGGTTCGCTCCTCCCCACTGGGTGGAGCATCTCCCAATGGCATGATGCAATGTGTGATGTCACTGGTGAGCCTTAATGGCCCATTAACAGAAGATATCCCCTGGAGGGTGGATAGTGGTGGAAGAGATAAGAAACACTGCCCCACCTGTTTTTAACAGCTGGTCTATTATCAGAAAGCATCCACCCCCTCCCCCCTGGAGTTACAAGAGATAAAGATAAAAGAAACCATCCCCAAGTGCTTTCTACAGATGAAATAGAATACACTTTTTTTTCATTACATAACCTAAGACATGAGTGCACAGATGGGTGCCAAGGGTGCCTCATCATCTCAGCATTGCAAAGGACCCTCCTTTCCCCACTGTTTATTTAGCCAAAGGTGCATTGAAATAGCCAGGCTTTGTATGGCACTTGCAGGAATTTGGTATTAGACCAATTATTGGAGTATTAAAGCGTTTCTAAAATTCTCAGGTTAAGAAGATATAAAAAAATTTGATGCAACTTCCAGTGGGATCATGATTTCCTGAAAGCTTTTATAAAATATGATTTTTGTCCAAACTTATACGAAAAGAATGCAAGTTTCTAATGACAAGTAAAACAAAATATTTTCTGTTAAATTGTGCATGACCTGGATAATATCTATTTTTTAGACAGTAACTGAACATATGGAAGTATTTCTGTAACTCATGGTGTTCAGTATTTATTTGCTCAGATTTTCGTGACTTCCAGGCAGCTTCTACATGTTTATTTAAGGTTTACTTACCGAATTTTAAAGGAGGTTTCTTTTCTTTCCTTAGAAAAAGTGTAAGGCTTTAGAAATTGTATTTCAGAAAACAAATAACAGAAATAAGAATTTCAGCATTCATGATGCATTTTGTTAGAAGTTTGTTTTATGTATATGTAATGCCAATGCAAAATTCAAAAGAGAATGAATTTGTAAATTGCTTTTCCCCCATTCTTAAAAATGTGTTTTCATTTTCTTCTAGTCAAACCATCTCAAAATCCAAGTTCAGGTCAGTATTTTCCTCTTATAATCACATTCTAAGGTAAATGCAAAGTTTTGGTCCAATTCTCGCTCTTCTGGGCTGATCCTCGCTCCAGCTTCTGGAATGTTACTCTGCAATGTCAGTACACTGTGTTTGAGCACAAAGTAAGTCAGGCCATAACTTATCAAGGATATTGTTTTGACTATAATGTCAAAATGCCTTTGGATCAAAATAGAAATGCTTTTCATTGCAAGCTTGCCTACCTGCTGCACTACAAGTCAAAATAGAAATTAATCTTTGGGACCATGCCTTTTCTTGTATCAATCTAATGGAGAAATTTACTGCTATTCTCCTTTTTGAATTTTTGTTTTATTTCTGTAGTCTGTTTATGTATGCCTGTGTTATTCATACACATTCATATATGTACCAGTTAGCTATACTTTATTGTCTCTGATTCCACACATCTTTTTGGGGAAAACAAAATAATAGCCCCAATGACTTCAGAAAGCTTGGAGTTATAGATTTGGAGCCTGCTTGTGAGTCTTATAAGTAGAATACCCAGCCATTATTATTCTTGTCTCATGGACTTCAATGATAAGATGTTCTGTAAGTGCGAAAAAAGTCAGTTTAACCTACCCAGGGAGTGAGGCATCCTGCTGATGGCCATGGAGCCCTTATAGCAGGGGATTGGCAAGATAAGAATGTTCTTGAATACCATGTTGATTTAGGTCAGGACAGGATATTTTTCCTTTATATGGTTAGAATACTACCAAGGCTTGAAATCCCTTTGTACTGATATCTGAAACCAGTATTAATTTCCATTACTACATGCACAAATATAAGGTACATAAAGAAAACTTAGTTAATGCTTGAACAGAGTTCCCAGAAATGAAGCAGAGAAATCTAGTTTTATGAGTCCAAAGATAGATTCTCACTTGTGAATCCAACTCATATCTAGGTACAACCTCAACTTGTCACTCTTATTTATTTCACAGACATTTGCCCACTGACACAATTTCAGGGCACATCAGTAGAAATCTAGGAATTACTGAAGAAGTTTTCTGATGTTATAGGGTAGATTTCTAAAAGGTGACAGAATTCCTATTCTATTTAATCCTGCCAGAATTCTCTTTGTGATTTAACTCAAAGCCTACATTTTTAGACTGAATTTAATTTGAATTCTAAATTGATTCATTGACTTTTCTTTATTACTATTAAGTGTATGGGGCCTTGGAAATATTGATATATTTTGTTACCCAATGAAATGTTAAATGCAGCTTAATCTATGTCACAGGCAATTGGAGTCTCCAAATGTTGTGGTTTACATTTAGAAATCTATAAGGAAATACAGTAAAAGGACTAACAGATTAGCAGCCGCATAATCTGCAACTGATAATAATAATTTACATAGCTATTGAAGTATTATACACATATTTATGAAAATACACCTGCTCACACATATGCGATTGCATTTGTTCTCTACACAGAAGAAACTCTCCTTAAGTTCATGTGTGTTTTCCATATAATAATAAATTTATTTTTATTTGAACTTTCAGTCGACGCTGGCGTCGCTGGAACCGCTTTAACAGAAGAAAATGTAGGGCTGCAGTAAAATCTGTCACATTTTATTGGCTTGTTATTGTCTTGGTCTTTTTGAACACTTTAACTATCTCATCAGAGCATTACAATCAACCTGACTGGCTGACCCAGATCCAAGGTACAGTCAAAAGTTATTTGTCCTGGTCTTGACTATGGATAGTTGTGTTCTATCAGTGGCTACTTCTGTACTTTGCCATTTTGTTGTTTGGTGTCTGAAGGATATTCAGCCCAGCCAGAGGGACATAAAAGAAACAAATGGATGTGGTCTTTGATTTCCATAGCTGTGACACAGCTTAGTAACGCAGCAGCACAGACCTGGCAATGCTAAATTGTAAATACCTGTACTTTTATCATGAAACTGTGCTTGAAAGATGAGGAAGAAGTGGGAACTGGCACGGCAGAACTTGCTGTGGGCTGGTTGCTTAAGTTACAGTGTGGACTCAAGCTGTGAGCTGAGGAACTGTGAACTGCACAACAGATTGGGAAAATGAATAGTTTATAGCTGGCAGGAAGCTTTACATCCTTGTGTAACTTTTGCCACTTAAGCATCAACTACAGTCCAACAGAAAAAAAAGCAGTACTTCCTGTTTAAGCAAAAAGCTGCAAACTCATATAGAAAGTATAGTACTAATATGTGAAAATAAAAATGGAATCTATGAAGCAATTCAGAATTTTTTCTCTTTAATATTTTGTTCCAGATATCGCAAATAAAGTTCTTCTGGCTTTATTCACCTGTGAAATGTTAGTAAAGATGTACAGCTTGGGCCTACAGGCCTATTTTGTTTCTCTCTTTAACCGCTTTGATTGCTTCGTTGTTTGTGGTGGCATTGTTGAAACCATTTTGGTGGAGTTGGAAATTATGTCACCCCTTGGAATTTCAGTGTTTCGCTGTGTTCGTCTCCTGCGTATTTTTAAAGTAACAAGGTAAGATTATCTAATACTGCTAATTCTAAGGATAGCTGAAGAGTGATCAGCAATTGTTTTGTAATACTTCATCATGCACTGCTCTTTTACTGTTTTGTTTGTTTTGGGTTTTTTGGTGTGTGTTAACACACGCATTTTAATTTATAGGCACTGGGCATCCCTGAGCAACTTGGTAGCATCCTTGTTAAACTCAATGAAGTCCATTGCTTCACTGTTGCTTCTGCTTTTCCTCTTCATCATAATCTTCTCGTTGCTTGGAATGCAGCTGTTTGGAGGCAAATTTAATTTTGATGAAACTCAAACAAAACGGAGCACCTTCGATAATTTTCCACAAGCCCTTTTAACTGTATTCCAGGTAACTTTCTTTCATCCCATATGAGACATTTTACCTTTGATCAACAAAACTGTTCAGGTGATCATGTTGCCTGAAAATAAAATCATGAATACTATTTATTCAGTTTACTTTAAGTAGCATTCTGCTCATTGAATTCAGTACTCTGGTAACTTTGCACCATTTGTACCATTTGTTTCATATCTTCTTTGATCTATCTATGCAACATAGCTGTCATGTTACTTCACAGAGTTAAATCTCCTTTGTCCATCAAACACATGACTAGAAAAAGAGGTGGAGTGTTATATTTATTTTGACCAAATTCGTTTCTTTAACTTCATTAGCTGTGTAACATTTCAGCTGTTCTCAAGCAAGAAAAAATAGTAAGCCTTTAAAGAGTGCATGTTTACATAGGGGTCATATCACTATAACATCAAAACAAACATTAATTTCTTTAGAGACCATGTTTTATTAAAATCTTAAGACAAACTTCTCTGCTACTTGTGAAATGGTAGGGGCATACTTAGAATTTGCTTTCCACTTACTTGTGATGCTTTTTAAAAATTTATTTTTCCCAATTTGGATTCTGGAATTAGGCTATTTGGTTTGGTTTTGCTCACCATTCTCACACTTGGCTGTGTACATTACTACAATATTTGGTTTCAGCCATTGAAGGTGAGAGCTAAAACCTGACCCTGCAGGATTCACCTTGGTGTCAATTCCTGTCTCTTAGGTGGAAGTCTCATCTGGTGGCTGCCCAGAGCAAGCAGAAAATCTTTCCTTTTAATTTCAAGATAAGAAAATATTAATGAGAAATTTCTTTATGGGGAAAAGTGTTCACGTTTGACAAAAATTTAAGGCTGTACTTTCCAATTCAGCTGAGTTAGATTTTATTCAGATTTTAGGCTGTCTCATTTTCAAAGAAATGGAGATTCCTTCAGTTTTAGAAGACGCTCAGGAGCAACCAATCTGTTGCATGTTCACCAGTAATGGAAATTAGCTGGATGGGTTTAGCTCTCTAAAAATGAATTTCAGAAAATGGCATGCATCTAATTTTCTTAAACAACCATTTAACTGCTTGAAAGGAGAGTATTACACGTTTTCTCAGGATGGAACTGATAATTTTTATGAAGTTACTTAGAAATAGATGAAGTGCCCCTAAAGCCTGCATTGCAATACTCAGAGTTTTTGTTGTAGTACAGATACATGGCCAGTATACAGATATGTTTTTATTTAAAAAAACAAAGAAAAAAGCATCTTTAAAACATATAATGGCTTGATTTTTAAGTGATGGACATTTGTTGACATTGCTACATATGGGGCATTACTGAAAACCTGGGCTCTTACTTTGACATGCTAAGATCAATAAAATTTCAATAATTTTTTAAAAATTATTTTTACCTTTGAAGTTCAGTCATAGAGATGCATAGCAGAAAATAGAATCAGTTAAAGTTAAACCCAAGGTTTCAGGAGATGTTTGTTTAAATGGGAATTTTAAAACAATGCATGAAAAGGACATGGTATTGCTTTATGCATACAGCACAAAGCATTATATCCATTATATATAGCATATATGCATTAGCTGTGTTGTGTGGTCAGAGGAAATGTGTTTCTCTAATCACTTTTGATGCTGAGGTACTACTAATCTCCTAATATCTGCTCCTTAGATCCTAACAGGTGAAGACTGGAATGCTGTCATGTATGATGGCATAATGGCCTACGGTGGTCCCTCATCCTCAGGCATGATCGTCTGTATATATTTCATTATCCTCTTCATCTGTGGTAACTGTATCCTTTACACTGGCTGGAAACATCTCCCAGTGGGGCTGTGTGCCAGAGACATCAACAAAATCCCTCTGAGAGGGGTAAATGGCCATGGACAAGTGCTCTCTGTATGTGCTGAGTGCTTTAAACAGACCTTTCCTTCTGCCCCATTCCCTGAGGAGCAAGAGTCAGGGCTCTCTGAGCCATCTCCAGCCAGCAGCATGGCAGAGAGCAGAACATGTTTTCTTCCTTTCTTCCTTGGGAGCAGGGCCTGTCTTGGTTTGGAAAGACAGGAATCTCTCAGGGAAAACTGGAGTTTTCCTTGGAATGGAGAATGTAAAACCTCCTCCCTCCAAATTATTATAATTTTGGTAGTAGGAGCTTTCAGGCAAAAAAATGGGAGGAGGAACAACAGTTTTTTACTAGGAATATTAAAATACAAATGCAATAATACAAAGAAAAACAAAGGCAAGCAAACAAAGAGTCCTAGAAAACCCTGACAGAGTCAGGAATACAGCCTGACACCCTGTTGGCCAGGGTGTTGGAAGCAGTCCAAGTAAGTTCTCCTGGAGTGACAGATGTGGTTCTGTTGGAGTAGAGATGATCCTGTAGACAGGGTTCAGTGGTGGTGAGATGAGTCTAGTCTTATTCTGGCAATTCAGTGGAAAAGAGGATGTCTAGGGTCCCTGTGTCCCCATTTTTATCTTGGTAGTGAATGGTTGGCTCCTTCCCACTGGGTGAAGCATCTCCCAATGGGATGATGGAATGTGTCATTCCACTGGTGAGCCTCAGTGGCCCATTAACAGAAGATATCCCCCGAGGGTGGACGTGGTTGATGAAAGAGATAAGAAACAGTGCCCTGCCTGTTTTTAACAGATGGTCTGTCATCCACCCTCCACCCCCCTGGAGTTACAATAGATAAAGAAAAAGGAAACCTTTCCCTAGCTGCTTTCTACAGATGAAATAGAATACACTTTTTTTGGTTACATAACCCAAGACAGGGCCTTGCTGTACCTGCTGTCTGTCAGCCCTGGCAGTGCAGGGCTGGAGCTGCTCCGTGGGGCAGGGATGGTCCTTTCATCCCCAAGGCTCCAGCACGGGCTGAGAGCGCAGCCAGGGATCCTCTGCAGGGCAGGGACCAGGCACAGGCAGATGCAGCTGGGATAAACTCTGCTGGAACATTCCCCTTCCCTGTCTTTAGGATCTGGAAATGCTTCCTTGGCCCCATGTAGAAACAAACTGTAGCTGTTCTCAGAAGTTCTTAAAAGGTCAGGAGGTGATGAAAGGGCAAAACCATTGTATTTTCTGCACTATATGGTATTTACATCAGAATTTGTGATTAACTGATATGGACTGAAGACCTGAATTTGATATAGATTGTTGTAGACATGAAAGACAGTGCATTAAAAATGAATTTTTCAAAATGCCTGAACAGTCTTCACATATAATAGACAATTTCATATTTGGAATTGCTCAGACTAGCATGAAGTTGAATTTCATTTATTTAAAAAAATACTGCAAGCATTCTGCTATTTTAAACCCTGTGCCCCTAATGGATCTCTGCTCACTTTACAGCCAGTGTCAGTCTGGTCCATTAAATGGGTGTTATTTGCACTACACTCCAGCATCACAAACCTCCACGCTGTAGGTTGGGAACATGTGTTTTATATCTCTCAAATTGTCAGTGTTTATGCTGATAATAAACCACACAAGTATGGTAAGGCATAATGTCCTTAAAATGATTTGAAATAGATATCTTGCTAAATGTTTTCTTGGCCATTGCTGTGGATAACTTGGCAGATGCTGAAAGTCTAAATACAGCTCAGAAAGAAGAAGCTGAAGAAAAGGAAAGAAAAAAGAATGCGAGGTAAAATAGATGGGCATGTTGAACCAGCAGGAGAGGCAAGGAGGAGGGTACTGAATTCTTCCATAAAGAATTTTTATATGAATGTTTTTACCATCTTCAAAATGTGCTGGACTCAGGAAAAAAATAAGAGGGTTTGTCTAGACACTAAAATAATAGACAAACAGTATGATTTAAGATAAAAGGTAGTAATTGGGGTGAATTAAAATGTAATGATAAACCAACTGATATTCAAACATTGCAACAGTAGGATTTATTGTGCAATTAGTAAAAGAATTTATCTGTTGTTGCCAGTGCACTGCTCCCTGTGGAATCAGTTCTCTAAGCCTTATATAGACAAGTAAAAACCTTCTTCTGAAATCACTGCAAGCCTGTTGAAGTCAATGAAAGTTGTTTGTTTGAGTCCAAGGGCACAGTTTATCCCTCTAGAAAGGAGTAATGATCATGCATTGAATGTTTTAGGGATTAGCCTCTGGAATTATATTCAAAATCATAATCTTTTAAATGGATCATTGCATTCAAATGCCATAGATTTTGTACTCTGACACCTGCAGCTGAGCACAATATTTAAAATATTTTATTATTAGGCTTTAAACTTTTCACAGAATTGCAATAGTTCACTTAAAATTGTTTGTCTTTACATGGCATGCTTTGTAATTGCTATTGTATTGTTTTATAGAAAGGAGAGTCTGGAAAATAAAAAAAGTGAGAAGCCAGAAGGTGACCAAAAGAAGCCCAAGGATAGTAAGGTGTTTATCCTAAAACTTGTCTCTTTTCTAAGAAGCAATTTTACTGATTTTGCTAGGGAGTACTTTGTATTATGCATAGTACAATTTCTTTTATGAGCTCATCATCCCTACATTTTTTTTCCAGGCAAAGGAAACTTAGTTCTGATGCTTTCTATCCTCACAGTATTTCTTAAACTAGAAAAGCTTTTGGTTCTAGGAAAACCTGAGAGGGGAAGCTCTTAGAGAACAAAATAGTTATTGTTAGAAAAATGCAATGTTTTTAGGATCCCTGTAGGTATTTTGCTTGACAAATCCAATGAAATCAGTGAATAGTAGAATGTTCAAACATTCTTGGTAGCTTTTATCAAAGTGTGTTGGTTCTATTCTTATTGTGATTTACACAGCTGGAAAAATGTGGATACTAGCAAAAAATAATTTTTCAAAATTAAGTAATAAAATATCTATAAAATAGATACTAGCTCTCCTATGTTGTCAGTGTTACTCTGCTTCAGAAAACTCACTTCTCTGACTTCAGAGGTTTATTTGGTTTGCTTTCTGTGGGCTTTGTACTCTATATTAATTTTTTTTTCCTGTGCATCCCTGTCATTGCTGTAGGTGACAATTGGTGAATATGGAGAAGGAGAGGATGAAGATAAAGATCCCTATCCCCCCTGTGATGTACCAGGTATGTGAATATTGCCTAGAAACACGTTTAAGTTTGTTTGCTAAAAAAACCTGAACTTGCTCTTGGTGAGCACCGAATCAATTCCTTTGAAGGCTGTGAAGTTGTGCTCTCTTATCAGTGGACAAATGGGCCTAAGAATTCTCTTTTTCTGGTGTCCTAGAGAGTACAAGCAGCACTTGGGAGTTAATACTGTGGGCCTCAGGACTGTTTTGGTAACACTATCTGGATGGGAGAGCAAATTCTAAACTTCTCTGAAACATTTGGCAAAAGAGGACATTCCAGGGCTGATGATGTTTGGTCAGTTTTTTCTTGGCCCAGTGAACATACTTATCTAAAAATGAGTTCTTCCTCAATGTCTGGATGCATTCACAGAGATCTGTCCTGAGTTTGGAGCCCACAGTGCTCCCCCAGTGCCCAGGGCTCAGCACCCAGCTCAGGCATGGGCAGGCTGTGGGGGGCTGGGCTGGACTGGGATTCCAGAGGAGCCTCAGGTGAGGCTGCTCAGGACCAGCAGAGCCTGTTCCTGCCCTCAGGGCACTCCTGCACTCACCCACGTGTGCACAGCAACCTGTGGAGAGCTTGTGACAACCTTTGGATGTTCACATATGGGTCTGTAGACTTTTAGAGTCGTGCTACAAATATCTATTTCCTATAAGCCAAGTGTATTCTCATACAAGCTATGCTCTTGTAGTGTTATGAACAAAACCTTGGTGTTTTTTCGTTTATAGTAAAAAGAATGTTCAATTTAAAGTAGGTGAAGATGAAGAAGAGGAGGAGGATGAACCAGAGGTACCAGCAGGCCCACGTCCCCGTAGAATATCAGAACTCAACATGAAGGAGAAAATCACACCGATCCCTGAAGGGAGTGCCTTCTTCATTTTCAGCAGCACCAATCCGTAAATACAATTTTGAAAAATACTGGTTTAGACATCAAGGTTTAGCAGTGAAGTAACAGACCTCCTTCCAGGGAGATAGCAGTAGAAAGCTAGAGTCTTCAACAGAAAAGAGATTGGCTTCCCTCCTAAAATTTTCTGACTGACTTGGTAAATGAGAAGAATTTGAAAAATATATTATTTTTCTTCCCACTGTTGAAGATAATAGCCTTTTGTACATATAGTCTGAGTTCTCACATCTGGAAAGTACCCTTTAAGGTGTATTATCTATGTACTGTGTTAGTCATTGGATGTATAAGATCTGAACATCTTCTGCATGAGACAGAATTTCTAGAGGAGAAATTTGCAGAATTTTGTGGAGGAGAAACCAGAAAAAGAGAAAAGTAGGAGAAAGGTTGTATATATTCCTCTTAGGGTAACAGCATTTTCCAGATTCAAACAAGTTTCAAAGATAAAGACAAATTATTTCAAAAATCAAGAACCATAATACTTGGATTTTGGGGAGACAGTGGAATCTTTCACCACTTTAACTCCAGAGCATTTGGACTTCTGCACTGGTGAAGACAGCAAGCTTGACTAGTCAGTAGAAGTCCTTATTTAATATTTATTTGGCATGGGAGAATGCTGCCTTTCAGTGGTAGAGGCCATCGAGTTTAGAAGATGATCAAGATAAAATGTTTTGGATCCAAATCATAAAGTTTGTTGAACATTGAAATTGCTTTCAGCTTCAACTAACACTGTGTATTCTTGGTCTGAAATGGCCAATTTGCTTAACTAAGATATGCCACACTCCAATCATCTACTTAATATCAGGAGAAAAAATTTTAGCCAAGAACCTTCTGAGTCTTCAGCAGAATTTAGACAACTTCAGTGATAGTCAGATATGAACCTGATCCTGCCTTTTTGTCAGTTTAATCCTAGACCTGCTCTATATTTGTGGTTACCTCGGGCTCAGTGACTCTAAGCATATGCACAGTTACACTTCATGTCATGTGGCTAAAACCTGACAGCTCTGGAGCCTTCAACACCCACTTGTCCTGTAATTCTATAAGAAAATCTTCATGGGGATTCTGATTTGAGTCCTAAATAACACAATGAGATCTGCAGCCAAAGCTGCATCTCACAAGATGAGTAATTTTGACAGCTTTAGTAAGAATCAGATAAATTGGAATGATTTATTATCTAGCCTTGGTCTTTCTGACCTGTGACTGTATGTGCACAGTGCTACAAGCACTGGAACTTGGGGTGTTCATAATCAACCCCTCCCAGATTGCTCTAAGTGCATCTTTCCTATGGGTGAACTGGATTTTGAATTTATTTACATTCTGAGGAATCAGACCAATGGCTCCAGCAGCTTCATTACTGCTAACTGCTGATGCTCTACTCCACCAGTGTTGGCAGAGTAACAGAAAACATGTTGTGTATTAACAGATTGTGTATCTGCTGAATTCCGTGTGCAAAAGCAATGTATTTTTATATCTCCTCTTTAGAATTCGAGTGGGATGCCACAGACTTATCAATCACCACATCTTCACCAATCTCATCCTTGTCTTCATCATGCTGAGCAGTGTTTCCTTGGCAGCAGAAGATCCCATTCGCAGCCACTCCTTTCGAAATAATGTAAGCCCTTCATTTTTGTCTGAAGATAAATACACTCTCACAGGATACAACCCTTTGGGCCTAGTGCCTGGTTTTTAATTTTCATGTTAAAAAACATTCCTTCTCCTTTTTGAAGCTATACATTTATATTCCCTTTGCTCTAAGAAGCATAAATCTTTAAAGACAATTACCTTTACTGATGGAATATCATCAGTATTAGAGGTGTTTATTATTTACATAATGCTTTTTCTGTGACTATAAATACATCAGGATAAAATATTTCCAAGCTGAATATAATATCTGTAATTTTAATTTTTTTTCCTGCTTTGCAGCTGGAGTACCTGATGTGCAATTCCTGAATCACTCTCACTGCCTCACATTGTTTTATGCTGATTTAAAAATGCCAGTTAGAATTATCACTGTTTATCGTGTTTGGAACAGACTCTGATGTGCCCTCTCTTCACTGACTCTGTTGTGTGGTCTTGGGGCACTTGGAGTGTGTAACTCCCTCTGTCAGTGAGTGCAGGGATTCATCAGGGTGTTGCCTCCTCTCTCAGACAATCTCGTGTGGCCACTCTGGGGGGTTTGAGTTGCCTCCACTTTGGACTCAAAGATATTTGGATTCCTGATTGGCTGCATCAGAAATGAAACAAATCTCACTTTTTCCTAAACTCACATGTAAGAGGAGGATCAGAGCATGCCCAGCTCTTGCCTTGATTCAGAGAAAAATGCCATTTCAGCCTAAACCCCATTAATTTCAGTAATGTCTCTGTTACTCAATAATATTGTATATGGGAACTAAACACTTGTGTTCTCCCAAAACAAATTCCTGTATCCCACATTTTAAGTGCTTAATCTAGTGGAACACTTAACTGTTACTCAAATGCACAGTTATTAGACAGAGAAACAAAACCAAATCCACTCTGGTGACCACAGAATTTTTTGGCCTTGTTGAACTTGTACCAGCTGTGTAGCAAGACTCTCACATTCTTGTGAGCTGGTTTGCTTTAGATTAAGCAGGAAATAGCTGAGCTGGTGCAGCTTGGTAATGGTCCATGGGGACTTTTTGGTTGCTTTGACAGAACTTTCAGCCCTCTCCTGTTTTAGAGACAAAATGATCTGTAGAGATTGTCACGGAGCTGGAGAAACTCTCCTCCATCCTGCAGGAAAGGTGGGGCTGAGGCTGTAGAGGTTGTATCTCTTAGTTCTTGCTGGTGTTGGTGCAACCTCTGAAAGTCTTCTTTTGGCTGTTGGCATTCTCTGAACATTTTCTCAGTAAGTTTAGTAAATCCCCAAAAGCTAAAACTTTCTCCAGAGGTAAAAAGAGGCCAAAGCACAAAGACACTCTTCATGCACTATTCAGCAGAGCAGTGTTCTTCCCATATCTATAAAGCTGGACCAGTGTAATCCTATAAATAAATCACACTAATGGGTAGGAAAAAGAGAGAGCTGGTGGAGAATACTGAAATTGTTATTATAGAAATGGCTTCAAGGGCTGATAATTGTATTTGTACTAGAGGAGCATTAGGAAAATGTAAGTGGAGAGTGACTGGTAACTGAAAAGATTATTTCTGTTTGGGACACAGACAAAACGTGTGAGGGATTTCAGGAAGGTGTTGCCCTCTTGTTGTAAGTACTCTCACATGCTCCAGGCCTGCATCATTTTCTTTTTACTGCCTTGAGGGTTCACATTCCTTCCGTCAGCCAGGTCAGCAACAGAATGAAAGTTTACAAACTGAAATGCTTTTAAATATTTTATTTTAAGTCTAGAATGAATTGGTTACTAAATAATCTTTGTTGAATGGCTTTAATATTTGCCTATGTTTTCAGCCACACCAAAGGAGAGCAGATGGGATATTCAACGGAATATGCGGGAAAAATGATTTCTTTTTATTTGATCTAGTATGACTAATTTCTTTGTGTGTTGTCTCTTGATTTTATTTCTCCTTCCCACTTGGTTAGTTGCTGAACCCCAGGAAAGATGCTTCTGTGCACAGCTGTTGGCCAGGTGGATTGCTGTATCCTCGAGACTAAATGCTCAGCCTCCTGCAGTTCACTGATTTAGGTGTCAGTGCTGTGGCCACAGCTCTGGGTGGTTCTGAAATAACTCTTCATGTGCCTGTCAACAGCATTGTGCTCAGTCCCACAGCCACAATTCTTTTAGAAATTTCACATCACTGTGCAACTCTTGTGGGTTCTTTTAGATTTCCTACAAATAAATCACTGCTGTATCTTCCCACTTCAAGGAAAAATTGTTGTGGTGTTGATTTTAAGAGATTAGTTGTTCATTTATTTGCTTTCTGACACTCCAGACAAGTTTATACAGGAACAGTATAATGCATCAGAATGTGTGCACTCTAGAAGCAACCACTGAAGTTTTATTTTGTGATGCAATTCTTTGGTAAAACCCACAGCCATTATTAATAAGTATTTATTCTCTTTTAAGATTCTGTATCTCTGCTAAAGGCTGAAGAAAGTATCTGTGAAAACTAGTAGAGGAAAGTCTGAATTGAAAGAAATTGTTGCCTATTGGGTCCTGTCAATTATTGAGATCTAATACCTGAGCACAGTGGCATCTGTTAAAATTTTAAGCAAATAAAAATGGTTGCACAGTAGCTGGATTTTTAAACGACTTTGTCTAAATTCTCCATCTATCTACTTAGATTAATTCAGGTGTTGTATATGTGGTCTAAGTTGTGAAACTATTAAGAGATGGATTTCTTACTGTGGCACGTATTATACCTTGCAGATACTTGGTTACTTTGACTATGCTTTCACAGCCATCTTTACTGTTGAAATCCTGTTAAAGGTAATGCATTGTTAATTGATCCTTGTTAGCTCAAAAGCAGCTTTAGCAATAATGTTTGTAACTTTTTGTTTACCTTCCAGATCCTAGGGTATGCAGATTATGTCTTCACTAGTATGTTTACATTTGAGATCATTTTGAAGGTAACAGGTTTTTAAAGGAAGCTTGTTTAAAAGGATTTTCCTTGTGTGTCACCTGCCAAGAAAAGGCACTTGAAGTGTTCTTCGCCTTTTCTCTAAGCGATCAAAGCTAAACTTTTTTAAACTAGAGGATTTTTTTATTTGACAGTTCCTCATAGTTTTGATTGGTTCTTTTTTTACCATTGGGTGCATGAAGAAGCTGATCTTTTATCATTACATCAGTTTAATAATTCATTTTTTACCCCTTTTAAACTTAGAGTTGTCAGAAAAGGGAAAAATAAATCACTGCGCATGAGCTTTTCCTTCTCCTTGCTCTGGCATTTCTGAAAGAGATAATCAGTCTTTTAAGGAGGGAGCATGTAATTTCTCATTTATTTTGCTGAACTGTATCCACAGAGCTAAAATAGTAGATGGCTATTTTCTTGCAATAGGACTTGCAAGATCTCTTGCATTTATCTATCTATACACTAAGATACTTTGCATTCATCTTGGGCATACATTTAAATTCACAGACAGGCATAATTATGCTTGCTTAAATGTATTACCCATGCATGAGCCAAAAATTGGCATTTTAATGTATAGTTTGTGTACTGATTATTAAGAATATCCATTGGGGTTACTCAGATTTTCAATGTACAAGGCATACTTTGGTAAAGAAGATAAATAACCAAAAATTGCATTCACGTGAAACAAAATGCTGAACAAGGAAATAAAATATTTCATTGGAAATTGGAAAAATGTTTTTTCAGAGATTCACATATGATTCAAAAAATTTCATGCTGTGCTTATTCTCACCACAAATTTTTGGTTGAGTAACTCTGATTTATACACTTAAAAATTGCTGGCACATTAAGAATCTGTACATAAACTATGCATTTCCAGTTGAGGATTAAGCTTAACAAAATCTCTTCTCCCAGCTTTTGCTCATATTGCTGTGCATACTCTTCCCAATGCAATTTGATTAATACTAATTGGTGCAATATTTGGGCTGTTTACAAGATAAGCTGTACTGTAAGTAATAGGCTATTTTTATGTTCGTGAATTTTCTCCCAAGCTTAATGTTTATCCCCTTATTTCACATTTTCAGCAGTGTGAAGCTTGCTATAGAATTGATGGTTCTTATTTGTTGCACACAAAAATAAATATCCAGGAGTTTTTCTGCTACAGAAAGGCCAAACTAAAGGAGAGAACAAAGCATTGAAAAGAGCTTTAGCATTAAATCAGACTAGTTCCCAACTCTGAATTTGAGAAGCCATAAAAATATGTTACCATAATATCTGTGGCAGAAGAGAGTAAACTTCCCCATGCTCTGAGCAGCAGGTTCTCCAGCTCCTGCAGTTCCATTTGTGTTTTTCTAGGAGGCAGAAGCATTATAAAGAGCAGGATAAAGAGGCATAACTGGGTGTGTTAAGAAAAGCAACATTCCAGCAAACTGCAAAAGATTTTGGCACTGAGCAATTTATGAGTTATCCAGGGGAAGCAGGAAGCTCTAGAGCTTGGGCTGCTGAAATCTGAAATTGTAAAAATTACAAGGAAACAAGAAGCTGCATCACAGCCAGAAATGTTGATGCCTCTGACTGTGGTTTCTCCAGAAAGCTCTGCAGTGCATTCACACATAAAGGGAAATAAATGTGCCATACAAATGCGGTGGACAGTCAGGACCTGACACAGACACAGTGCCTGCTTTACTAACACCTCAGACTCTGGCTTTGCTTGCTTGTGCTGGGGCTCTCCATGTCCTCTGCTGTGCTTCCCACAGGATCCCAGCTACACAGAAGGAGCGTGTTCTGCAAGGAGAAAATTCAAAACTAGACCTGCAGTAACAATAGTATTCCTTAATTTACAGGTGAAAAGTATCTGAAAGTGAAATTAGGAGAAGCAGAGGCAATATTATCAGCTGTACTGAAGAAACTTGTACAAAACCAAGCATTAAAGCAGAATAACTCTCAGCATGTAGGGGGTCTCCCTGTGCTCTCACTGCTCTCAGACAGGGATTCCCACATTGCTCAGTGTTGTGGGTATGAATGAGGATGGGAATTACAGAAGAGCTGCAACATCACTTAAAAGCTTTTGAGAATTCTCTTACATAATCCCTGCATGACATTGAAATTCAGTTTATCATCCTGTTCAGACAACTTGGGGAAGGTGAAAACATCAGAGCAAACATCAGGCTAGGGATTTGTGCATTCTACCTCCCTCTACTCTGCTGATCCCACACCATTTAAACTCGCTAGAGAGTTCTAGCAAAAGCTTCCACTGGGATTTGTGGTGATTGAAGTATGAGTCTCCATGAGAAAATGGGGAGATACACACCTCATCTGAACTATCAAGTTAATTAATTTTGTAGGAGTTGTGACATCAAACTTTGTGTTCTGCTAGCATCATGTATGATGTAAATGGGTAGTGGTAGATATATGTTAGTTTGGCATTCAGGGTTGTTTTATTGTTCAACTCCCACCAATTTTGATGAGTTTAGAGCTGTACTCTGTACCGCTGTAAGTGAATGAGTTAATTTAATGGAAATCTTATAATATAACTATGTTATATGTATCATGCCATGGCATAAGTGAAAGCTTTAGCATTTTTACTCTCCTAGCTTTTGGTAATATTTACTATTTTGATCATGAAAAAGAGGCCTTTACAAGAGAATAAGGAGATTATTTAAATTTTGCTTCCAAAAAAAATGCATCTTTCCTTTGCAGAAGTGCAGCCTTTACTGGTGGTGATGGTTTGCTGTGCAGAAGGCCTGGAAATGTCTGCACACTGAATGGGGGTGCACTGAGATCCCATTGCCTGTAGCTCTGTTCTACACTGGGGAACAGTCTTGAAAGCTGTAGTAATCTGTGTGAGGGCAAGTGAAATAAAAGGCCTTCCTTACTCTTTGTGGAACAGAATAGAAATTAAAGGGATTAAAATGCACACTCAGTATGGGATGTTCTCTAGATGGCATCAAATTTGTTACCTGTGGAAAACAAGGGCTAGCTCAGTATTCAGGCTCTGTAAGAGGATCTTGAGGCTGAAGAAATTAGAATTCATGTGACTGAAATTAGAATTCAGCTGACCACGAGGTATTTTTCAGAGGCGTTCTTATTTTTGTTATGAGTCTTTAGTTTCAGTGTTTTAGACTTAATCCATAACTGTAGAAAGACTCATGCAGTATTCCCTTCAGCTGGTCAGTCTGTGCATCTAATGGTTTGTTGGATTCCTCTCTGCATTTTTAAACTGGTACTTACTCACAGTTATGGTAGGAAGTCTAATGCATGGCTTTAGGAGTCAAATTGATCTTTGTGATACCCAAAACCATCTGCCAAGGTGCTGGCTGCAACAATAATTAATAGAGCCTCTCTAACTGGCTCCTAATGAAACCTGCAAATGATACATACAAGATCCACTTTTAAGCTTTTTTCATTTAAATATAGGGACAGAAAACAAAAAAAAATTAGAGAAAGTCCAAAAGGAAAAGCAACGTTAGATTTTCCCCACAGAACAGCAAAATTCAGGGACCTCTGATTACACAGAATGCAAAATATCTATTGGTTGTTCAGGTTATTCCAAGGTACCCACTCATGTTTCCCATAAGCCAAAACTAAAGAGCCTTGTAATTCTGCCTTAGGACAGGCTTATCCTGCTCCTGCACCAGCTTTGGCTCTCAAGTGTTTGCAGTACATTTTCAGCTCCCTCAATTCTTAAGATAGTATGAATAATTGAGAGTCAGATTTTGGACCCTACAGTTTAGTAAATGTGGAAATCTCAAATGTTTTTTTAAGCAATTTTTCTAACAAAGGCCAAATTAATTCAGGGTAGTTATCTCAGCCTCATCTGTTCTTACACAAAATAAAACATTTGTTGACAACAGAAACAATTAGCATATTTGTTGAAGCTGCTTGAGAAGATTTTTTCTGATTTAAATGAAAGATTTAATGATCGTGGAGGGATTGTTTTATATCTCAAAGGATTTTAGAAAGTGAGATAGTATTGTATGTATTCACACTCTAGGCAAGTGTCTTGTAAACAGCCTAAATGTGAATTTTAATAAATTGAAATATAGACTAAGTGTGTAACAATTCTATTTTTAGATGACAGCTTTTGGAGCATTCCTTCATAAAGGGTCCTTCTGCAGGAATTATTTTAATTTGCTGGATTTGCTGGTTGTGGGCGTTTCTCTGGTATCATTTGGGATTCAGTAAGTACTATACTTACAGTGTGAATGATTTATTTCTGCTCTGGGTTTTATACTGAAATCAGAGTTTCAGCTCCTTTTGTTCCCCCCGGAGTGTGGGTGTGCAGCGTCAGTGCTCAGGGATGGGGCTGGCAGGAGGGAGTGCTTTTACTGGGGACTGTTGTAATTCATTGCTAATATGGGTTGGAAACAAATCACTACTTCCCACAATTACCAAGAGAACGAGGAGGAGCACCACGACACTGTATGGTACTGCAGGTATTTCCTGGAGCTTCAGGAGATTTAAATCCCATCTCTCCAGCTATTATCACATCTGCAATCCTATTTTATGAGCTTGGTTTTTCCAATATTGACCTGTGGGGATATGGAACTAGACAGTGTTGGAGGGGGAGAAGTTGTTCCTTAGTCAGGACTATAAGTGGTAGTGGAGAGTGGTTTTTGTTTTGTTTGGTCAGACTAAACACGGTAAAAGAGTCTAAATGTGCTTCTCAATTCGTTGAGTGGTTTTTTCATATTAAAAATAATCTGTGAAAGCCCTGGTGACTTAAAGAGAGCAGGGGAGGGTGTCAGGCAGCTGAACCCTGCTGCTACCACAGCTCCTGCTGCACAAGCTTTCAGTTTCACAGGGTATTCTTTCAAACACTGCACACTCTCACTGCCTCAAAAGGCAGTCCTGGCTACTTAAATGGAGAGAATCAAAGTCATTTGAGATCTTTTGATCTCAGGTTAGTTGGAAATTGAAGGATTCATTGATTTACAGGATTTACAAAGTGTCTTCAAAAGGTCTTGTCAACACTGAAAATTACTTTGGGGACTATTTTGCTTCATTATAGTCTTAGACATGTTTTCTGAGCTGTTAATTCAAAATTTGCTCCAGAAATCAAAATTATTATTATGGTATTTATGAGATCAATACTATTTTCTAATAATAAAGAATTAAAAAACCCTTGTATGCATATCTTGAGAATTCTAGTTGAAGAGTTTTTGTTCAAATTTCACATTTCAGGAATTTGCAAGGATATTGTTATTCTGTAATACAATCAGTTACCTCAACAATAACAGGATATTTTTGTTTTTCTTCTAGATCAAGTGCTATCTCAGTCGTGAAGATTCTCAGAGTTTTAAGAGTCTTGAGACCTCTAAGGGCAATAAACAGAGCAAAAGGACTTAAGGTGTTTATTTTTATTTTTTTAAATTGTCCCAATCCTTCAGTCCTGCCTCAGGTTAACAGTTCTTGCTCAAGAGAAATGATCTACAGGAGTGCACAGAACAAGAGCAGAAATCAGATCCTGATTCTTAAACATCTCTGGTGCTACCCAGCCCAGGCTGTGCCCACAGTCACAGCAGTTTGTGTGTGGAGGAGCTACACTGAGAGCAGTTTGGACTGCTATGATCCAACCCACCAATGCATTTTAGTTGTTTATCCATAGTGCCTGTGTAATTTCTAGCCAGTTGATGTTCATGAGTCTGTGTCAACAGACTTACAGAAAAATTTAGAAAACAAGTCAAATGACAGTGTTAAGTGAAATGCTGGCAACAGGAAAATAATAATTTCAAAAAAGAATGAAGAACTTACTTTTATGAGATGCAGTCTGTGACAAATTGCGTTGAAACATATTTTTTGTCTTTCTTTCCAGCATGTTGTTCAATGTGTCTTTGTGGCTATTAGAACTATTGGTAATATCATGATTGTTACAACTCTGCTGCAATTCATGTTTGCTTGTATTGGGGTGCAGCTATTTAAGGTAAGATACTCTCAGTACATCAAAAAAAGAAAAGCTGAATTGAATTTTTGATGTTTTGCTGCTGGAACTGGGATGGTCCCATCCTGAACCAACCATAGTATAAAAACATGTATTTTGCATTTTCTGGATTTTGTCACTGCTTTTTTGTTTTTATGTGTAGGGAAAATTCTACAAGTGCACTGATGAGGCAAAACAGAACCCCGAGGAATGCCGGTGAGGAGATCTTTGGTCTAAGAATGTGACATACTACATTCTAAATAACTTAAACTGTGAATGGGCAGGCATGTGTCAGGCCATTTAGGGTTGTGTAAATTGGAATTGGCATCTGAATCCCACCAGAAAACACAGCAAGGCAATTAAACATTAGCAAGGCAATAAAACAAACATGAGGAGCAATATAAGAAACAGCTTGGAATAGTGCATTGGGCACTCTGAGGTCAGTTCAGTATTTCACTGATGACATTTCTTTCCCACAGAGGGATTTACATCGTTTACAAGGACGGGGATGTGGACAGTCCCATGGTCAAAGAGAGGGTCTGGCAAAACAGTGACTTCAACTTTGATAATGTTCTGTCTGCTATGATGGCCCTTTTCACAGTCTCCACCTTTGAAGGCTGGCCAGCGTGAGTGGCTGCTCCATGCTTGTTGTTTGAGAGCTGCATTTTCCAGAACAATTCAATGTCATTTACCAGATATTTTTGGGCAATAAAACAGTTTTAAGTGGTGGTGTAAAAAGGGAGAAAATAAAGAAACCCATTATCTTGAATCTGAGCACTTATCCCTTATTTCAGGAAAAGTAAGATAAGGTGACCTTTTAAATATTGCTTGATTCCCAGTCTGACTACATTTACTATAAGGAACTACTCCTCATGGAAGGAGCTCTAATGGAAGTAACAATTTTAGATGCTTATCTACCAATGGCCCTTAAATATGCCTAAATTTAAAAGTTTTAGGCCTTCAAGTAAACCTTTTATTAAAAAATCAGGCAGCAGTACACTCATAGAGAAACCTAGGAAGAGCTAACTGCTGCTTACTGTTTCCCTAAATGAGAAAATTTTATTTGGGGAAATAAATAAATGAATGAAAACTACAACCATTGGGTCATTAACTTAATTCTTTCCAAAAAAAAAAAATGTAACAATGTGTGCTGATTATTCTGTTTTCTATATTCTTTCATGCACTGTCAGTAAATAGAAGATGATAGCAGTGAACATCAGAGCATTTCTGAAACTGTCCTCTGAGTCTGCATATTTTACTATTTTCACATTTTAAGGGTAATAAAGATAACATTTTGTTTGTTTTTCAGGCTGCTATACAAAGCCATTGATTCAAATGGCGAGAATGTAGGACCTGTATACAACTACAGAGTGGAGATCTCCATTTTTTTCATCATCTATATCATCATTATTGCTTTCTTTATGATGAACATATTTGTTGGTTTTGTGATTGTTACATTCCAAGAACAGGGAGAGCAAGAGTACAAGAACTGTGAGCTGGACAAAAATCAGGTTAAAATAAATAATGAATTCTTAAGTTTTGAAAGTAGACTTTTTTGTTTATGCATGAAGAGCTTCCTTTCTGCTTTGGGGCAGAAGAGGGCACCAAACACATAGCTTTGTATTTATTAATTTGAGTTTTTAACTATCTGGGTATTCATTTAACTGGGTATTCAGGTTGTTGTACCCTTCTGTGAGCCCAGTTCATCAGTGCTTTTATTGTGGAAGGTGTCCACTAAGCCTGTTGGCTTCTTAGCAACTTGCTTTTTAGTGTCACATTAATAAGAACACAGCCAGGTTATCCCGAGGCAGAGATAGGTTTTACACTAAGAACTGGAGAATAGTTTTTGTGTTCTGAATGGTCTGAAAGTGTCCAAAGTTCAAGTGTTCAAAATGTTCCACTTCTCACTCCCACTTATTTAGAAATTCACAGGGGATATTCAGATTAAAATTACAAAAACCTGTCCCAATTTACTGCTCAATCCTTTGACTGAGAAACTCATAAGTCACAAATTTCCAGGTATTTTTGGCTGACTGTAGCACACTTCTTTTAAAGAAATCCAAGCAAGAGGCTGTAGCCAGGATTCTTTCTGTACCCCTATTAGTCAGGTCCTGTAAGAATTCCTCCAGAGACAAGTAGGAGGCCCAGCCCTGAAGATTTTGGGCACTAATGGATTATGAGATGAATCCATGATGTTCCTACACATGTGATTTTGCTGGGCAATTTAACTGGGCTGTTATTAGAAATAACACTTCCACAGTATTTATTTTGCTGACTGAAGGATTTTATGCTATGCAGGCCCATTGGGGGTTGAAAAGGGACTAAAGACAGAACATGGTTTATAGATGACTTTGTAGTCCTGCTGTGTACTATACCCATACATACTGTAATATATTAGTGTATAAAGGCAAAACTGTCCAGAATTTCCATGAGCATAATTTGATTTTTGCATGTGGCTGAGTAGTGAATATGGTTAGATACAGTTGTAAATAACCAAGGTGAGCTCCTGGTGCACTTTGTTAATGTTTAAGAATAAAAGGCCCTAAATGAAGTAGACAGACTGGTTTTGAGAATTATATTTGATAATTTTCACTTAATAATTTTATTACCAGTTGGTTAACTGCTGAGTTATAGTCTGACAGTTTTTGCTGTATTTGCTTTTCAGCGTCAGTGTGTAGAGTATGCCTTGAAGGCACGTCCTCTCCGTAGATATATTCCAAAAAACCCTTACCAGTACAAGTTCTGGTATGTGGTGAATTCTACTGGATTTGAATACATCATGTTTGTCCTCATCATGCTGAACACCCTTTGTTTGGCCATGCAGGTAGGAAAAGCAGAAACTCTCTTGAAGCTCTTGGCATAAATTGAGGAGAAGGATATGGGTGATAGAATGCCTTTAAATTATGGCAACCTGTATTTTTTTATGAAGTAGGATTTTAAAGAAATCATTTCTGATCACAGCACTTTTCTGTGATGTGTTCTAGTTGTTTCGTTCTTTCCCTAGTATTTCAGGGAATTTCTGTTTGTTAAGAAACAGCATGGTTTGAATTCAGTTTACAAAACCATTCTGCTTTTTTTCAGTAAATTTGCATTCACTGTCCTCTTCAAAATATACCTCCTACACATTGTGTTATTTTGTGACTACCATATTTCAGGCGTTCTAAGCAGGCGTGACACAAGCTGGAGTAATTTTAAAACCTTGCATACATGACTTGAGAATATGTTGTTATCTAATACTCCACTTTTGAGGGAGCAGTTTTCTCTCTGGAGATTCCCTTAGGATGTTGAGGAATGACAGTTTTGTTCTGCTCAGTGTCTAAGCAGAACAGATTTGAACAGTTCCATGCTTGACCAGGGACACTCAGCTAATCTTCCGTGTATATAGATGTGTTCATAAATTTTATTAGAAAATGTTTTCGTCGACTTTGTCTTAGGCTGCCTTGCTTTCACCTAATATTTTAAAGCCTTTACTTTTGTAAGTATTTTGTTTTCCATTCACAGCATTATGGACAGTCTAAGCTATTTAATGATGCGATGGACATTATGAACATGGTTTTCACAGGAGTGTTCACTGTTGAAATGGTTTTGAAACTGATTGCATTCAAACCCAAGGTAAGTTTAAGATATGCTTTAATTAGCTCATCACCACAGGAATGAAGTATAATGAGTTTCACACATGTTGTATATTCAAAGAAAGAAAAGAACCAACATTTCCCGTCTTTAACTATCAGAGAGCTTATAGTAACAATGTTTTGGTAGGAAATGAAATGCAGATATCAGAAAAAAGTCTTACAAATTTGTTGATGAGATCTGGAATATTTTGAGGTAATGAAAATGTCCATTTCTAAATCAGATAAATCATTTCCTGTTACAAGCATTACCACGTCTCCTGTTCTGGGCACTACATTCATTACTTGACACTAATTTAATCTCCAGTAAAGATCTGTATCCTGTATAATTTCCTGTTCTAAAATGCAAAATAATTTCTTTACTTTATAAAATATAGCTAAGTATTGCAAACATACACATCAATAATTTACATATGCAATAGCCTTTTTAGATTTTATGTTTTCAGTTATATATACACATATTATTTGGTAGAAGGCCTCACACTGAGGGGCTGATTCCTTGTTTTAAAGGGACACTGTCAATATAAATGATGCAGACTACATTTTCAAAAGTAGATTTGCAGGAGAAACTGTTAACTATAATTGAAAAAAGGATACAACTATCCTGTGGCAGCTAATGCAGGCTTTTTGTTCAGTTCTCATACTGCATTTGTAAAGTGCAGAAGTTAATGATGAAAAAAACCAGACTAAATTTGGTTTTCGTACAATGAAATTAATGTTTATTCTGAGCTATGTAAATAAGTAAAACGTGCTCACTTGCTACACTTGGAATTTGAAAAAACCCAGATGAGCCATTTGAAGTGTACTGCTCTCCCCATCCAAGACTGGTACTTTTTATTTTCCATTGCCCTTCTTTGAAAGCAGCCAGGATTCCTGCCTGTGGGGCTGTGAGCTGTGGGTTCCTGCCCATGGGGCTGTGAGCTGTGGGTTCCTGTCCCTGGGGCTGTGAGCTGTGCCCTGGCTCTGGGGGCAGCCCCCTTCCTCCTCTGCTCCCTTCCTCCTCACAGCACTGCCCAGAGCTCAGGCTGCAGCAGGGGGACAACAGCTTTCCAGACTTTCAGAACTATTTATTGAGCTTGCATTCAGTACTGAGCTTGGCTGTACAGAATGAGCTACTTGGTTTAAAGCCAGCTCGTATTTGCCTGCAGAAGTGAAGAAATGATCCGTCACTTGAGATCTGGTGTTGAGGTGTGAACTGTGCAGTTCGGGGTGAATGCTCACCCGCTCTCCCGTGGTCTCGCTCTGCACTGTCCAGTCCATTGTACATTTCTAATTAATTTATTTGTATTTTTGTCTCAGCTATCTTATTTAAATGCTAAGGGTTTCACATTAAAAACAGCTCAATATGAGGCCCCAGAGGAGATAGCTCAGCTGTGTGGACCACAGTGTCATGAGTATGCTGGTTGTGTTTCTTGATCTGTATTTCCTGTTCTATATCCTTGTTTTGCACAGAGGACTCTGCTGCATTTTATCATCTGCTTTTTGAAAGAAGATTGTGAATCCTTGTATGGTTCTCCATGCACTTGTGACTGTAGTCAGAAATAGCAGCTAATGCCACACAGTGGTCTGATCATGAGTGTACAAATCACAGTGCTCCATTTGTACTGTGGGCTTCCTACTCGTTAGCAAATGCAATGTCTTAAAACTGGTCTCTAAGACTCTGTACAACCCGAGCTTTAATTCTGTTGCAACATGCTTTCTATCTGCCTGGATGCTTTCACTGTCAGACATCCCTGGATCTGAATCCCGAGATTTTGACGGGCAGACACTGCCAATGGAAGGGCCTCATTTCCTGAATTTCGGTCCCCCATAGATGCAGAACACCTTAAACTCTTTAATTAGCAGGAGAAGGCTTAAAGACATGATAATAATCAGACTTTTGGAAGAGACTAATTAGCAGAAGGAAATAAAGTATACTTAAGGTTGTTCCTGTTATTCTTTGGAGACTGTAACCTTCTAAATTTTCAGATACTCTTTAACAAAACCTATTGGTAACACATTACGTAGTTCATTAATAATCACAAATCAGCTAGCAGCCTTAAGAAGAATTTTAATGTCTTTAATCTAAATTTCAAAATAGATGCATGTTTAAACAACAACTAATTGCTTTAACTCCTATTAAGCTTTAATAATAGTGGGAACAATCTGAAACCAAAAATAATGCTTTGTCTTAGGGTCCTTGAGGGAAGACTGATAAATTTCTATGTCTGTGTCACTGGTGGGTGGGTCTCTTAGGCTACTCTGACAGAATAAAGCTTTATTTATTAATTTTGTACATTTAAAAAGTTATTTCAGAGATGTTCAAAGCATCAAATAAAAACTCCATTTAACTCTGTAAAGATAAGAATAGATAAAAACCTGTTCGCTTTTATCTCATCTGCTTGACAGTGTCCCCTTAATATGTTGACGAAAGTCCTGTGAAAAGGGTGATCTTTTGGTTTTGCTGGTCATATAAACTTAAGGCTACTATAAATTATTGATACTCTTCTATGATATTGTGTTGTGTGAAATCAAGGCACTGCAGACTGCCTTGCAGCTCTGAAATACATAAAACCTGGGAAGTGCTCAATAGTACAGGTGATGCCCGGTGTCTGGCACCCTTGACTGGGAGATTGGATCACACAAGGCTTTGCAGAATGAGGCCCTAAATTTTCCAGGAGAGTACTAAAAGAATTAAAATATTCATGTGGTAGATGTATGGAAACATATTTTGTTGCTAATTCTCTGTGCCTACATATTCCCCAGGATTTGTGATTTTGTCCTTCGGCGTGTCTTAATGAGCAAATTTTTCATAATATGAGCTAAAAGAACAGGTCTTTTTCTTCACATTTGATAAAATCTGTTACTCAGCATGGTTCAGTGCCATTCAAAACAAAATACAGCTGTGGAATCAAAAATAATCCATCCACACACACCGTATGTACAGCCTCCTGGTAGCCAGTTGTTGCTTAAACTTGTAATGATTTTCCATGTCGTTTTACATCAGATTTTTGTAAGAAAAAAGGAAAGATGGCTAGTAAGTGAATTGATCTTGGGTCCTTGCAGTGGTGAAAACAACTTATTTGCATGATGTTTATTTGCTGTGACTTGTCCATTCCTCCCTTTTCCAAAACCATCTTTATTTTCTCTTAGTTTTTTGTTTATTTGTATGCTTTTGCTTTACATATTAGTTTGAACAATATTTGTCTATACTGATGGAAAAGGTTTCATAAAATATATAAATGTGTAAATTATTTTAGCTGTAAAGTGTTTTAGCTGTATTGAATCAAAATGTGATTTTTTAATTTCAACGCTGTATCTTGTAGCATGTCCAGTAAAGTAAAACTTTTTCTATAACTGAAATTATCCTTTTTTTGGAGGATCCTTTTGGTTCCCATAGTAGAGGAAGATGGATAGCACAGTTCAGGATTGTGCTGATTATGTGTCTGCTGTTTGCCAATAGTCTCTTACTTTTTGTATATATAGATAAAAATATTGCTATTCTAGAACCAAGGAAGATACCTAGAAATAAGGAATGTGAATGATCAGGAAGAATATGATGCAAACAGCTCTGTTTCTTTGGTTGGCAGCTGCTAATCTCATCAGAATTATAAATTTCAGCATTGTTGGGGTGGTTCAGTGTGATTCTTAGTAAAACTTTGGGAATGGCTTGTTCCCATGAGCAGGATGAGTGAGGAGGGAGCAGCAGGGAATTCTGCAAGAGCTCTTTGGAGTGGAGGCATTTCTCAGGAGGCCAAATCCACCAGCTCTGGCTTTTGCCTGCAAACTGGAATTGATGGTTAAACCCAAAGAACCAGAGTAGGGCAAAGGGTTGTAGAGATAACAATACTCTGATCTATTTTCCTCTTACAGCCCCTTCCTTAAACAAAGGAATGATTGTAGCAATTTGTGTTTTAAAGGAGTAGCATTTGAAACATAATGAGCCTTTCCTGACCCTGTTTCCTCTCCAAGAATGAAATGTAGAGCTGCTGTCTACTGTAGCAGCTCTCTCATAATCTCCAAGAGCAAATTTGCACTCAAAATAAGCCTTTTTTTCAAATATTAATGTATTCAGGTACATTACTTCAAACTGTGAAATTACTAGAAATCCCACCAGTTTAAAATCTTGAGAAAATATGAGTCCAATTCTAAAATTGTTTTTTTCTCTACTGAAAACTCATGCAATAACTTAAGCTACTCAGCTAAAACATTATCTTAGAGCAAACAGAGTAATAAAAAGTGTAACTAGATATAAGGTTAGATTAGCACTTAAACTTCTTGCTAATGCATTTAGAGCTTCAACAGTGGCTGAAAAGTTAGTATTCTAAAATTAATTGCCAAGAAATGTACATGTACAAAATGTACATTTCAGCTTTTCCCGTGCAGTGCACATTCCTTAGTCATGGTAGACTGCTGCTTTAAAATATCTGAATGAGTAAAGGGCAAGTTCAGTAATTTTTGCAGTTCTGGATTTCTATAACTAGGAAAAAGTCACCTATTGTGGAAAACTCTGGTCTCCATAGTTATCTTAACAATTGTAAAACATCCTGATTTGTTCCACACTGGGACCTACCTAGAGGGTTCCTCTGAAGTACCTCTTTGCTAAACATGCAATTTTATGCCTGCAGTCAGCTAATTGTATGATAGCCCTTTATAGCCCTTTGCAGCCATGTCCCCGTAACACACACGTGGGGAATATATTTACAGGCATAAAATGTCAGAAGGGAGATGAAGCAATTTATGAAAATGGATTTTAGTCACTGGACTGGCTGCACCAACCAAAAGTGTTAAGAAATTGTTCAGGTTGCTGTCGTTCACTGGCTACAGAATCAGCCTCTGACTGCAAATGTAGGATGAGTTCTATATTAGACCTAGTTTATGAATAGAAGATTAATTAAAGTCTCTAATCTTTAGGCACAGTTTCACATTAATAACTGTGCAGTTTAGCCAGCAATGAGAATCGACCCTTTGAATATTTTTACCAATCACTTAGATAAGAAAATCCTATCACAAATCCTATCACAAAATCCTTGATGTTAAGGAGGTTTCAGTTGGCTTGACCTTGCATAAATATAATGAAAGAGGTCTTGTCCTCTTTAGGGTATATATGTTAGAATTTTTCAGCCTTGCTAGAAGCCCCAAACCATTTTTGGATGATGGCTTGCTTGCCAGCATCGTGCTTATCCGATGGTGTGTTCTGCATGTGTAGAGTGTGTGTGTCTGTGTGTGTGTCTGTACATGTATATATATAATTATATATATACACACACATGCACATCTATGTCGCTTTTCCTTCAGTAGGCAATATTGTTTGGTTTTGTTTTGTTTTCTCATTAGACCACAGGTTTTGTTTAACTAATTTCTGTTTATGCAAAACTAAACAGAAGTATGCAAATATTTGACATTTCATGTGTAATCACAAACGTTTGCACCCTGCCTGCTCTGTTCAGGGCTATTTTAGTGATGCCTGGAATACGTTTGACTCCCTCATCGTTATTGGCAGCATAGTAGACGTCGTTCTCAGTGAAGCTGATGTGAGTATATCCCAGCTTACTTTCCCCAGTCCCTACTTCTCTTTCTCTGTCTCCCCACTATTTCCATCATCTGGACAAGTCACAGATTTTGATCTGATGTTTCTAAAGTTTTGAGTACAGACCAGTCATAGGTCAATTATGTTGATATGGGAAATAAATAGCCTTTTTTTTCTACCAATTTTTTTTAGCTATGAAAGGGAAAGTTTAGATTTTATAGTGGTACATCAGAGAAGCCTAGAGTGTTTCTGTGTTATAACACTGTCCTTTTCTTCTCTTTTTCTGTTTGTGTTTTTCTCTTGCTCTCTTTCTGCTGAATGCTTGTCCTAACAGCACTATTTCACTGATGCATGGAACACTTTTGATGCCTTAATTGTTGTTGGTAGCGTCGTTGATATTGCTATAACAGAAGTTAATGTAAGTAGCAACTGTTCATGCACTAAAAAGTAATTGCTGTCATCAAGAAATACAGAAAATGTAAACTTAATCCCCCAAAAAGTCCTTTTTAAGAAAAGTATGTTTAATCCTGGAATCAAAGACCAAAACACTGATACAGATGTTTGTACAAGCTGCTGTTATTTATTTATATACTTGTATAGTTGCACATGCACACAGCACAGTGAGACATTAAAAATTGTTTTTCTATATATGTACAGAAAATATTAAAAGGAATCAAGCTTATGTTACTATCTTACTTGAAGCCCATTGCTTTTTTTAGGTAACTTGACCAAGATAATTCAGGATTCTGTAAGTTTTCAGTGGCTTGGTTTAACAAATGATTTTTTTTTTCTGTGAGGGGTTTGGGTTTGTAGGGGTGCTGGCATTCATATTTCATCACGTAGCAGAAGAAGGGCACATAGAAAGTCAGGCTTTCCGTGCTGTGGAAAATGGAATGTTTATTTTTATCCAGTCCTTTTGCTTTTCATATATCCTGCAGTAATTGTTTGGAACTTTGAACTACTCTTAAAGTACTTGGAAAACTCCATCATTTACCAGAACTTTGTCTGATGGCCATTGCACATAATAGATGTTTGGGCAACAGATTCACCTTGAAATTGCTTCCTGGTCTTGTGTAAACTGTGGGAATCTCATGACTGACTGAATTTCTGGAAAGAAAATTGAGGAGTGTTGGAGAACATGGGAGCAAAAGAACTTTATCCTGACCTTTGGATTTCAAACTGGTTTTTCTCAGTTGTAGGATGGATCTTTCTGTGAACTGAAGGAACTTGAGCTGACAAGGGAGGGTCAGTCAGCCCAGAATTGCAGAGTCCCCTTGAGACTTTTCTTAAAATACAATTATTCTTCATGAAGCATGCTTTTAAAAGCTGCCTCTGGTTTATTTTTGATTGTTTTTTTCCTCTGTTTTGTTCAGTTTAGGTTGTTTTGTTTCCGCAGAAAAGTTTTGCATTTAGACTTACAGCTCAAGTATTTGCAATTTACCCCCAATTTCACAGTAGTAATGGTGTAGGTAAGCACAATATTTGAGGAAAGTAAAAAGACCAATAATTTAGAATAGCTTTCCTTCATAACTGCAAAAGGTATTTGATTCTGAAGAGATGGAAAGGTAGCTCACAAGTACTTCCATGACCAAAGCAGATGTATTTTGGGCAGTGTTGTTTGGCCATAGTCACTGCTTGTGACTGGTCACTGCTGAGCTATCAGCTGTGAAGGACACTGTGATTTAGCAATTCTCACAGTTGTCTTCAAAATATTCTGGAGACCAAGTAATGATCTCCAAGATAAGCACACACCACAGTCAACAGTCAGCACTGCCAGTTCTTAGTGTTCATGTTATTCTCACAAGAGAAAAAATGCTCATCTTCCATTTCTTCTAGTTTTGCACAGGAGATTATTTGTGTACTAAGCATTGTCTGTTTCTGGTCTTGCCACTTTTCTGTGCTTTGTTTGTGCAAGTCAAGAATGTATTATGGTTTTAATATATTTCTGGCCTTGATTTCCCTTTTTCAACATGAAACATTCAATGATGAAGAGTGTCCAGGGAAATTTCTTAACTTTTTACTTTTATTGTTTTGATTCTACTGAACTGTTCCTACTTGATTAGTTCAGTGTAAACTTCTGCCATCCAAATCCAGTATTTCAGAATCTTTTCCTCAGTGTTTTTTCAGCATTCTGAATTGTGCCATTCAACCTGTACTTGTTATCTAACACTGGCAGTGATCCTGGGAAATCTACATCTCTGCTGAGATGCTGATGAGACTTCGTTTCCAATGGGATTCCAAGAGAAATTGAAATAGCACCTGTGAAAATTCCCACTACAGAAACTTCTTAAGCTGAGGAAGCTCAGCCTTGTTTGAGGGCTGATTTGGAACAGGGTAAATCACCTGCACTGACAGAAAATCAGATCTTTTCCCAGTTCTGAATGCAGGGGCACAACCATCTCAACTGAGCAGTGCAAAGGAGAGATGAGTGTGGATACTTCATGTCCTCAGTGTGAACTGAGCATCCCTGTAGGATTGCAGATGGGATTGCCCCGTGCTGTGCACACAGCTCAGCATCATTCTGCCAGTGTGGCTGGGGGTGCTACATCCAGTGCAAAGGCCACTGAGTTCTAGCAAACAGCAAGTTTGCATCTGACCCAGCTTTTACAAGAGAATGGATTGGACTGTCTAGGTACACACTGCCTTGATTTCACTATTAAATACTGGAAATTAAATGTCAGCTCTTTTATTTTGTTGTTAAGTTTGTTTCACATTTTATACGTATATATATGCTTCCCTGAGGCTGATCCTTCTGATCCAGTAATCTCCCATTCTCACATAATCCAGGAAATTAATGTAGTTTGAATATTTTTGGTGCCTGTGGAAATCAGTCTTTTATGTATTAAGTAATTTACAGGATTGCTCAGCATACTCAAGGACTGGATCACTGACCAGTTCCAGAAATGAACCACCTCAGAGCAACATATATTTTGGAAATAAAAAAATTTCTGTGATTATCTATTAAATTTACTCTTTCATTTAATATCCCTTCCTTCAACCTCCTTCTTTTATGAACCTAATTGGTTTTCATGTTCATTTTATTTTTAGAAATTATTAGAGGCAAGTATATATAAGTAAATATACATGTAGTATAGCAATAAAAATATTAAAACCACTACTAAAACCTATATAATTACTCTGGGTTCTGTGGCCTTTTGTTTTCAGAAACTTTCACATGACATGCAAGATCTTGTGTGGTCATACAAATGGTTCATTTTCAATTTAAAAAAGCAGAGTAATGATTGGCAGACACAAAGTCTGGTCAGTCCAGTCTGGGAGAGGAACTTATATAACTTATGAGAATGAGAGAGAAACAAATTGGAAATAAAGTCTGAATAAATGAGTTGTTAAAAGGAAATAACATACAAGTTTCAATTTGGCCTGATGTATAGATGTATAGAAATTATCTTATTTGTCAGTTCAGAAGCCATTTGGATGACCAGCATTGAATGACTTAGAAGCATGTTGCAGTAGTGGTTGTGAAGATTTTCATTCACATTTTTTATTTAAGTTTCTTTTACCATTCATGTGCTGCCAAAATGTTGAGAAATTAATGGAGAGTTCCCTTTCCTCATCTTTTTTGTAAATTATTAATGCCAGCTCTATGGGACTGATTTTATTCTTGACATTAAAAAAACCCTTCAGTTTTTCTGCTGAAATAGGGCCTAAAGGAACAGCATTTATGTCTTCCTCCTGAGGCCCTCAGGAAAACCCACCTGTCTTGAATCTTGGTCTTGGGCTTGTCTGGAGGAGTGGAGGAGAGCCCCATGTCTGTCTCCCATGAGAAATTCTGATTCAGCTTTGAGCAAAGCAGTCCAATTCAGTTTGAGCACCACTTTGTGCACCCCTATCATATGTTAGAACTTAGGTTTTGGTTCTAGTAATTTGTATTTTTCAATACTATTGATATATTTTGTGAACTTTTGCAAACTCTTTAGGCTTAAGGGTAGGTTAGAAAACTACATTCTCATACAGCTTTGCTTTCATTGAAGTCTCAGTGCAATATCAAATCTCTACAGTGTTGCAATACCTAATTTGGAGCCAGAAATAAATTTCTGAGCTGTTTTCATCGTGTTAATGTCAAGGTAATTTATTTACTTTATTGAAAAATAGAGTATTTATCAGTTATCATATAATACCAACATATTAACTGTGAATTTAGAGCTTAAGTACATCTTTTACAGAGGAAGAAGCCCTTAAACAAAGTCTTTTCAGAGGTTTCTCACACTGACTTAAAATTTTAATTAGTTGATGTCTGTGGGCATTTGGTCCATGTTGAATAGGGAATATAGAGAGCATTGATGAGACTGTGAAGAAAATTTCTTGCTCACATCTGACTTGCAGTAACTATTCTCTGAACAAAACGTGTTTTTATGCACAGGGACTCACAGCAAACATTTCTGGAGATATTTTGGCAACCTGATGTTTTGCTATATATGCTGTTGTCATTGTTTGTCATTCAGATGTTTCTCTCTTTATTTATGGTGATGAGGACATTACCAACATGTGTCATTTGTTCTGACATACTCTTGGACCCTCTGGCACAATATGTAAAAAAGAAGCTTTTGACCAACACCATTTACTAACATCACTGGTTTTCACCATGTTTATTTTTTGTTTAAGCACAGAGTTTGCTTCCAATGCATGATCCAGTCTCTTTCACACCATTCACAGTTTTGACACTGAAGTTCTTTTTAGAGGATGTTTATTTTGAACATTTGTTGCAATATGAAGGGTGTAACCAGGAGTTCCTGTTTAGGAAATGTGCTAAATTTTTCATAAGCAGCATTGGTAACTTTACCAAAATTGGTAGCAGGTTGCAAACATTTTAATCAGTGAGTCAGAAATTTAGGTTAATCATTGGTTATATTTTTTTTGAGGCTTGGGATTGTTTGAGGAATTAAATTGTTCTGTTGCACTTCAATTAAGTAAAAAAAAAAAAATTATTTAAGGAGTATTTGAGGATTGGCTCAAAATTACATGGTTATGGAGGGAAGGGTTTTCTGACCTGGGCTCTGAGTGTAACTGGTCCATGGCTGACAGAACAGGCAGGACAATGAGGGCTCGTTCCCCTCTCTGCAGTGTCTGTGAGCCAAGCAGGGAAAGCAGAAGCTTTGTGTCCTTTTATTCCAGCTGTGACCATTACCACACTTGTGGCTGACAGGAACACACCTGTCATCACAGGAATCACACAGTCCCAGTTTTTGAGGACAAAAATGTCCTAATAATGACCAGCCAGTCCCAAAGCATTAGGGACCAATAGCATTGGAATGATTGGTGGAAAATGAGGGGAAAGAGGAGGCTGGAGGTAGATTGTCTGACCACAGTAATGTTTTTATTTGCCTTTTTGTCGACAGATATCATCCCTCTGCTCAGCCTGTCCCCCTCAGTCTCAGGTGTATTCTAATACTTCCCTACATCTACAAAATCAACATGTGTCCCCTTCTTAGGTGTGAATGTGCACATGATGTCACTGGGGCTGCAGGCAAGGCTGAGTGCTTGGGAAGTGTCTGCTTGCTCCTTATCTGCAGGAAGCAGATGCTTTTTTGTCACTCTGCCTGTCGTTGTTGCTGAAGATTTTCATATTTTTATCTCAGTTTCCCAGATCTGAGCATTGCTTCATGCTGGATGGACACACATAACCGTTAACTAACTTTGTCTCCCAGATGAGCATTTCCTTTATGATTATGAATAATGTTTTCTTTTGTGGTATATCATTACATTAGCTTCATTAAAATTGGTATTAGTAAAATAAACTAAGCCGCTGTATTATCAGAGGGAAATACCAAATGGGGTAAAATTAGATACACTCTAAAATGTCAAACCCAGAACACTTGCCCAGTGATGAATATTTTCAGCTTCAGTAGGAAAAACTCCTCTTGTATCAGGAGTTCATTTTCATATTTTGTTTCTAGCATTTACCTCCAACTTGGCATTATTGCACAATTTGCTTTTAGTGCACAGAGTGTTTTTATTTTTCATTACTGGCCTGCACTTTGAAGTGTCCATAATTTGTGATCTCTTGCATATGACATCCTGACACTGCCCAGCAGCATCAGATAGGCCACCAGAAACAGGAAATTAGGATTTCTTAGTCTGAAGAAGCTGAGAAAGAGGGATTTGTGAGGGGAGTGTGTATTGGGCAGTCTTGGGCATACACCACTGTGCAAACACAGATACCTTCAGTGATCTCTTGACAAAAAGTAAAATGAGGGATCATTACTCCAGGGCAGCTCCAGAAAAACTGATCACATAGTTTGGATTATCTGACCTCTGCATTTTTAAAAGTGAGAATTAAGTAATTATTAAGAGAGTGATATGTTGAAAACATTGTTTTTGATTTTTTTTTCTCATAACTGAGTCATAATGCAAACTCATTAATTTTTCATTTGGAAAAGTGATTAAATAAAATTATGGAGGATCAAAGTATTCTTTTTCTGGTATTACCTATCCCATGATATACTGCCTAACACTGATGCTAACTTACTTGGGGCTCCATCCTGCTCCCCTAAAACACATTGGGAAAAATTCACAAATGCCAACCCTGAAAGTTTATTTCTTTTTTTTTAGTGTCTATTTGTGATGATACTATAATTTAATCTGATCTCAGTTTTTGATCATACAAAATATTGAAGCAAATTAAATAATTTGGTCATACTGAAGACAGTATCAAGCTTAACCTGAGTCAGTCACCAGAGATTAATACGACATTTCAGGCTTCATCTGCAGAAGGTGTAATTAAACCTTTTTTCTTTAAAGCTTCAGATAAAGGGATTTTTTTCTGTACTAAAAACTCAGTGGCAGTGTGGGTCTGTGTGCACTGGTGCAGGTTTGGGATTGATGTAGGTAGGCAGATGTGCAAGATTACTTCCATGATTTGTGATATTTTGGCATTTATGATGTTTGTGATAATGATTTTTTCCTTAATTGTATTTCGATGATTTTATTTCAAATTGTTGAAATCTACAGGGAACTTCTAATGCAGATGTTGTCTTCCCTTAACAGCAGATTTTCCATCTATTTTATATAAGTTCTTAGAAAGTTTAGGTGTTACAGCCAGTTTTACAAATACTCTGCATGCTGAAGTTTAATAAGGAGATCTGGGTTTTGGTAAATTTTATGCATAAATTTAGTAATAATCCCTTACAGAGTTAAAAACCTCTTTGTTTCAGAATATATTAATATCCTGGCAGGGCAGTAATGTATCCATATGTAACTTGCACATAGTTGAGCAAACCATTATTTTTACCTCATTTTCCCCCACTGATGTCTTTATATTAAATATATTTTGAAAAAAGTGATAAACACAATTAGTATTTTAATAATGGTCTGATTTTTAAAAACTACTACCTCTTGTTGCTTTTCTTTCCCACAATATGTTTGCATAATGTATTTTCAGCAGAATCAACTCCTTTCTTTTCCCTTCCTTCTCAAGTTTTATCTTGAGTACCAGCAGTATGTGAGATTTGAGTAGGTGAAGTGTGGCACTGAGTGTGGCTGGTGCATCCACAGTGGGCTGGGGGCAGCTCTGGGGAGGCATCGTGTTCGTGGCTGCTCTGTGTGACAGGAACTGATGAAAAGTGCCCCTTTAAAAGGAGGATATTTTAGGCAAGAGGGTAAGACTCATCACTGGGATCTAACATCCAGAATCCTGTTTTTTTCTAGTGCTATAAATGTTTTTAAAGACACTCCAATTTTGAAGAAGCTGCTGCAAATTTGTCATTGCACAAGGAAGCACAGAACCTTGGTCCTTTAAGCTTTGCTGCCTGCTCTGCAAAGTGTGCAACCATTTAGGCTCTCAGGAAAGTTTCTTCAAAATCAGGCAGAGAGAATAAAAGGAGAAAAGTGAGATGTTCCTCACAGCACACAGAGTCTGGCTCTGTGAACAAGGAGTTGAGTGTGCCTCTCTGCTCCCTGTGGCTCCTGAGGATCCAAAAGGATCAATCAAATCCTGATCCCTTTCTTCATGCCTGATCCTGTTGCCTCAGCTCAGGTGGGGTGAGATGTTGCAGTGCAGCCCCACACTTTAGCAGGTGTCTCCAGATAAGAAAGAGTTTCAGGTTCACCCCTGAAACTGTTAAAGAACCAGAAACTTCCATGCTCTTCTCGCCATAATTGGCCCAATGCCAGGACAAAAGCACCCACGGATCCTTGAGCTGTTCCTCAAGGAATCCACGTGGCTGTTTTCTGTTGGTCAGCAAGCCAAACCCCCTCCTAGATCCTTGAATACTTCAGAGAGAGCACAGAAATCCTTGGGGTTTTTGGGGTATCTTAGCAGGTGCAAGGAACCTCCCTGCACCGTGCAGGGCTTTTATTCTTTTGTTCTGTATAGCTTCTTATTTTGGCTTTAATGAAAACCTTTTTGCTTTTCCCAAACACCTCTGATGAGCCATAATTATTCTTGAGCCATTTCTGAGAGGCTGCTGGTGACCCTCAGAGCTGGATACACCTTGTGGGGCTCATGACACAGAACTGTATCAGTGAGAGGGTTCAGGTGTTGCCCCTGCTGTGCCCTGCTGGGGCAGGGCATCCCGCAGGGCGTGGGGCTGAGAACCTGTGCCTGTCACCTCCTTGTTTGTCCTGTGCTTGCTGAGCACTGCAGCACCCCCTGCTCATCACTGAGTTACCTCCAGTGAATTAACTCTGCTCTAAGGGAGCTCCTGGTGTGGTATAAAACACAATTTCTTGACTGTGGTTAAATTCCTTCAAAAGAGGCAGAGCAGCAAAGGACCTTGAAAGGTTAGTCTGGCCCCAAAGATTTGTTCCTGAGTTTCCTGCTATGATTTCATACAACCTGTGAAATTGATGGCTAACTTTTTTTGGCCTGCATAGGAGCAGATATTTTATTTTGTATTTACTTTCTATCAAATCTTTTAAACATGTTTTAGACCAGCAGATTTTATTATGAATCAGCCAGAAGTGTTTCAGCATGCTTTAGCCAACATGAAATGATAAGAGGATAGTTTAATAAGGGAATTAATGTTTTGTTCAGGACATATATTGAGTTGAAAGATGTTAATTTGCATTTAGAAATTCAAAATGTTCTTAATTTTGCTTGTGGTTAAGCTAACATTTTTTTATATTTTATTTGATTTTAATATTTAATGTTCTTAATTTTTTAAAGCCAAAGCCAACTGAAACAGTCACAACTGATGAGTCTGGGGTAAGATCAGTAAAGTGACCCCAGTGGTTTTACCTATACTTGAGTTTATTCTTTTTACCATGTCTTTTTTCCCACCAAGTTTTTCTGTATTTTTCATTCCTGTCTGACTGCAAAGGTGTTACACAGTGGTTTGCATCCATTGTCAGTGTCCTATTGAAGTCTATTACAAAAAAACCCCAACACAATCCTATTAACAAAACAGAAAACTTGGAAATGCATGTGCTGTGTGAAGCATTTCTACAGGTCCTGTGTTTTCAGCATGTAACTTTTCCTTTCATATCATGGTTATCAAGGTGAACAGGCCCTCAAGATACATTTTCCAAATCTTACCTCTTCCACCTTTGCATTTTGTGTTGTTTTTCTGGAAGTGTTGCATGTTTGAGTTTGTATTTGGTTTGACTTCTCCATGATGCTCTTCAGAACTCTGAGGACAGCGCTCGCATCTCCATCACTTTTTTCCGTCTCTTCCGTGTGATGAGGTTGGTGAAGCTGCTGAGCAGAGGAGAAGGGATCAGAACATTACTCTGGACTTTTATCAAGTCATTTCAGGTTAGCACAATTTATTGAAATTTGCTTTATAATTACAACCATTTATACACCAAATTTTATGAAGCAATACCCATGTAGCATGAAAAAATCTTTTTAAAGTTAGTGTTATCAATAATGGCATATTTAAATATGTTTGCATACTAATGCCAAAATTAATTTCACCAATTCCTTCTGTGAGTCTGAGGGTCGTCCTTAGTCATTTAATATTAGCTGTGGTTTCTGTGGTACTTCTGGAAAAATATTTGGCATATTTAAAAGAGATGGGATGTTTGACATACATAGATCTCATGTTTCCACATGTTTTTATTACATGACTAGAAAAGAAGAATTTAACACATATTTTACATGAAACCAGTTTCATAAGTGAAATAGATACTTGAATCATTGCTCCTGAAAAATTGATGAATGTGAAGTTAATGAGACTCTGTGACTCTATAGAATGAAGAATATTTGTGTTGTCAGAATCAGTAGTAGAATCAGAAAAAAAAAATAAATACACTAAAGGTGGTTGTTCCTTCTGGATTGCTGGAAGAAGTAATTTAAAATACAATGATGCTGGTATTCATTGCATGCAGCAAAGTATAAAGAGTGACAGGTAATAACATTTTATGCAGTTGCATAGGAAGAAAAACCTTGGGAAAGTCTGTGTTGAACAGAGAAATTACTTTTGCAAATGGAAATAGAAATGATAGTGTGAAATTATTAAAAGACAATGCACCTGTTCCTTTCTAGGCTCTGCCTTACGTTGCCCTTCTGATAGCCATGCTGTTCTTCATCTATGCTGTCATTGGGATGCAGGTAATTAGAGAATTTTTTAGCATAAACAACAGTACAGATTTGTCTGAGACTTGGTTCTTAAGTTGCTAATTGAAACATTCCTTCGATAGAGGTGCTGTGTATAAGGCAGAGCTTTCAGCATAATGGAAAAAAAATCTTTATTTGGCTCTGATTTTCTGGATCAGGAAGTTCCAAAAGACAGAAGAGAAGAATTTGGTGTGCTGCTTTTTTTTCCTTTCCTTGTATATGTGATATATTTACTGCATTTACATGACTATCAGGAAAAAATCTGAAGTGTAATGAAAGTGTTTTGGTGAAATTTCGTGCATCCTGAAGGAATTTTAGATTGCAAGGCCTACAATCTCTGATGGCACAGGTCACTGGAATGAGAGTCAAAATTCTGGTTTATTATAGGTATTTGGAAAAGTTGCTATGAGGGACAACAATCAAATAAACAGAAACAACAATTTTCAGACTTTCCCCCAAGCTGTGCTTCTTCTCTTCAGGTGAGTAAACCTTAATTCTTGCTCAGTGCATCCCATTTCACTGATCTATGAAAAATACACAGAATGTGTTTGCAAGTGAGAATCAGTTCAGCTCAGCAAGCACCTGCTGTTTGTGTCTGTGTGCTGAGAGTCCTTTGACACAGCAGGGTCCTGGTGAGGTGATGCAGACCTGAACTCACTGCAGCTCCTGTGAAGCTCCTCTGGGAACAATTGGCTTCAGGCAGAGCCCAAATCTGGTCAGCCCAGGTATCAGTCTGAGCACTGGGAAAGCTGCAAAAGGCTCTGCCCTTACTGAGACCTTTAGAAGAGCAGCTTGTGTAATAATTTGAAGAAATGAATCTATTGCAAACATAAAGAAATAAACTGTTCTTTACATTTGCTGAAGGGGGTGTAACTTGCAGAAGGAAAATACCAGATGAGCCATAGGAGAAACTTCCTGATGGTGAAGGCAGCTAAACCTTCATGAGGAGTGTGGGGGGGTTGGTTATGGGATTTCCATCACTGAAGAATTTAAGGCAAACATTTGCTAGGAGTGCTTCAAAATGTCCTGAAATGAGGAGAGAATGACATGGGACAGGGATGCCTCTAAAAGTGTCAACCTTGAGAGGTCTCTTGCCTGAGATTCTGTAATTCAGTTCCTGTGCATTTGTTACTCATCTGGTTGGAAAAACTGGCAGGGCATTCCTTATCTGGCACCAAAGGTATCACCCACTGAGATCTAAGTCCCTTTATGACTTTGACACCATGTAATGAGCAGCTAAAGATGTCATTATTATGTAAGTATCTTTTAAAAATTTGAAATTGTGGGACTGTACACAGGCTGTATGCAACTGTGAAAAATATGCAGTAGCAGAAATTAGAGACAGGCAGTTCTTCAACCACAGAAGAAAGTTCATCTTTTACAAATATGTACTTTGAAATTTTATGAGAGATTTTCATACACAACACTGCTTTTGTACACAGTAACTCCACTGCAGTAAGGATTTAACTTGTAAATCACAGTTTGGGGTTGCAGTTTTTACATGCAAGCCTTAGTGCATTGGTCTACCTTATAAAATGTCTGCAATATCAGATTGTGCTTGTCATTTCTAAAAGTTGCTCTGCACTTTAATTAATTCTTATTCTGAAATGTTCATAGTCTGTCTTCACATTGGTGCTTGTACAGCTTGTACAGTATTTTCTCAGAATGTAACTAATGAATACATTTTTAATCCATCTTTATCAAGTAACGCTGAATTTATCTTTGTGGTGTTATAAAGGTGTGCTACTGGAGAAGCCTGGCAGGAAATCATGCTGGCATGTTTGCCTGGAAAGCGCTGTGATCCAGAATCTGATTATAATCCTGGGGAAGAATACACGTGTGGAAGCAATTTTGCCATCATTTATTTTATCAGTTTTTACATGCTCTGTGCATTTTTGGTGAGTTTAGCTTGTGCTTATTAACAGCAATGAGCTTTGGCATTTTGGTTTTCTTCTGAATGAAGAGTAGTGAGATGGGAGAATGACTGAAAATCCCATATCCAAAATATTTTTTTGGATTATGGTTATGTTTTTCCATACAGAGTCTTAAATCCTGTATTTTCTACCAATTTTTACAGTGAGGATAGTGAATCACTGGCACAGATTGACCAGAGGGGTGATGGATTATCCCCACCCTTGGGAATATCCAAAGTTAAATTGGACAGAGCCCTGAGCAGCCTGATCCAGCTGAAGATGTCCTTGCTTATTGCAGGGAATTGGTCAGGATGACCTTTAGAGGTCCTCACCAACCTAGATGTTTCTGAGACTGAATCAGAGACTGAATCAACCAACCTATGATTCTAAATTCCCATGTGTGAGGTTTTCTTCTGCCTGCACACATGTGCAGGGTGGTTGGCTGCACTGAGAGCTGAGTTTAGCAGCCTCTCATCACTGTCATATCATGCATTTCTCAATGGTACCATATAGATACTTATTATTAATGGAGCTGCAATGCCCCTGATTGAGTAGTAATGCTGTTTGGTTTGTTTCAACTTAGCAGAATTTGGATTTGTGTCTCTACAAGGGTCTCACATGTGGCACATGAGACGTGAACAATAACCTTTCACCCTAATCTGTGGCAGAAATGGATTATTTGCTCTGAGATAATAATTGAAATATGTTTTTCCTCATTGCAGGTGTCTGGTATAAGCTGATTGACTTGTTCTATTCACAGTAATTGTTTTCTTGCAAAAGGAGATTGGTCCAACAAAATTGTGTGAACTGATGTAAACATATGTTCTGTTGCTCTATACTATCTTCTGTGTTAACAACATGTATTGTCATGAAATTGAATCCTATTCCTGAGATACACACTGTTTCATAATGTGTGTATTGGATCCATTCTTCAATTTCATGTAGTGGGATCTTTTAAATCGAGGAAGAGAAAGAAAACCATGTTGTAGCCTATGTCAAAAAATTGAATACTCTAAAATAGAACGATGTTCTTGTCATATCATTATTTGATAGACTTCCAGTTAGTTAAATGCAAATATTTTCAGTGATATTTGATGGTATGTGCCAAAAACTATTGATTTACTTGAGTTCTTAAGTTACTACATATCGAATTGATAAAAATTCAAAATAATCAAG
Organism: Cisticola juncidis; assembly: GCA_013400215.1. NCBI lineage: Eukaryota > Metazoa > Chordata > Aves > Passeriformes > Cisticolidae > Cisticola > Cisticola juncidis. Next base: position 723,099 of record VXBR01007848.1, on the reverse strand, counting down.
AAAGATTGTTCTTAATTACTTTTTTTTTTTTAAAGATTATAAACTTATTTGTGGCTGTCATTATGGATAATTTTGATTATTTGACACGTGACTGGTCTATTCTGGGCCCCCATCATTTGGATGAATTCAAAAGAATATGGTCAGAATATGACCCCGAAGCAAAGTAAGTTAGACCTTTTCTCTGATATAATTCATGTGGTAAAAACAATGCAAGGGTGTGGTTTTTGGGAGTGGGTGTTTGCTGACTGGTGTGTGTTGGTTCCAGGGGGAGGATAAAGCACCTGGATGTGGTGACGCTGCTGAGACGGATTCAGCCCCCGCTTGGTTTTGGCAAGCTGTGCCCCCACCGAGTGGCCTGCAAGGTGGGTTCCACCTGAGTTTGTCTGACTGCAAGGTGTAAACCAGGCTGGAGTGAATAACTGTGTGTAACAACATGTACCAGCAAGTGAGAAGACAGAAAATAACTCAGAATTTAAAATATTATAGAATCTGTCAGGCAAAATGTGCCATTTTGAAGAGGATTAATGGCACTTTTATGTAAAAGTTAAAATGCAGTACAAAGGAGCTGAATTATTGTTATGTTATTTGATGACTTCAGAATTACAGATATTGAGATTTTAGCAATTTCATTGGGAATAAGATCAAGCCTGTTAATTGGAAGATCGTTACAACAGTACTGTCATTTGGATTCCTTGTATATATCTGTTTTATAAGTAGGTAAAGTTAGCATGTAAACTTCTGGACTGGAATTCAGTGTTACAAGGCATACTTAAAGAAAACCTCTGTCTATATGCTATCATCAATTATTGATTGAGTAATGCTTTTAAACTGGAATGGAAGAAAATCCAAGTCAGACATCAGGAAAAGATTTTGATAGATGAAATTGTGTCCTTTGGGCAGACAGGCTCACAGCAAGGCTGCTCTAGAAAGAGAATTCTGATGCAGGGATGGACTGACCCAAAGAGAAAAGCCCCTTTCACAGCAGTTCAGTGGAGTTGGCATAAGAGACTCACACATCACTGAAGAGTTACCTGAGGAATGAATGGGCTGAGGCAGTTCAGACCTGGTGCTCTGGTTCTTTATGGAGCATGAGGAGCTCCTGGGGAACCTGGGACACGACTGCAGCTGGAGTGGACACCTCAAATCACTGCTCAAATCACTGCTCAAATCACTGCTCAAATCACTGCTCAAATCACCTCAAATCACTGCTTCTGTCCTTACACTGGCACAGGGGGACTCAGTCCAAAACTGGGCTTCAGTGTTTGAAAGTTAACTCAGGAAGTCTTTTGTACAGTTTTAGCTTGTGTATAAGCATACATGTGATTGATATCAAAAAGAAGTAATATTGTTCTTCATTACTGCATACTATACACAGCTAGGAAGAAAAACTCAACTTTGTTTTGAAGAACTTACATAATTTATATTGCTCTCAGTAATAGTATTATTTGAATACATCAGCTGTTCAAAAACTACTGTCACAGGAGGTTTTTTCCAAAGAAAGCAGCATCAAAATTTGTTGTCCTTTTCTCATTTTCAGAGGTTAGTAGCCATGAATATGCCACTAAACAGTGATGGGACCGTCATGTTCAATGCTACTTTATTTGCTTTGGTTAGGACTGCTCTAAAGATAAAAACAGAAGGTAAGGTTCTTCACTGTAAAGCCTTTACTGCCCTTGTCAGAAAGCACAATCAGGAAAAATTACAGTTTATTTCTTCTGTTGGATGTGAGGAGGGCTTGGTCTTGCTGGATCTGGTTTGCTTTTGGGTCATGGATTGTGTTCACTGTTGCTAGGACGGATTTGCAAGAAAACAAAAGGAAAGGGATAGTGAAGCCAGAGCCAAAGATACCTCAGAAATTATTCTGTGTTTTCATCTGGTCAGATAAAAATGTGCAGCACTGGCATAGATGAATTTCTACTGCAAGAAATGAATGAATTTCCCTTCCTCCCTGAGGTGCTCCTTCCTCACTACCTTTTAGCTCAGTGCCTTAGGTCCCACAGCGATACATCTGCAACTTTTGCACACTTGAAAGCAAAATTCCCAATCTGGTTGAGGCCAGTTCTGACTGGGTTGAATAGATTTCTCTCATTTGCATTGAAGAGGGAAAGGTTTTTAAAGACAGTGGGATGTTTCAAACATCTTTCTATTTTTACACATTTCTCAAATTTTTTTGCCATCTTTTACTGCTTTCAGTTCTGTTTTTTCTGCTGTTCTCAGGAGAATCTGGGTTTCACTACCAATAAGAAACTTAGATTAAGGCCCCTCAGGCATTGCTGTGTGAGCAGTGCAGGAGACAAAATCTGCTCAGTACTCAGTTAAAACTTTCAAGCCTGTGCAACTGAGTAATTACTGTGATTAAGTAAATAAAGGCTCCGTTTTGCTTCCAGGAAGGAAGGGCTTGTAAAGAAAAAGTCATCACTTTCTGGACAATTTAAGCAGGAGTGACAGTGAGGCCAAGGTCTGGAAGTCAGCTTTGACCTAAGCAGTTTTCCAGAGCTGGATTTGAAAGCACCAGGAATTTGATGCCTTATGCCTTTTTTTCTCTTTAGTTGTTGCATTGTCTGCTACATCACATAGTGTGGGCTTGCCCCAAAGGATCTCTCAGTCTTTAATTGTACACAGCTAATTAATATCCAAAGGATCATTCACTGCAGCTGGTTGAACCATGATTTCCATCCTCTGTTTTGTCATTTCCTTGCCACAGGTAACCTGGAGCAAGCCAATGAAGAGCTTAGAGCAGTCATAAAGAAAATATGGAAGAAAACGAGCATGAAATTACTTGACCAAGTGGTCCCTCCTGCTGGCGGTCAGTCCCACAAACTCTGCTGTGTGCTGTTCTCTGTGCATGTTGGACTTTCTAGAGTGTCAGGAGCCAAAGAAATAAAACTGCTAAATTTTGCAATTATAATATGATTTCAGGACAACAAACAATAGCAAAATACATATTGAGACAATTGTATCCCATTACAATAGACAATACATAGAAGACTGATAAGTGAAACTTAGATCAAAACGAGAGAGAGGGGAAAAGGTTATGCTTATTTTCTTGCTTGAAAAAAATATCTTCTTAGACCTAAATACAGTCTTGATTTCAAATCATTCAGCAAAATAAACTAGCTTGATTTCAATGCATTGAGCAAAACACCATGTTTTGTATTATGCTACATTATAGCTTATTTGCTTGTATATGTTGAATACTTCTGGGAGGAAAAAAAAATTATTGCCAGCTTAAATTTTTTTTTGCTAAATTAATAAAGCAAGAAGCTGAATTATCTCAGTTACAGTAGTTTAAAGCAGAGCCATTCCACAAATGATGGAAATGGTTCAGATTTGTGCCCATAAGACTGAGATATGAATGTGGCTCATTTAAGGAGATATCTGAATTCTAATGACACCAAACATTTGTGAGACCTACAAGGCACAGTTATTAAATGTTCTTAGGTGCCGTAAAATGACATGTCAATATCTCTCTTAGTAAATATATATATTCTGATATATATATTTAGCCTTTTTCAATATATACATTTTTATTAATATGCTGTAGTGTAGGTTTAGATGACTGTTTTTTACTTGCTTTTTCAAGTTTTAAAGGTGCAGGATCTGTCTCGCTGTCACTGATGCCCAGGGTATGTTTACCCAGACATCCAATCCTCAGATCCATTGTAATCCCCTGGTGTTTCTTGTAGTTTATTAAACCTTCACAGCATTCTGGCAGCTCCCAGGACTGCTCATACTCCAGCCCCTGGCCCTGGAGGGGATGCTCAGTGCCAGGAGGAGAAGCACTGCCTGCACTGCTGCTGGCATCACCCAGGAGCAGCAGCAGCAGCAGCTCTGTGGCTGGAGGAGCCACTTGCTGTTGGTGAGGTGGCTGCTGGATAACAGTGGGGATGAAGCCAAAAATCTGGCTAAATTGACTCTCCAAATGGGAACTGATACTGCACATTTAAAACAACTTTTGTGTTCTACTCTGTTGTTTTTAGCCTTACACCTAAGTGCTTGCATGGCATAGATGAATCGCTTTGTTATTGTTGTAACTCTGTGCTTGAGCTTTTTCTGCAGCCTCTGTTCCTTTCAACTATGAGTCTTTCCGAATATTCTGAAGCAATTCTGTTTTAGGGTGGTGGCATGGAATTAGTGTTGCCTCTTGCCAACTTTATTCCCCTACATTTTTATTGAAATAGAGATGCATGCTTCAGAATAGCGAGCTCTGCCTGCCTAAATCAATCTGACAAAGAACCTGTACAGATTACATTCCTAGAACTAATCTCACGTAGGAATTCACTCTTAACTTCAGCTTCATTTCATTGCTGAGTATAAGCTGTGTATTTATTTTCAGCTATACTAAAATTCATTGCTAATGTTTATTCTGCAAATGTAGCTCTTCAGTGTAGCTGGAAGGCTGAAAACCTGGATGTGCTCAATTGATAGGAAATAGGATGCCTTTGGCAACCCAGGATAAATGGGAATGTGTTGGGACGTCCTGCAGATTTGTGAATTTTCAATTCCAGTTTATTTTGTTCCTCTGTGGACCTTATTATGATTTACCTGAAAAATGAAAATATTGTAAATCGCCTAGAAAAAAAAGGGGAATACAGCTATTTTACATTCATATGCCATAGGAGTGTAAAATAGCTTAGTGTACAGTAGAAAATAGTTTTTATGTTTAATATTCAATGGAAAATTTCCTATGAATCAACACCAGTGACAGCCGATAATAGTTTCCCAAGAGATGGAAAATTCTCCTCAATATGAATCAACAAAACATTCAAATTCAGTATGTTGAAATCACTTGCACTTATAATTATTGAGAGATGCAGTTTATAATAGTTTGCTCCAGCATCACTTGTGCTAATATTACTGAATGCTGGATCCTTTGTGTCATAACTATGTCTCCAGAACCCTTATTTGCAGAGCAAAATGAAAATAATCAGTGTAGCAGGGGTTTCCCCCTCCCTTGGATTATAGATACACTAGAGATAAACAGTTAATTCTTGGTTCTGATTAAATAACTTCTTATTAAATAACTCTTATAATTGAGTGAGACTGTTAATAGTTAGCAACACATTTTCAGTATAGAAAAGTGAAAGTGCTTTGCAGAAACACAGACTGTCATTCAGATGTCTGATGAATGAATGACACTAGAGAGTAAGAGAAATACATAAAACTCACTAAGGACTCACCTGTATTCCCTAAACTTCCCAGTCTCCACCTGCAGATCCATTTAATCCTGCCTAGTACTTTTTGCCTCTTCCAAGAGCTTCCTCTTGAAATGATTCCTATTGCCATCACTAATTGTGATCAGCGATTTGTCTGTTCTGTGGTCAGTTCTGCTCAGCTGTCCCATACCTGTCCCATTCCTGTCTGTATCTGGCTCTATGTGTGTCACTCAGAAAGCAGAGTCGAGGGTGGCTCCCCTTGGCCAGGCTCCTGTGTGTTCCTGTCTGCAGTGGCAGTGCCTGTGACACACGCAGGCACCGTGGGGACACGGACAGACCTGGGCACGCACAGCCCAGCAGACTGGCAGTGCATTTGTGCTCGTGAAAAACTGGTGCATGTCCAGAGTGATCAACAAGGGCCCCCCATTTGTGCCTCGTGGTGTTTCAGAGGTGTTGCCATCTCAGGCACAGTCAGTGGGGTGCAGTCTCAGCCCGACGTGAGCCGTGCTCTGAGTGCCGCCCATCGCAGTTGTTGTTATTTCCAGTCTGTCACTCCTGTGTGCCTGTTCTTGCTGGGAGCCATTTGCTAACTCACTTCCTTAACTGTTCTGTTCCAATAGTTGAAATGAAATAGTATGGAGGATGGGGAAAGGCTTATCTGAGGAGTTAAGCCACAGCTGTGTTGCAGATCTAAACAAGGGAAGGCCAGTTTACATTACATGCTGTGTAAGAGATTTCATCCAATACAGTGATCCAATACACCACTAGACTCCTGAAGAGCTGCAAAGGAAGATTACAGGTGAACATCAAAGCAAATGTTCACAAAAAGTTCATTAATGAGATTCATGGAGTCAATCAAAAAGCTTTTTACTGGTGAGATGGTATCCATAGACTGGTGAGCCCTTCTTGTGAGCTGTTCCTGATATTCCCTGCTAGTTCCTCCTTTCCCAGCAGGAACTGAGGGGAGGGCTCTGACCCTTGAGGAGATGTCAGAGTGTGGCAGAGCAGGCTCTTTAATATGCTAAAATATTTCCTGCAACAGACTGGTCTCCCAACCAGTATCTTTTGAAGCAATTGTTATAACTATTTTTGATTTTGGTATATTTAAAGACAAACTGCTGAGAGAAGACATTCTGGGTGCATTTTCACTGTAGTTAAAGCCTGTTTTACCTTCTCATATGTGTACAGCCCATTTCAGACATGATAATGAGAGGAGCTGATTTTGCACGGTAGAGTTTTCATTTTGAGATTAATTTTATCAGAGAGGTAAAAATGGATTTAAAAATATTGTCCATGGAATTGATTCCCCACTCTCTTTGATGAGAGCAAGTAACTAAAAGAAGGAAGTCAATTTAAATTGGAAAACCCAGTCATTACAGGTAAAAGTAGTACTTCAAATAGTATCTTTAGTGAGACACATTTGCACATATTATTGATAAGTACACAGACACTCTGTTTTAATCAAACTTTTTTTAAAATGCCCATAATTTCTAACACAGGTGTGCTAAAATGTGTCTGGGCTTGTTAGATTTTCATGCTCAGTCAGATCATGACTGGACAGAATAACAGTTGATGCCTAAACCACACCAGCCCCTCTTTATGTGCAGCAGGAGCCAGAAATCCTCTTGCCAAAATCTACCTCTGGATACTGAAAAACAAGGGGGGATTGAACAGTGTAGCAAGAAGGGAAATGCAACTTCCTGTCAGTTAACTCTCAGAAAAAAAGTGTGTGACAACAAAAGCAATGTTTTTGAATGGAAAACTATTTCTAGTTTTCTGGCAAGCATTAGTCACTGGGAGATCAAACTTGCCCAGCTGAATGATTGAATGGACTCATGAACAGGCCCATTCATTCTTAACCTGCTATGAACCAGGTGATTTTGGTGTCCTCACAAGGCACCTTCCTTTGGAAACTTTCAAATTTGGATTTTGTTCACAACAGTGACTCTGTAAAAATGCTACATTTTACAACCCTGGCTGTTTGCCTGTTGTTTCAATTGTACTAAATTCACTGATGGAAGTTATTTTCATTCTTTTCAGCATTACAGAACTGACACAATACATGCACTGACAAGCAAATTTGGTTCAGCAATGACAAAAAAAAAGGCAGAGTCACTCTTATGAACATCAGTGTATGTGAGACATAGTAGATTTTATTTAATCTGTTTACTCCAAGTAACTAAAGCCAGTACTTCAGCCTCTATGTATGTACAAAAAAGTTTATGGTTTTGTAGAAACCTACTTAGAAGTACAGGAGTCTTGGTAAAGAATTGTATTTTCTCTTTTATTAGGATGAGTTCACTTAAGTGACTGAACCAAACCTGCTTGCAGAAACGTTGCTTTTGAGCCCCTTACAGGCTCCATTGTTGTAAGCTGGCAGCATAGTACTGTTGCACCCATCACATCTTCCCCCAAATCAGATGTGAGTGTACAGGCTATTGATAATTGTGCTGACTTGGGAGAGATCTGTCTGGTCTGTTCATTTAGATGATGAGGTAACCGTGGGGAAGTTCTATGCCACCTTCCTGATACAGGACTACTTTAGGAAATTCAAGAAACGCAAAGAACAAGGACTGGTGGGGAAACATCCTGCGAAGAACACCACGATTGCTCTGCAGGTGATTTTTTTGTTTTTAACTAACCATTCTGTGAGCTTACTTGAAATAGCAGGTAGATGAATATTGATGATTGTGCAATGCTGCCAGGAATTTTTTAGCTGGGACACTTTTGGCCCTTATTCATCAGAAAAGTAAAAGCTAATCCTGCTATTCTGTCTATAACAAGGTAAGTGCAAAAACTTAATCTCTATGGATTACACAAATAGTAGCAGTAGTTATGAAATTTCTTAGCAAATTAGCAACTAAATCACAGTCTAAAGTTGCTGATTGGATATTGAATAAATAGAACTCTGAATTATCATTTATGTTCTTTGTTTTGTTTTAAATGTTTCAATTTCCTGTGTACTTAAAATGCTACAAGCCAGTTCTCAGGGAACTTCCTACCGTGCATTACCTCATAGTAAAGAGGTTTTTATACAGTATAATTTTTCTTAATTCTCATTTTTCTTTTTTCTTTTCCACTTATGATATGGTGAAATATCTACCTATTTTTTATTATTTGCAAATTCTGAATTTTGCATCCATGAATTTCTTTCATAGGAAGATTAACATAACTGCATTAATGTCACACACGTCTGTCTATCTCTTAAAACCAGCCATCACATGGAAACCAGGACAATAGATTTGGCCTTCTGTCTCTCAACAGGCCTGCAGCAAGCAGTCCATAGAGCACATGTGATCTAAAGAGCAAATTCTGACCACTTCTTTCCACTGGTACCTTTGCAGAATGAACTTTGAAACAGGCAAATGGAAAGCTGTTCTCAAATAATTCCAGACATCATACACTGCACCATTTTTATTGGATTGGGACTTTGTGAATTTCAGTTAATGATTAGCAGTTTGCTACAAACTATAAATATATTTGCTTCTGATAGTTTTTGATTCTGATGCCAAATTTAGGAATATGTTTTGAAAATCCCTTTCTAACAGAGAACTGTGTTACCTTGATTCAGAATCTGTTTGTTAAAAACCTATTGGTTTGTATTTCAGTTTAGCAAAATTATCTTTGCTGTGTTGAGTGGGTTATTTATTTCATTCCCATTTCCTAAGAGTGTCTCTGCTGGCAGCTCTGACTCCCATTGTGCTCCAAATCACCACAAGCATGAGAGATGCAACAAGCAGGGGAGGACTGACCACAATCCTTGCTGTGTATTTGTGCCCACATGGCTTGCCAGGGCCGTATGAGCTGCATTTGCATAGGAAAGAAGAGAAAATTGTTGGTAATGGAACTGATAAAAAGGCTGTAAACAGTTGAGAAGGCAGTGAAAGATGTTGGATTTTTAGGAAGGATTTTTCAGAATTTATTGCAGAAGCATTTGAGCATAAGGAAGTCAAAGTTGGTGTTGGGCCTCAGTACTGCAGGTTTTCACTTGTGTTTTTGAAGTTGCACACATAGCAATGCAGAGAGAGCCACTGAGTTCTCAAATGTGAGTGTGCTCTCCTGTTTATTATCAGACTCTGCTTCCTGTTCAATGACAAAGACAGAGGGCAAGATGGAACTGGAAAGACTCAGCTCTTCTTCTCTCCTTAGGAACTTCTTTTCAATTAAAAAAAAATGACCATGAATCTCCACCAGACATCTGCAAAGGCTTGTGGGATTAGAGACATGGAACTTCTTTTTCTGATTAAAACAATGCTCCCATGGTATTAAAATGAGCTGGGCCAGTAGTTGGGAAGATTGTTGCTTTCTTTTTTCCCCATCTTTGTCTTTTCTGCTTTTGTCTTTCTAACAAATCAGTAGGAGCTCAACTTGACTGACTAAATAAAAAAGGAAATACTGTTTCAAAGAGACCTGAAAACCATGGTTGAAAAAAAGGCCCGGTCATCATATAAGTGAAAAATACAATTTTAAACTGGAAGCTGCAAGTTGTCAAATTCAAAGTCATAATATTGAGTTTGTTAGAACAATTAATTATATGAGGATACAGCTTTAAAACAGAGCTGGATATCTTGCTAAAAGAAATGTTGTACTTCAACAGGGAATTGATTTCTTGTGATCAATGACCCTGAGAATAGTCCTGTGGGATGTGTTATAGGGAGTTTAATATAAATGAGAGAATCTTTTAGGTCTTAAAATGTACAAAAATTGGGTGCATCCATTTTCAGCCTCTTCATTCCAGGCTTTGTCAAAATCTTAAATGCTTGTAAAACTTCAAAGTCTTCAAAAAAACTTCAGAAGTCTTTGTTCTTATCAACCATTTTTGGCAGCATAGTTTATGGATATATCATCCAGCTTGTGTCTAAAGTATAGAAATCTGGTTAGATGATCCATGAAATACTATTTCAGTCCTTGGAGACCTAATGGTAACTGGTTTTCTATTTATTTTCTCAAGAATTCTAGGTAAATTAATGTTTTCATGTCTCTCTGCTAAACAATTTACTAAGAAAAGCAGAAACATCCAGTATCACTCTGTTATCCAGTTTCTTAGGGAAGTTGTGATGATTGTTGTGTCACTATAGCAGAGGCGCTCCAGCATTAATTAATCAAATGCTGCACATTCAGTGTTGCAGCACCTGACTTTGTTACAAAGACATGAATGGAAAAGATTATGAATAACAACAGAAAAAGAATTTGCCAGCCTTCTTTCCTCTCTGGAAGGGAAAATTATCCTCAGCTATGCCTGAGTTCCTGACACTGAAATCTGACAGCAAATACTTGGCTTTTATTTTTTATTTTTGGCTGTGTATACCTTTTCTATTGAGAACCTTCTTAAAAAAAATTAGCAACCTTCTATAATCAGGGTGGGCATGTAACTTCAGCAGTAGCTTTTTAAAGTTTCTCTGAAGTAGGTGAGATTTCACAGTGTCTGGTAGTCATGATCATATCCCTGCAAACAGCCCCTGCCTTCTGAACTGCTGGAGATGGGAGCAGCAGAAGCTGGCCTACATCTGGCTGTGATTGTTTGAACTCTGTCATTCAGACCCTTTCTATACTAGGAATGGCTTGCTTAGAGCTTTAAATAAGATGAGGAAAGTACTTTCACCAGGCTGATAAGAAAAGGCTTTCCAGCCATCTGATTCTTCTATTTGTAAAGAACAAGAGCAGCTGTATTTTCATGTTCTAGTTCACATCTCTGCCTATTTCAGACCAGTTGTCCTGCTGCAAAATCCTTAAGCAAAGCAGCAGATAAAAGCAATGTCACCTGTTCCAATTTGTGTCAAAAGCCATATGAGCCATAAATGCTCTTGTACTTTCGCTGATACCTGTGACTTTCTCTTGGGGTGAATGAACCACTTAATTAGTGAAGAAGGTGGTTCCTAAGGATCTCATAAGCCCTGCAGTTCCTTCATTATCTAGCCTGGCTTTCCTTATCTCCTATCTCTTGCAAGAGAGGAAGAAAACAACCTGCTATCAAGAGTTACAGTCCCTTCCTAACCTTTGAGTGAAGCAAGAGGTGAGTTACAGTTTTATAATCCTGCTGCTTCTTACAGTTGGCCATGTCACACTTTGCTGCCTTCAGAGAGTAAACAGCCCCTGTGAGACAGAAGGCTCCTTGTGACAGAATCCATTGTGTCTTAATTCAAAGGCCAATTATTGGGCAAAAAATTAATGCATGTTGCCATTTTCCCCATTTTATGAGACTGAAACAGCCTTTTTATAAGCATAGATAATTTCTTTGCCCTCTTTTATTGCTCATGGTCAGGAGGATGGATTTTTTACTATAATTTCATTCAGTACTTTTGAAAATGCTGAAGAGAAACCTTATAATTGTCAAATGGCCTAAGGCCCTGTTTTTCCAAGGGAATTACACTTTTTTTTTAAACTAGTCCTTTAGTTGTAATGTAGGATATTAAATTGGATGCCTTGCTTTTAGCTAAGACTTAAAAATATGTACTTCTTACGCTGCTGTCTCTGATAGGATGATTTAACATGGGCAGAAAGTGATGCAGAAAAATTTAAGAATTTTACATCCAAGATAAAAAATGTTTTCAGAAATGCAAAACAAAATATCCACAATATTACAACTAGAGTTCAAGGTAATAAAAAGTAATGTTTTCAGCAAGAAAAGCACTTCCAGAAAAGGTGTAGTATGATAGACAGTGAGTTATCCACACTGTCTTTAGTCGGCTGAAGAGAATTGCATAACACAGAGTAAAATTTTGTGAGCTCAGAAAATCCTGTGATGCTTTCTGGTGGCCTACAGTAGTTGTTTTAATAAGTTCTGTTTCACCAGGTGTGGGAATAAATCTTCCCTTGGAAGCCACATTACTTAGCTAAAGATCCAGTCCGTGGACTCAGGAATGCAGACTGACCAAGGAGCATGTGTAAAAATACTGTTCTTAGATGATGTTATCTTCAGACAGAAAAAACCAGTATTTAATTTCAGGGTGAATGAGAATATACAGGATAGGGTTTTTTTGTCATTAAGAATTAGACATTTTAACACATGAAACTGAAACTTGCATTCGTCGCCTGAGTTTTGTTTGGTTATATGAACACAAAACTTGTTAATTGTGTCACAAGAATGTCCCTGGCAAACCCCTCATGTTTAGGGGCCAGAACCTCCACCCAATTCCAGTAAAGAAAGCAGCTTCTTCTGACACTGGATTTGAGATGTGTTTGGTGCAGGAGAAACAATGGAAGTTTGGGTTGAGTTAGAAAATTAGAGCAGAATTCCCTACAAAACTTTGTGTATGCCAGAGCATGCAGTGGGCAGGAATTCCTCTTCTTACTCCACAGCAGCTTCAGTCAGGGTGATTTTTATTCTGTAGAGGTCAGGTTTTCCTCAAGTGTTGCCTTCTGATAAAAGGCAAGGCGACCTGGTCTCAGAAAATGGCATGGCAACCCAGCTTCACTCAGGTCACTCAGGCCACAGACAACACAGACATCAATATGATGGAGGGTCAAAATGGTGTTTATTGCTTTACCTTGTGGGGTTAAATAGTCAAAGGGGGCTTTACTACGTCGGGGGTGGGGGCGGAGGGTTCAAAGGTTAGTGAGCAGTAGAAAACTACTGGAGTTAGAAGGGGCTGCTACAGGGAGAGAGGAGGTAGGGTCCTTATCGCTTTCCATAACATCCCGAGATCTTCCAGGTGTCTGTCCTTACCTATCACACACACTCAAGGCTGTTGTATTTGCTGTTAGCCCAAGCCAGGCTGCTATTTGGGTTTGTGTCAGAGAGGAGGCAGCAGCCTGGAAGGTGAAGAGGGAATGATAATCTGCTCTTGCTGTAGAGTCAAGGAAGTCTGGCTGCCATGAAGTTTCGAATCCCTCCTCACTCAGAAAAGGCCAGTTCCAATGATAACCAACTGCAATGTGGTTAAACTTGTATATTGTCACCAAAACCATCTCCAGAGCTGCAGTAACAGCAGCCCTTGGAGCCCCACAGTGTGTCTTCTGCAGACCCAGGGGAATCCACACCCTTATGAGGACAAGAGAACAAGAGGCTCTGAAGTGATGGGTGAGCAGTTTGACTCAGCTGTTTATGCCATTTTTGTGGTGTTACACATGCCCTGAGGTCACCAACAAAAAGGGCTTCCATTGCCTTTCTTGTGCTATTGACTGATACTTATGCAGTGACAATAAATATATTTTCTGGGTCAGAAAGGGATGTCTTTGTAATGATGGAAACTTGTATTGAGCCAAACAGTGGTCACATTGCCAGTAAAATAGGTGTTAAGTGAAGCATGAACAATTTTAATTACTTTCATCTAGCACAGAGAGGGAAAGAACTAATTCTACACTATTTTTTATATGGAAAACACTTACTGTAAACTACGTAATGCATCTGTATTTCATATTTATTTATGCATAGCCCTCTTTGTTGATACACACAAATAAAAGTTAAAGGATGTTTTCTTTCACATCCCAGGTACACAAAATCTCTGATTTACTGACCTGAGCCTGATTTTGGAAACTAGTGTTTCACATTAAACTAATTATGCTTTTTTCTCCATGCAAATGTTACATCTGTTATTAACCCTGCAGTAAATGGTCATAGAAAAAGGGAAAAGCCAAACCCTCTGGCAGGCATCAGTGGAGGGGTTAATTTGTTGCTCAGGTTCCATGTAATTGTGCTGGCACAATTGCTGGCTGTGGTGTTCACATTAGGCTCAGTGCTGGGAGCTAAGGGAGCTGCAGCGTGCTGGGAGCAGGGCTCTGCCAGGATGGAGAACTCTGGGCAATCAAGACTTGACCACTATGTCTCTTATGTCCACTGCTATAGTGTAGGTCATTCAGCTCTTCTTCTGCATGCTTATTTCCTTTTTAAAGTAGTTCTGTCATTGTAATCTGTTCGTACTAACCTCAGTTTATTTTTATGTTAAGGTGTCAGTGTGGCTCTGAGGTTTTTTACCCTTTGTAGTTTTCTTTGCTCTAAAATAAGCAGATAGTAAAAACATGTTATTTACCTATAAATCTAAAGGTTTACAGGAATGTTTTTAGAGTCACAGGCTTCCAGGATTGTGAAGCTCTGAAAAACCCAAGCATTTAGAATTAATGTTTGTGCTTTATCCCAGTTCAGGTGAGTTTATATAGCAATTTACATAAATATACATCACTGTTCTAAAGTCTGTGAAGCAAAGCTTGCTAGTGTCTTCCAGTTCCTGGTACCACTCTAAGATGCCTCAAAAGAGGGACCACTGGGTATTTTACTGACTGGAAACAGTATAGGTGACAATGACATTCTTTAAATAAGGGTAGTGTGCCTGCACTTTTAAAACTAAGCTTAAACTGCATCTACATGTGGGTTGGACCATGCCTTAAAATGGTTGTAGACTGAATTTAGGTACAGGGAAAATGATCTTTTTGTACTTCCAGTATTTATATTCATTTGAGTTTTTCACTGAAAGTCGTGACTGGAGTCTTGCATCTTACACAGATTTCTTAATATAAGACATATATTTAAAATGGTGTTACTCTTTTATGCATACTGTAGGAAGCTGATTTAAAATCTGTTTGGCATTTGTTAAAAGCAGTCTTTTCAAAATGTTTACATGTTTAACTTCAGAATGTTTCAATGTTTTGATGCCTTTCAAGCCTCTTAAGGCATATCTCTAAATAACCTGTCTAGGGTTACAGTTATAGTACTTTTCTCACTGAGGATGAGGGGCTCCTACATTTTTGTTATTTCTCTTTTGAAAGCACATCTGTATCATCTCAATGGTGTGTCAGACACAGGGGCATCTGTCATTGTCCCTTGAGATGCTATTTAGGACCCAGCATTGGTGTATCTGCCTTGTGCCATCCAGAAAACATTGCAGGTGCTGTTGTGCCTCCAGAGCACAGCTGCACAGAATTGCCATGTTCATCTGAAGTCATTCTGGCCATTTATGGGAAAGCCTAATTAAAGACATGCGTGGGTTCCTCATGTAATTATGTTGTTCAGAGCTCTGTGTCACTCCTTTGCTAAATAACCTTTGGACTGATACTTCTAATCTTTCTCTTATCTACAAGGAAAAAAGGTGAAGCAAGGAAGGAATCAAAAATTAAATTTTGGATAAACAATGTGTCTGAACAAGATATAACTTCTTTTGCAAACTTCTAGTGAAATCTGTAGAACAGAGTTGAGCCATGCTCAAGGAATGTGGCACATCTTGAATCTCTGTATGTAATGAAAGTCTTATGAAATTCTGCTTAGGGTAATAACCACCCCCTAAAAGCTTTAGCAGTCTTAATGAAAAAGAAACAAGGCTAGACAATTCACTATCCAGGCTCTCTTTTTTGAAAAGCTCCATCTGCTCAGTTTTTGTTTTTCTCTCTGATTTAAGTGTAGCAGGTTTTAGAATCTCACAAATGGAGGACATGGAGTGCTACCATTGCTCTGCTGTGTTACACTGTCACCAGGGTTCTTGCTGGGTACACTGAAATGTGCAATATTATGTACAGAACCCCTATCTGAATAACCCTTCTCTGTAAACTAAAGAAGAGATGTGAGGAAGGTTGGTTTGATATTTGTTTGTGCTCTCTTGTTTAAGAGATCTTTGGTTTTGAAGCATTTGAAGGTAAAGTCAAACGTTTGATCAGTCCATACTGCCTCTTCAGTCTTTGCAGAAGACATTAAATGTGGTCAAAGAAGGGATTTTCCTACTGACATAAAAGTACCAATTCCTGTGGTTTTATGTCAATCCCACTTCAGTGTTAGCTGGCTGCTCTAATGAATAATTGTCTTATCAGTAAGAGCTCAGCATGAGCATTTGTATCATTATGTGATGCTCCCTGTCGTGAAGAAGTTTCTTAGATTATTTAGAACGCTGTTGGATTGCACCAGGTAAAATGAGAAAATAAATGTGAGTAGTCATGTTATGGAGAGAGTTCACAAAATTGTTGTAGGTCATTCATTAGAGCAAATAAACTGAGGAATATTTTTGACTGGTGTTGCTTGAAAGATTCAGTGCTGGCTGTGAGTGAATAAATCTGCTGGCTTTAGTGTAATGAACATATACCTGGTGATCCAGGCTTCTTTCTTCCACTGCTGGCTCTCTAAATGCAAGAGCTCTGTTACTTGGAAATGAGTATTACTGGAGAGAGATGAGATGATAAAGGCTGCCTGCTTTCTCTTGAGTAAAGGAGGGGTAATTCACCAAGAAGTAAGCCAGAAGGCAGTTGGAAATGTAATCAAAATTAAATTACTGTTCAGTGTGTTGCTGTCAAACACATGGCTTTTCTCAGCTTCCAGGCATATATTTGCGGGGCTTTGTCACAATTTGGCAGACAGGAGTATGAGCTGGTAGAGTTTGTCAGAGTTAAATTTTGTCTGTTGCTGCTCTGTGACAGTGCAGTGTTCAGAGCAGGGCTCAGCTTGAAGGCAGCCTGGGCTGGCTGAACACTCAGAGCCTTTGTGCAGCTCTAGAGCAGCACACTCAGCCAGAGCTGAGATGGGCTCCTCAAGCATGAATAACTCTGGACAGTCAAGACTTTGCTGTGTCTCTTGTGTTCAGTGTTGTAGGGTAGGTCTATTCTGGTATTTTTCTGGATGCTGATTTCCTTATTTAAGCAGTTTTCAAGTTGTATTCTGCTCATGCTAAGCTCAGTTTATTTTTATGCTAAAGTGCCTCCTGAGGTCTTTTATTCTTTTTAGTTCTCTTTGCTCTAAAGTCAGCAGATAGTGAGTGTGAACTGCAAATGGCTCTTCTAGCTTATGGTCAAATAACCAAGATATAATAGCAGTCGTCTAGTAAATAAATGCTGCCTTTGTCTCTGCTAGATAAATAGAGTTTATCTAGTGGTCTTCCACTTGAATAGCTGTACCTTAAAGAGTCAATTTTGCTTCCCTTTAGCACCTTGCAAAATGATGACATTAGCAACCTTGCTGATGTTTTGACTGTGCAATTAGCATAAGAAGTGGGAGAAAGCACAATGTATTCATGGAACGAATATTGTATATTAACTCACTAGTAAATGATTTTAGACCCTTGTTCAATTATAGCATAACTCTCAAAGTTCATCCCTGAGGAAGAAAACTGAATTGCCAAATAGGGGTAGATAATGTGATTAGTCAGGCACCTTTTTCAAGAAGGGAAATACTGCAGGGAGTGAAACCTGAAGTGGAGCCTGTAGTAAATCTACACCATTGAGGTTCTAAGCTTTTTGGTTCACCCCTTTCCAGGTTCTGGTTGCCCACACTGCATAAATGCCATTTTTCTCAGCAAAGCAGCTGTTTCTGTTTCGAGCAGAAGTTGTGAGTGTGTTCCTGGGAGTGTGTGAGGAAACAGCATGAATGAGCCCAAGCCATGTTTGGGGTCCTCCGGGGTCTCCCAGCTCCTTCTGCAGCTCTGGAACACAAAATTCTCTACACATCCTCCAGCTGCCCCAGGACAAGTAACATGCAATGGCAGTGTTGTGCTGGGACAGCCCTCACATCTCCTTCAAAAAATAATAAATCAGGTTTTTAAAATCATAATCAAAAATGTTATGTGGGATTTTTAGTGGTGTAAGGGTTAAACGCATACATCTTGGATTTTTTCTGAACCTCAGGAGATATAAGAAGTTGCTGGGAAGAACAAGATTGTGTTTCTTGCTTTGGTCCAAAACAGCCAGAGTCAAATCAGGAAAAATGTCTCCTTTTAGAAGTAAGACCTGTACAATGCACTGAGTTCTTGGCATGGGCTATGACAGCTCTTTCCTCCCTGATGTGCAGGTCTGTCCTGGATGGTTTCAGCATTATCCCTTTTCCTAAATGTTACTTGTGTTAGCAAACTTGAAAGGAATATGAACCAATGTACACTGAGCCTCTGCTGCTGTATCTCAATGGTTTTTCTGTCCTAATCTAAAGCTTTAAACCAAATATCTGCAAATCATAGTGCAGTGCAGATGAGCTGGAATTATTTCACCGCTTTCTTTTCCATCTGAGCTCTGCTGAAATTGCTGCTGCTATAGCAAAGGTCTCCTTGTGTTTCCTCTGTTGACACAGGCTGCAAACATGTTTTGAACATTAAATATACATCTCATTGAAATGCATTATTATAGTTCTTGCTGATTACTGATACCTTTTAATAAGATTTATTTTTCTTCTATAGGGGTCCATAAACATCAGTGGTGTTTTAGGCAGTATCTACACTGTGCTAATAAAGACATGATCACCTCAGCAGGGTGGTGCTGGAATATATAAACCTTTTGTTAATAACAGTAAAGGAACTTACAGCAGGATGCATCCTCTGTGGATGTCAGGATACCAAAACTGTGAATTGTCCTTTAAAATAAATTTAACACCTGTAATTAAAGAGCAAAAAAGAATTTGCATTCCTAATGTATTATGGTATTGTCATTGATTTAGGCAGGACTAAGGACACTTCATGATATTGGCCCAGAAATACGCCGAGCTATATCCTGTGACTTGCAAGATGATGAACCAGAGGAAAACAATCCAGAGGAGGAGGAAGAAGTTTATAAAGTAATGTCAGAACCCAGCCATGTGAATTGTTTTTTGTATGATATGAGAGTAAAGAATGACCCTATCCTTGAATATGAAATAATACAATAGTAGAAATGCTTTTAAACCCCTCAAATTAGAAAATATAAATATTTTATAAAGAAGTGTATTTCATGTATAAATCCATAAAAATGGGGTTTTGTCTAATACGAGAGTGAAGAATGACCTTATCCTTTAATATGAAATTATAATAGCAGTAATACTTTTAAACCCCTGACAATATAAAATATAAATATTTATAAATAAGTATATTTTATGTGTAAATCTATAAAAATGATAGTACCAGGGCACTTGCATTTCTTCATAAATTTAGGAAGCAGTTCCTGCAGGTTCTCCTGCCCCTAATTCTTTCTCAATAATTCTTATTTTTTCTTAAGCAAATCCTATCAAAAGGTATGAACCTTGCCATTCAAATTTTGGTAGTGGCGAGTTTGAAACTGCTTTTAGCCTCTGCAGTGGTAGATAGGAAGAAGAGAACAAAAGTCTGTGCAAGGAAACCACAGCAGACACGGAGCTGCATATTTTAAAATGAATGCATGGAGTTACATAGAGGTCAACTAAATATAAATGCCCTTTCCAGTCCCATGAAGGATATCAATAGGAATCAATCAGAAGAAAGATTAGGTTTCCTGTTTATACTATTTATTCCTAAATGGTGAACATGTAAACTTGGTGTTATAAGCAGAGGCAGTCTGCAAACCATTTGTCAGCCAGCAAGAAAACTCTTTTTTCCCAAGCATTTCAGAAGAAGCAGATGTAAAATCAGGCTTCTGCAGGAATTACAGCAGAAGCCCCATAGCTTGCTCCTGTCCTCTGCAAAGAGGAGGATGTGGCACTGGAGACAGTGCCTCAGCTGCCATCAGTAGATGCATTTCTCTCCAACCATCATTACCTCCTGTCTTCTCCAGATTGAGCTGCAACTCAGGCTGCTGTCATCCAGGACCCACACCTGGCTAGACAGGGAGGCTCCCTAACCTGGGTCAGGTGTCCAGAGAGCTGCATGTCACACTCATAGCTCAGCACCTCATCCTCTCTTTCACCATCCATTACACTCCCAGGGCTGACAAACAGAAACTCCTCTTTCTTGTACCTCTGTGAGAAGAAAGAATGGAAGCACTGGAGCTGAATGTTCCCTACCTGGGATTTGCTTGCAAGCTGTTGCATGGCACTCCATCCTGTCTGAGTGATGCCTGCTGCAAGCAGGGAGAGCAGCAGAGAACTCCACCAAAGTGTTCCCAAAAATTAAGCAAACATGTCTCTTTCTGAGGAAGCTGCTGCATGTTCATGTATGGGAATCTAGTTTTCTCCTGCCTCATAAAGTGTGGAGAAAGCTGGCTATGTCACTTTTAGTTGTGTGGAAAAGAATAATGATCACAGCATACTGTTGATTTGACTCTGAAATATGATAATGTCATCACCACAATCACATCTCTGTCACTTCAGGAGATCCCATCTGAAGCATCATAAAACTAGAAAGAAAAATCACAGGTTACTTGAATTGCTACTTTTCTGTGCATGTAGGAGAGAAAAGTAAGTTGTCACTGTCAAGAGCATGTTCTGTTAAGGTATCTGATATAATTTTTTCTTTCTCTTCTCCTAAAACAGAGGAATGGTGCCCTCTTTGGCAACCACATAAACCACATTAGCAGTGACAGACGAGATTCATTTCAGCAAATCAACACCACACACCGACCCTTACACGTCCAGCGGCCTTCCATCCCCTCTGGGAGCGATACTGAGAAAAACATGTACCACCAGGCAGGAAACTCTGTGTACCACAACCATCACCATCACAACTCACTGGGAAAGCACGTTCCAAACTCAACAAATGCCAATCTCAATAATGCCAACGTGTCCAAAGTCCATGGAAAACACACAGGGTTTGGAAATCGTGAGCACAGATCTGAAAACAGATACCACTCCCACTCCAGGACTGACCACGAGAAGCGTAGAAGGCCAAGCAGTAGGAGGTAAACCTAAATATGTCTTTGTTTTTAAATAAATTTATAAATACATTATAGGAAAGTCAAGCTAAGTGGAATCAATTTGCATCTTCATTTCTGTTGCCTAACGATGTATGATCTGTATTTAAAATCTAGCTCTGATGAATGGGAAATGCATAAAGCTTCACTGAGGTTTGAAAGTGTGAAAGTTTTCTTCAAAGTGAAATCATTACTTATAGCACAAACAATGTAATCACCAAAGAATTTCTCTGAATGACTTTTTCTTAAAATATTTTTCTCATTTGCATGGCCTACCTGGATAGAACACGCTACTATGAAACATATATTAGGTGAGTTGATATTGTTCTGACGTAATTGAAGAGGACAGGGAGTTTTTCTCCTTTTTTTTTTTTTTTTCCTGTTTCTTTTCTAAATGAACTGTATAACAATGCATAAGCCTGGTAACTTTAGTGAAAAATTTTAAGTCTATTTTTATACTGTCTGTTCTAACAGGACAAACTTTTGGTAAAGTTTAAAACTATTCAAGCCCTTTTGAAAGTCCAGGCAGGTTTCTGCAGTTTTCAGCAGGCTAAAGATCACACCTAATTGTAGCCCTTGTTAAAAATTGACTTCCCAAGACTGGAAAAACCACTGGTGTTAGCTTTGATAAATGTTAATGTGTATAGTTCCTTTTATAGGGGACCCAAAATCTCTCTTGTTTTTTTGTCTGAATATGTTCTAAGGCACTTCTTAAAATATGGGACCTATTGCTTCAATTGGTAAATGGATGTTCAGTGGTGGTTTTAATGTCTAGATTTACATATTCATTTCAGATTTCTTTTTGAATACCTCAGTGAGAACTTGTCAATATGTAAGCCTTTGGCAAACTCCAGGCATTGGAGAGAGGCTGTGTTTTTCCAAATGACAGTGTATATCATATAAAAATGTCTTGAATGTGTTTGATTTCACTAAGCATCCTTTTATTGTTTTTCTCTTGTACCACAAGTGAATACAGGAAGGCCATCTTTAAGGAACAGATCCATCGTTCGTGTTCTGAACTGCACTGCTCTCTCTGCACTAACACCACAGTCTGCACTAGAGAGTTGTTAATGCTTGTCTTTTTCTTTTCCTCTCTGAAGCACATTAAAAGAGCTGTCTATGCAATAAACAATATAGATATATAGTGATATAAATAGAAAAAAATCACAATTTGGTTGCTGCTTACAGATCTGACACTGGTGATGGGCGCCGCCCTACCATTCGCAGGGAAGAACATGAAGTCCAAGACTATTGCAATGATGATCATTATTTGGCAGAGCAGGACTATTACAGTGGAGAAGAATATTATGAGGATGACAGTATGTTGTCAGGAAACAGGTGAGGATATTTGTTAAATAAAATGTTGTTAAATAAAGATATTTGTTAAATAAAATAGCATGCAAAAATATTTCAACATTTTAGGTACATAGGTGTAAAGGCTTCACAAAGCACACTCACACTGCAAATTCTCTAATGAAATTAATACTCCACAACTGCTGAAGTGGGAAATGATAAGGAGGAAAGGAGAGTATTCCAAAGATGGAATGTTTTCCTTCTACTGAGTACATTCAGTAGCATCTCAGAAATAATCTCCACTTGTCGTTATTGTTTACAGATGGCACGAGAATACCGACACGACTCTCAGCTTACAGCAAATGAGAGCAATCTCCATTCTTCTAAATCCTCTTTTTATACAGTACTCTGGTACAATGAATATGACTGGTCATTCAGAGCCTACACCTCTTTGTAAACATCCTTGCCAGTAAACAAGTTAGAAAAACACCACCTGCTAAAGGTTTTTCACCTCCCAAGGATTGTTTGGTTCTTCTTTAGGATTTGCCCAGGCCAGAATGAGAGAGTTGCTCGCTTGTCTTTCACACAGACTCCAGTAGTGCCTGAAACCTAAAATCTGACCACTGTCAGTACTCACAACTTCTGCCCATTTTTTTTTTTTAAATTTTCAAGTCCAGCCCAGAAGTAGAGGAATTTATTGCCATTTTATCTTAGATCCACAGGTGCTGGCTCAAGTGCCAGACATGCTTAATTCTCTTCCTTCTCCTGCTCTATGGACTACATTTACCAGCTGAATTCTGCCAAGATTTGCACCCAGATCTGCATTGCCTTTGTTTGCATAAAAACTGAGATTTGCATGAAAGCTGAATTTTACAGAATTCTCAGATAACTATTTTTTGTGTGATAGTTAGCATCAAGTAATACCCTTCCATGATCTGATTTCAAACATGAGAATATCCAGAATGTAAGGGTATGAAGGAATGAAGAGGCTTAAATCCATTCTGAGTTTTTGTGCTCCTGCACTTTACCCAGCTTCTCAAGAGAGCATGGCAGGGGTAGAAGAGAGTATTTATTTTATTTTTTTAAGCATTGTGACTGAAATCTTACATTTTTGCCTGTACTGGTAAGAAAAAATTCCTTGAAAATAAAATTTGACTAAAAATTTAACCTAAGAATTGACCATGTAACTGTACTAGTACAAAAGTATATGCCCTTTCTCAAAATCCTACAGAAACTGGATTTTAAATCTGAGTTGTGCAATTACAGAATGCAGTATTTGATTATCTTGCTGTAGAAAGAGTAGACTTGCAAATATTTTGGAGGGAAACTGATTTTGTAACTGTTTACAAAAATTCACTGAAAGAATATTTTCTTTATTGTTTTTTAATGCAGGCACAGATATGATTACCACTGTAGATATCACTGCCATGACTCAGATTTTGAGAGACCAAAAGGTTACCATCACCCACATGGTTTTTTTGAGGAAGATGATTCACAGATGTGTTATGATACAAAAAGATCTCCTAGGAGACGGCTGCTACCTCCAACACCACCACGTAAGTACATTAAGGACAATTTGTTTGCAAATCCAAAATAATTCAAATGCATTCAGACAGATTCCAGTTTAAAAAGGCTTTTTAAAAAAAATTGGATTTTAAGCATCTTATTTCAGATTGACATTGGTACTTTATTCTGCTATCTCAGGAACAATGCTTAAAATTTTGTGTTTCTTCTGAGGGAGAAGATGTTTAAATTTATAGATAGAATTAGCATTGTCAACTGATGTTTTTTCCTGTTTCTTTAATTTTCATTTCTTTTCTCCCTTATATCTCTATCCCTTGGTTTTTCCTTATCTCAAGAACAATATTGTTTTATCTGCATTTCTACAAGATGTCACGCTTCTTGTCTTGCAATTCTGCCTTTGTATGTTCCAGGCTGTACTGCAGAGATCAGCAGTGCTAATCCTCTGGTGAACAAAGCACAGACTCAAAATTCTTGGGTTTGGTCTTTGACCTCTGACACTTCACAGAGATGAAGTACTTGGGGTGGCACTAGAAGATCAAAAGCAACCTCTTCTTAAGGCTTTTTCTTGTCTCAGAGATTCTCAAGTGTATTGAGATAATTTTATATCTGAGGTACAGTTTTAGACTGTTTAAAGCTACAGAGAGCTGTGGTCAAAGGCAGCAGCAAAATATATTTTTTTATAATAAAGGTAGCATTTTCCAGCAATACTGCCAGTATTGGATCCACACTCAGCTCCTTATGACAAGACTGGCATGCTCTCTGCTGTTCGGCTTTCTGCCCTCAAGGGGCACAGGGGCAGAAGGAGTCTTGCACCATAAAAAGTAAAATAGCTCAGCTGAACAATAGTGAGGGGTACAGAAAGCTGCTTTAGTAGCAGAAGGGAGATACATCAGATGAAGGAGAGACTGTGAAAGGAGACCCCTGTACATCTTTCTACAAGCTTTTCTGATAGCAGAGGAATTTTAAAGAAACAGACAGATGCTTTGTATATCTATTCCACAGATTGCAGGAGGAAAACTTGCATATAAACATTGTCCTGGGTCTGCCCATGAAAGTGTTTCAAGTGAAGAGTTGAAGGTTTCCTCTAACTGCATTCTTGGAGATAAAGTTTTAATGACAATGTTTGGCAGTAACTTATTTAGAGGAAGTTATGCTTTTTATCTCATCTACAGAGGACTAGGTTAAGGTACTAGATAAGAGTATTTGATATCCTAAGATAAGAGGGCCTAGTTCTGATCAAAGTTGCATAAGGGTAATTTAGGAAGTCCTTGACTTTAACCAATGTAATATCATAACAGCAATCAGTATCAGACCTCCTGTCATAACCATTTACTTAATATTCCAGAAAAGAGTTGAGAGACTTTAACAGCTCAGTATCTGGGCAGATTTTAAAAGAATCTCAAAACTATTATTTGTAACAAGTGTATGGGCTGTTTGGCCTGAGGAAGCCTTGATCGTCTCACATAAATAAAGAAAAGAAAAGAAAAGAAAAGAAAAGAAAAGAAAAGAAAAGAAAAGAAAAGAAAAGATATGTACATTGCACTAAACAGTTCCTGCTAGCATCTGATTCAGTCCAAGTGAACATAATGTCCAGTCCTTGACTGAGTACTGCAGTTAGTAAACTGAGCTCCATGTCAAGCTTTTTGGATGTTTCTATACTAAACTCATCACCACGGTATTTGAACACCTTCCAGAAGTATACTGAGGAATGATTGAGATTTTTCTTTCAGCCTCTTCTCTGCAGAGAAGCATGTGCAAAGAAGTGTGCCTTGTTTTGGATGACTTTTTGGGTTATTATACATTTTGGTATTGGGACATTTAGCATACTAGGATCAGGAGCTTAGGCTTGCATTCCTGTATTTGGATTTGCCATAGAAACGAGGGAGAGAGACAACATTTGCTTTAGGTGGACAGAATCACCTCGTGGAGGTGCCTGTTTCATTTTAGTGGCTCTTTGATTGCTGGTATCCAGCATGAAGAGTCTGATGGTAACTGTGGGGTGCCATAACTCCGTGGCACTTGACTTGGTACAGCCAGGTTCTCTCCAGTGTCCCACTGCAGTGCCTGCAGCGGTGAGGGCGGACCTGGATTCCAGCTGCAGTTCAGCCCCCAGGCTTTCTGTGCATTGGAGCTGGCACAGGGGAATGATACCCACATGCTTCCCATCATTCTGCAGACTTTCAACATCAGCTGAAACATCAGCCAAACATCTTGATTCAGTTCAGATTTCTACTTGTTCTTTTCTATCATAGAAGTGCACATAACAGCAGAGACCATGGATGATTGCTGTCTTAAGCAACAGGATAAACATCAGGAATTGACAAGCTGAGCTGACTTGGATATGGTTCTGCATATTGCATATTGCTTCCAAGGAACTGGAGATTTCATATTTCCTTTGGGAGTAGAATCAAGAGCTTGAAGCCATAGGGAGGAAAGAAGAAGGTCGCAGTTGTTTATAGCAAAACTCTGCAGCTGAGTGTCTGAGGCAGTCAGCTGCATCAGACAAGTCTGTTTTCTGAAACAGCTGCTTCCAATTTTGTCATGTTAGGTTGCTTCTGTCATTTCTACCTGGGACTGCTTTTGCTTATGTGATTAATCTGCCCTTTATCTTATAACCAGCCACTTGCTTCTATTAGCACCACTTGTTTCATACTGGAGGATCTGTTTTTATTTTTATCATAGTTCACTCACCCTGGAATTCTGGAAATAACAGACTTTGAGGAGAAATGTTTTGTTTTTCTAACGAGTTGTGGTTTCCCTGTAGCACACAGACGATCCTCCTTTAATTTCGAATGCCTCCGCCGACAGAGTAGCCAAGACGAGATCCCACTCTCTCCCAATTTCCACCATCGCACGGCTTTGCCACTCCACCTAATGCAGCAGCAGGTAAGCTCAGACCCTTCCTGAACTAACAGTGAGTTACATCTTCCCAGCCTCTGCACTGCACTCCTGACACTCACTGGTGTTTGCAGCAGTACTGGTGCATTCATTGCTGGACACACGGCTTCTCAAACATTGACCCTGTACAAAACACAGAATGAGTAGCCTCCCCCTTTGACTCCAAGTGCTCACAAAGTGTCACCATGCCCTAAATTTTGACCAGGACTGCATAATACAGCAACTGTCTATTAACCTTGGCCTATCAAATGCATTTGTGACTCTTTGCAAGTACAAGATAGACACCCTTCTGAGGCTTAGTGCCTAGCTTGGAAAATGCTGACAGCTTCCTATCCTGTCCTGGACAGAAGGAATATTTCTATACTTTCGTTTTTTTAATATATTCTTTAAGCAAAAAGATTTTGTGATATGAGTAAAATGGGAAAATACCATTTTGTTGTGTCAGTTTACCAATTTCAGTCGTGTTCCTCTCTTACATGGCTACTACACATCAGATGTTAACTTTGTGTAGCTGCAGCCTGAAAAATTGGTTTGAGCTATCTGCTGAAGCGAGAAATGAGTATGACTATTTAAAATCACTAACTTCTAAAATTCTTGCCTTTACCAGGTGATGGCTGTGGCGGGCCTGGACTCCAGCAAAGCTCATAAACATTCACCGAGTCGCTCGACACGTTCCTGGGCCACCCCCCCTGCCACCCCTCCCAGCAGGGAGCGCTCCCCCTACTACACCCCCCTGATCCAGGTGGACAGGGCGGACTCCACAGAGCACATGAACGGCAGCCTGCCCTCCCTGCACAGGAGCTCCTGGTACACCGACGACCCCGATATCTCCTACAGGACCTTCACACCAGCCAGCCTGGCCGTCCCCAACGACTTCAGGCACAAACACAGCGACAAGCAGAGGAGTGCAGACAGCCTGGTGGAAGCGGTGAGCACACAGTGTCTGAGCAGTTCTGGGGTTAACTTTGAAAAGCACATCCTTAAATTCACATCAGCTCTCTAAAGAATGGATTTTTAGTTTTATAGCCAGAAACTGGTTTTGGGTAAAGAGGGTAATTTATTCGTAACTGTCGTGTAGCAAAGGATTTCTGCTGAATCCAGATCTTCATGTTAGTTAGAGATTAATCAGAGAACTAAAGAGACACCAAAATTTTGAAATTTAAGTTTTCTAGATGAGCCTCAGTTCTGAAGTATCCTTCCACCAAGGCAGTAGGGAACGGATGAAGTACATGCCTGTTCTCTCTGTTGTTTCTAGAGAAATAAATCCCCATTTATACAGTAATCTGAATAAGAGATAAAAAATTCCATGAATCAGTGTACTAAATGCAGAGAGGAGAATAACAACTGCGAGGATTGATTTGTAGGTGTACTAAAGAATGCTAAGAATTCCCTTTTATACTAAAAAATATTTGAAGATAATGTATGCATCATTTCTGAATCATAGTTAATGTTGTAGCTTCCATCCATCGCTTCCTTTCCATTGCTATGAGCTAAACAACACATTTTTTTACGTTTTTGCAAATGGGAATTCAACATCTTTTTTCCATGTACTCTAAAGTACTGAGCACATAAAATTATGTATTTCAGACAGTTCTTCTACCTGCACCATCTGAGATGTAATAACTGTTGTCTTTAGTTTATCAGCCTGATGATTGATGTTTAGCAAAGACTACCTAAGGAGTCAGTGAGAGAAGTTACATTATCTCACATCACGGTGTGCTTTGGACACTCTCATTGTTGATTTAATTGTTATTTACCTGGACAGTTTGGCTGTGGGTTGCTCCAGTAATGCAGCATGGGGTTTCTAGTGCTTTCCATCAGTGAGCAATGTTATGATCTGTCTGTTGTTCTGTACTTCCACTGAAATCCTCACTCTCTCACTCCCTCTGCCAGGTACTTATATCTGAAGGCCTGGGAAGGTATGCAAAGGACCCGAAATTTGTTTCGGCTACAAAGCACGAGATTGCTGATGCCTGTGACATGACTATTGACGAGATGGAGAGTGCAGCAAGTAACCTTCTCAATGGGAATATCAGCAATGGGGCCAACGGGGATATGTTTCCAATTTTAAACAGACAGGATTATGAACTTCAAGATTTTGGTCCTGGCTACAGCGATGAAGAGCCGGAACCGGGACGATATGAAGAGGACTTAGCTGATGAAATGATATGCATTACAAGCTTATAGTATTTAGCAAGGAAAATGTTCTAATAACAGAAAAAGTGCCTCATAGTTTCATGATGCTAGGCACTAGCTGGAATGAATAAGCAATCCAAGTTTTGTATGAGTGATGTCACACCTCAAGAAAGCCATAACTAATAAATTTATTATCTCCAGGTTGCCGAAATGTGAACAGAGCTGCAGTAGGTCAAGTCTCTTCCCACAGAACTTTCAGTTCCTCTGTAGGAATAAGGTTATTTTGAAACCAAGAAGATTGTGACAATCAGTTTTTTGAGGGCTAGAGCAGGATTCTGAGGTGTAATATCTTGCCTGTCTTTCAACCTTGTGCTGCTGTCCTTCCTAGTAGAGCAGGATTTTGTCATTGACAATGTCTGTAGAGGTCTGGCACAAGATTGTGCGGGAAACAGCACCATGAGATGAGTGATGACAACCAATAATGTCATTACCTCAGTGCTCAAAGCATATCAGATACCATTGCATATCCATTCTAACATTGTTCTCAAACTTGCCTCCTGATTTCTTTTCTTAATGCTCTTCTAAAATACAATTTGTCATGCTCTACCTGTTAGAGTTCATTGGAAAAAGAAGTTATATAAAGAATAATCTGTCATATGTAACATCCGTTTACATAGGAAAATATCATTCAGATGGTCTGTTTTATGACTATCATGTTAAGGGCAAAATATACTGGAATAATTGCATTCTTACTAATGCACTTGCAACCAGGTTATAGTAGAATTAGATAAGATAGTTTGCTAAAAATTATATAGTAGAAAATATTGTAAATTAATTGTAATATACAATGATTTGTATTTGTAAAGAGATGTTCTATATTTTGTAATTATTGTACCGTAATTGAACTGCAGCAATATTTATGGACCCTAATTATTGTAACTCTCCACAGAATTCTAGATAGAAGTATTTTTACTTGGAATATATAGATCTATAGCTTAAATATTTAAATAGAGCCACCTCTCAGTGTAAATCTCTTTTTGGGATAAAGTGTCAAGTTTGAACTTGGCAACAGATCAGATTTTTTTTTTAATAATTGAGTCTAATGAATCTCTCTGCAAAAGGGATGCACCGTTGACTACTCAGTCTTATACTTGGAAAGGTAAAAAAAATTAAAGTAATTTCAACTTTTTTTTCTGACTGAAAAGTAAGTTCTAATTTTATTTTTGTAATAACCCAACGCAAAAAAAAAAACCCAAACCCCAAAACCTTGGCAAGTTCATGCCAGGGTATTCCTGGTCATGAGGCAATTAGTTTTGACAAAGTGTATTACCTACATACCCCAAACTGACACAGGAAATATCTGAGGCAGAAAATACTTCACAGGTAAATGAAAATGCTTTACTTCAGTACCACTTTCTCTGCTTGGAAAGAGAAGAAATGTGATAGTATGATTCTACACAGAACCAAAAACCTTGATATAAAAAGTATTTTATTTTATTGCCTCTACCTTTCTGTTGTTCTATGTGTACTATTTCAAAGATTTATTTTTATGCAATCAAGAGAGGGCTTCGCTATTGTTCACAATGCAGTAAAACCCTGAAATGTCTTTGAGGCTGAAATGACCTTGGAGGATAATTAAACACCCTGAAAGCTACTGTCTACTTTGTTAGCACTGGATAATAATGACTTGTTCTAACAAGTTATCTTATCAGGTTTTACCTGTAGTTCCTATGCTAGATAGCAATCCAGTTCACATTTTTACAAATGTGATGTTTAAAACATGTCAATAAACATTTTGTACATAATGACAGTTTCCTATGAATAGCTTACAGACTTCCTCTGAAATCATTCTTATTTCAAATGCCAGAATAAGAACTTAAAGGTTTGTAAATGATTTCTTGACCTACATCATTTTGTATTAAAACAAATGCAAAATGTTCTCCAAATAAAACTGTGTAATAATTTTACTATACTTGGGAGTCCTTTTACTAATAATTTTTCACAAAGAAGTTCCAAAGGTTAAATTCAATTTGCATGTTAAAGAAATGGGAGGGAATGTGTGAAATAGGGTATCAGTCTGTAGCATCACATTGTGCAAGTCTTTTATAAATGGTTGCTGTTAGCCACAAAGAAATAAAGCAATTAGAGTATTCATGTGCAAAAGGGATTACTACTTCCCCAGAGACAGACCTATGGAAATGATTAGGAAAATTTGACTAAAATACCCTGAAACACCTAAATAAATTTTCCATGATGTCTTGGGGAGCTCTTGGGTAGGTTACCCAGCAATACTCACTTTGTTACTCTTTCCCAGTTTACAGAAACAAAATCTGGGAGGCCAAAATGGAGCAATCCCTGGGAAATAACAATGAGTAGATTTTGAAGTTCTACCTACTGTGGTAAACCCACTTCTGATAATCACCTTCAAGGCAACTGAAGTTAAACTTTTTTTAAAAAAAGGAGGAAAACAATCTCAGACTTGTTATTTGTCCAGCATGGACGTTTGATAGCACATCAGGTTTGGCAGATTGAGCAGTGACAGAATTTTAATTGGTGATTTCTCCAAGGAGACAGAAAACAATATGCTGACCTCACTGTATGCTCTTTGTCCTCATCCTTTAATAATGTGATGAGAGACTCTTTAAGGTAGATAAGGAATTTTATGAGACCTGTTTGCAAAAATAAACAATGAAGGAAATTTAGTTGCAGACCATGTTCTATGTAATTATTGGCTTAGGGGAGAACATTTGCATAGGTTCAAAGAATACTTGGTTGGTTTCACTACATAAATATGTGGTAAAAAGTAACCAATATATGAATAATTACATGGTAATTGGCATCCTTAGAATAATACCAATCATGGTAATTAGTACAAAAACCCTAAAAGTTCTTTCAACAATTAAATAATAATTTATGAGACTCCAATTTTGTTTCTATGTGTGTTTACTGAGAGAAAATACTAGTAAAGAATTAAACACTGGTAAGTATTCTAAAGTGAAGTAAATTCACTGAAAAAAATGAATCTATAAAATATATTCATATTTGAACAGTGTCTTTTTTTGGAGCTTGGCTGACAGAAGAATTGAGACTAAAAATTATAGTAGTGTAATAAGATATGCTTGTGTTCTCTCTTTCATTTTAACTATAATATAAAAAGTATTTAATTACTTTTATTATTATTTGATGATATTTATCTAATTTTATATTATTGAATATATTCATGTTTTTATTACTCCTCAAAATCTGTTTCTATGTTTATTTTATAGAAAATGCATATTCCATGCCCACTTTTCCAGTGTTCATGTAGCTGCCTAATTTGGTTGCAGACTCATTGAAAGCAGACACTTGGAAAGGATTTTAAGGTCGTGGTGTACAAAATTTTACATAAATTAAATACAGTACAATTTTACAAATACTGCTATATTCTCTTGCTTTTGAAAGCACTTCTCATACTGAAACAACTTGAGCTGAAATGTGTGCACAAAAGAAATGTTTTTGGTCACTTTTCTTTCTTAATCTCACTGTCCTCAGCCAGAGACCTCCAACTGCCTGGAGCATCTGCAGCAGACATTTCCATGGAGATCCTGGGGTTCTCTCTTGCAGTACCACTGCTGGTCCAAGCCATGCTGGCAGGTCTAGTAATTCTTGAATCAAACAGCTTTTACAGTTAACTGCTTTTGAACACATAATGTGTATATTTATAGAATTTATATCTGGGTAGAGCTGGGAATAACCACACTGTATTATTTTGTTAAATAGGTAAGACTGTGGAATTACAACCTGTGTTCTGCAGTCCAAGAAGGTGTAAAATATGGTTAATTTTAGCTATGAGAGTGCTCCACAAGATGTGTTAGAATAACCTAGACCTGTTCTAAGGACCCTTTAGCAGACTTGACTCTGCTGGAAGTCAGAAAAAAAATTAACAGGAATTCAATATCAGCAACCAGATACAACACAGGAGAAACTAATGGTAAAGTGATGCTACTTAAAGATTTCCCCAGGCAACAAACCCTTCAGCACTGCATCAAAGGAATCTCATGCAGGAGCCTCAGTTTTCTACAGCAGTGAGGCTGGAGTTAATAATACAACTGCGGTTCACAGCAATGAAAATGTTTACATGTTTAGGAGAGGAACCTCCGAGATATCTGTGGATGCCTAGAACTGCAGGAAAAGATGATGATGTTCCAGAAGAAATGCCTGACTATCTGATTTCTCAGTGCAGCATTGTCTCCTGAACAAAAGACACATGGATACCTAACCTTGCTATTTATTCCTCTTTTTAGAGCTTGGTGTAACAGCAGAGGAGAGGTCTGTGCATGTTCACTGGTAAGTTATGTAAGCCAGTGGATAGTTAATCCTCTGCAGTTGCATAATAACAACTCCCATCTTGCATGCCTAGAGTGGAAACCCACATTTTGTGCAAATGCAGCAACTTCAGTATCTCACCTTGCTGAATTGCCTCCCTTCTCAACTGCACAGGACTGTGCTAAGTCTCACCAGTGTATGTAAATCTAAATATCCTTATTGTATTCCAAATGACAAATGACCAGAATTTACTGAATACCTTTAAAGAAAAATCTCCCAAACCTAAGTGCTGAGAAAGAATCATTTGCCACTAGGAGGTACAGAATATACAGCCCATGCTTTTCTCAAACAGATGCACCATCTAGATGAATGGTCTGCTTAAGGCAGCTAATCAGTCACTTATGATGTCAAATATTCTTGTTCTTCCCCTCATTCCAAAAGAAAGCATCACATACATATAAAAAGGGTTTACCTGTCTCTCTTTGGAGCAGAGTTCACTGCTATCATCTTCCATCTTCAGTGGCTTTGTGTTTATGCAGATGCTCTAAGGAATTAAGTCCTTTCCTTCAGCAGAGCTACAGTCAGTGCCTTACCGAGAGCAGCACCAGGTACAAGTATCTGCCTTGAACATCTGCAGTTGTCCCTCCAGCCAACATCTGAGTCAGCAAGGTTTTCTACAGTCTGTTAAAATGGTGTAAAATTCCACTTTTTTTCCCCGAAGAATTGTTTATTCTCTTTGCCACAAGTCCTGAGCAATCTTAGGCTACAGAAGCCTTTACTTTATGATTTGACATCTTCTTAGTCAGAAGTTGCTTTGGAATACTTAATAAATACAAAATAATCAATGGAATAAATTTCTTTCAGTGAGTTCAGTTTCTTTAGGTTTTTTTTTAAAATCAGTACCTGAAAGTTTGTTTGACACTAGAAACAGCCATGAAAGCTCAAGTATCTTAACTTACACATCTGAAAATTAAAAAAGCAAAGATTTAAGTACTAACTAGAATATAACATTGGTTCAATGAATAAGATATCTGCCTTTTAATTTAAAATTACCTCTTCCCATATCATCAATACCTGATCTTGTACAGTTGAGTAACATTTAATTTTAAATATAGTTTGGTTGTAATTTTTCTAAAAATTTTTTGAGTGAGAGCAGGGCACCATTCAAAATATTTACTGATAAATATCTTTTGCAAACAATCATCTGAGCAAAGACCAATCACTTTAAGCATGTTATAGGAAGTGCAGATCTCTTACTGCTAGTGGTACAGCTACATCAGCTGAAATTGTGAGCAGAATTCTACTAAGCTCCTTGTGGAAAAAAAAAAGAAGCAAAACAAAACAAAAATTTCCAGTAATTTTTATAAATACCAACTCCAGTTCTGCATTTTTAGAAAAATAAGTTTCTGATAAATGCACTGTATGTCTTCTCCCTGAATCCTATACAGTTGGAGACTGCTGAACTTAATGAAATCTAACTTTGAGCAAGGATTTGTAAACTGCATTTCTTTCATAAAAATCATGTTTGAAAAACTCTCAGCACATGCAGGTTCCTCCCTTTCCTATGAATTCTGATATAAACTAATTCAGCTCTTGAATATGAAATTGTATAAGTGCTTACATTTGTTTGACCATTCTTTGCAGGATGTGCTGGTAACTGATTGTCTGTTATCCTGGGTAACATTCTCACAGCAGTTAAAATTCTTCAAATAACAATAATTTTCAACATAGCACACATTCATCTCTTCCATTCCTTGTGCAATCACATGGTATTTCTGGTGATGTGTACAACCATCTTGTCGTTTAGAAACAGCTTCTCTTCAACAGAAAATCTGAATTTACCACAAAAGGTCATGTTTAACTAAATTTGTGATTCTTGGACTGTCCTGCCAGGACCCAGGAGTTGGACTCAATTATCCTGATTGGTCCCTTCAACATTTTCTGTGATTCTAAAATATGCAGCTTAAGCCAACTGATTAAAAACACAGTACGTAGTCTAATACCAAAAATTTATTCAAATTAATAGTTATTTTAATAGGATATGTTGTTTTGCATGATATCTATCATGTTGGTGTGATATCATGTCTATCATGATAGACACCAACATGCTGATGAAAGCCTAAATAGCAAATGGTATGAAAGAATGATAATACTCATTTATCTCTGTGTTTCCAAGGTCTTGGGCTTATATACAGGAACGTTTTTCTCCTGAAGTGATGGGAGACCCTTAATTATATCTGCAGCTTTCTCTGCTATCATGATAGTTGGGGCATTCAGGTTTCCAGTGACAACACTGGGCATTATTGAAGCATCAACTACTCTCAAGTTTTCCACACCAATTACTTTTGTTTGGGGATCCACTACAGCAGTGCTGTCTGAGGGCTGGCCCATTTTACAGGTGCAGGAGGGATGATAAGCACTATCAGCCTTCTGCCTTATGAAAGCATCTATTTCTTTGTCAGACTGAACATGATTTCCTGGTTGAATTTCAGGACCACGAAATTTTTCAAAAGCTTTCTGAGCAAAGATCTCTCTGGTCAACTTGACACACTGGCGGAACTCCCAAATATCTCTTTCTGTATAGAGAGAAAACATGAAAATTGTAAGTACACATTTAATTTGCTGGTGTATACAGAATGCAAACCAGAAACAAGCAGCATTGTAGAAAAAAAGGCTGGAAGGAAAGTCTCTCACTTCTTGCTGAAAGCCATAATAAAGCAGAATATTTTTCAAAGTCACAGGTATTTACATTCACTGTGAACAAAAGTGTCACTTGTATTGCTCAACCCCAAAAGGGAAGATGTGAAGTATGAGGAATTGCACTTTATCTGTCTAGGAAAAGGAGAATAGTCTCAGCACCAAGAAGCAGAAGAAATTCATTCCTTCACAAGCAGAGGTGGTGATGAAACAAACAGCAAGACACAGCAGATACTGAGAATTCTAACTTCATCCCCAACAGGGAATTCTTGCTACTTTACACAGTGCTTTGCACTATCACCTCTTTTCATACTAGTTGACTTTTATAAGCGAGAAATAAATAACAACATACCAACCAGCACTTCTGAATTGCTGTTTAGTAGGCAGAAAAATCAGCTACTGAAACAGGCAGGAATAAGCTGACCTCAGAGCAAGGAGAGGCTGCAGTTACCTGTTGACAGGTAGTTGGGCTCAATGATGGGGTGGTCCCTTGGGTCTGAACTCTTCAGCTTCAGCCAGCCCACACTTGTGCTCCTCATGGGCCCCACGTGGACCTGCAACACCCATGCTGTACTCATGATACAATCCCACCAGATCTACTTACAAATTCAGCANAATTTTATTTTATTTTTTAATTTAGACAGACTTTACAAATTCAGCAACTGTAAACATTAACCAGAGATGGAAAATACCATTGAACATTTTCCATTTTACATAATTTCTTTGGTAAATATGTAATTCCATTGCAGGGAAGAAATATGCCTGTCACATCAACTCACAGCTGTACTTTTCATTTAAAGTACAACCATTCCAATTTAGTAGTATCAGAGCACTCTAATACAAACAGCAACTGGACCAAATTATTATGTCTCTGAAAGAAAAAGATCAGCAAGGAAAAACATGCATATTCAGTGACAGTTCCCCAGAATTAGCATTCAGAGGTTTGGATCAAGATGATAGTCTAAAAAGGGGCTTGGATTTGTGCCAGGGAATAAATGAGTGTTTCTATACATTTTCATTTAAACCTTTGTCTAAACTGCAGTGGAACAGGGAACACCTTGTTCCACTGCAAAATTGTGTCCTAACCCACAGCACTAGGGCACTTCAGTAGAATGAATACTTAATTCAATACTTGCCTTCTTTCCCAGGGATAAAAACCAGCATAAATTTGGTGGCAATATCAAATAACAAAGCTGTGCTTTTTCCCCAGTGGAGGGGATTAAGCAGTCTATTTCATATTATACTGAACAAAGTATTTTTTCAGTGTATAGCCAAATTATCAACATTTATAACGGAGCATAAAGCTCCTTGCCAATGTCTACAGAACCTTACTGGAATGTTCTCTTCAGCTCACCTGGTAAGCTTCCATTGTGGAGGGAACACGACCATGGTCAATGACCTGAGATGGAAGGAAGTGGAACTGGATGTCAGGGTGAGGAACCCCTGGCCCACTTCGGATGAAGCCACCAGATTCTAGGTGGGCAGTGGCTCCCTCACCTAGAGAGTGTAAAGGAAAGAGAAGAGGCCATTAAATACCTTGGAAGAGCAACAAGTCCAGTTGTTTTAACCCTTAGTTGCACTACTATGAATAATTTATACATCCAGGGTCAATTGCAAGGAATGCAAATCCATTATGAATGGCTCATAGTTCAAGCAGTGTGCATCACTTTCATCTGCTTTTTAATTCCTGGGGAAATGTAAATACACATAACTTTGGAAATCCCCCTGATCTGAGAATGGGGTGTTACAGTTCTCTCACTGTAACTGGCAGGCCAAGGGTCTGACTCCAGAAGCAGATTTGGATCCTAAAAGGTGTGGAGGGAACTGGCTGCATGTCCTGACATTCCTGCACTGCTCAGTCTGTGATGTGCACTCCAGTTATCCCATCAGTCACATGGAACAGGCAGAGCCATCCACAGTGCCTGAAGGGAAAGATGAAAGCCCTGCAATCTGCCTTAGTTTATTTTCATGTCTGCTTAAATCTGTATGTTAGCCCTCAATATTTTTTGCATGGTAAAAAGCCACAATATACGCAGAAGAAGCTGCTGAATAATAACATAATTCAGCAAGTGATGTAGAACTCAACTTAGGCCAAGCTGTTTAACTGACATCAAGGATTATATTTACAGATTCTTTTTAAGGTACAGCTTATGACTGAGTTACTGTAAAATGCATGTGTCATCTTAAGGCAAGTCAATTCACATTTACTTGCAGGCCAAAATTATTCTGATCAGAGCAACAAACAAATTCTTTTGAGATAATTATACAGAAAACTTAAGTCAGTTCAACAATATGCTTTTATTGACATCACATTGATTTAAAATAAATTATTTTCTCCATCTTTTTTGCAATATCTTTTCTTAGTAGCACTGATTTTTAAATGTAGAATTTTTCTTTATATGAGACATAGGAATGTTAAAAGAGGTGTATAATAACCTCTTTCATTACCTGAGATAAAAAAACTTTAAAATATTCTCATATAGAAGAAAAGAATTTTTGCAAGCTCCAGTTATTTCCCAAAGCATGAAAAAGATTACATATTAAGGCTCCCAGACTATAAAACTCACGGATAAAAGGCTGTGGTAGCTCTAAATCAGTCAGTGGTAAAATGATTGCATACTTTGCTTCATACCTGTAAATTTCCAAAGCCATTCAAGACCAATCCTCACCATGTTAAGTGGTTTTTGTGCACTATACAGAGTAATAGGTTTGGTGCACTTCTGCTGGACATACACTTCTAAATGATCTTGAAGGTTCTGGCCTACTCCTGAGGGGGTAGAGAGGGGGCAGGGAGAAGAAAGTGAGAGGAAAAAAATGTTATTTCACACAGAACAATTACCCACCATGTTTCAAGCAGAGAACATTTGAAATGGGAACTAAACCAACCCCTTACAAGGGCAGTGATGCTACAGACCAAGGCCATGAGTCATATCAGCCTTTTCCTCATGTCAGAATAAGGTTTTACATAAACATAGCATAACTAGAATGAAAATGGAAAGTTAAATGGCAGGTGTATCAGTTGTTCTAAAAATGGCAGATATGGCTTCTAAATATTGTGCTTTCTTCTTTAGCTTTAAGGAAAATTTGAGGTTATTTCTTCTATATTTGAATATTTATGACAGTGGGAGTCTATACAATCTGTTGTGGATCAAAACGAAACCAAAACTCTTAATGACAAGTGTGCTGCTTATCTATAAAAATATGCCTTCAGAAAGGCATTTTTCACTGTCAAATGTGGTGAAGAAAGAGTAGGAGTTTGTTGCTTAGTTCTAAAATCAATGCCTGTTTCCACTGATTTGTATAAAATCAATACATCTTTCCACTGATTTGTAACAAACGTTTTCAACATGTGTTTCATAACTTGACATAAAGAAAACTCAATTTCATGATTAATTTAATTTAATGATCATTCAGTTGCATCAATAGGAAGATGAAAGAAGAAAGAAAAAAAATTACCAGGAAGATGGCAAACAACAGGGATCCCCAGTTTTTTTAGATCATCTGCATTTCCAATTCCAGACAGCATAAGCAGCTGGGGAGAATTTATGGCACCTCCACTTAAAATAACTTCCTTACTGGCAAAAACCTAAAAGGAAATGAGCACAAAAGCCCTAAGATTATTAAGCCTGAGCTGAATGCAAGCAGCATCAGGGACTGTTCTTTGGATATGCTGTTCTGATCCAGATTAGACACCCTTCCCTCACATTTTCCTCATTTAAATGTATTCCTGTCTTGTTAGAATTTTCCACAGAGAGAAGTAATCAAGCTTTTACTTTGATCATTCCTGTATTTATTCCCATCTCTACAATCCATTCAAACTGCATGGCACAGAAACATTCAGCCCAGCTCCTATCCTGCTTGCCAGGGGGAGAGTACCTGTGGCACTCGGATCAGGCAGCTAAGCTTCTCTGCCATTTTCAGTAGCCCTTTGTAAATTAAAACTGAAATTCCTAAGGAAGATTTGGAATTCACAGACATGGTAGCTCAAAAATTCTCAAGAGCTTATTTTTTTTTTTAATTCAACCAAGGCTAAAGTTTGATTTCTTAGCTCATGGTAGTCCTCAAAAGCCCTCCCATCCACTAAAGCACTACTGATAAAATTGACTGCAGGCATAGAACGAATTTTCTTTTGCTGACAGTCTTTTTATCAAATAGCTTGGTCTGAGCCTGAGTTGGTCATGACACATGATGCTGTTAATTTATTCCTCTGCCTTTGACTCAGAGTTTTAACAGATTAGTATGGAATGCACATTAACTCGTAATCCTGTCCTTTTTGAATGACACCTCAGCTATACAGAACAACGGCAAATGAGATTGTTGCTACAGTAACATCCAGGTGTAATAATAATAAAAAGCATTTTCACACTGTTTATCTGATCTGGCCAACAGATGGCCAGTGCTGT
Source organism: Cisticola juncidis (assembly GCA_013400215.1). Lineage (NCBI taxonomy): Eukaryota > Metazoa > Chordata > Aves > Passeriformes > Cisticolidae > Cisticola > Cisticola juncidis. The sequence continues at coordinate 683,216 of VXBR01007848.1, read as the reverse complement.
TAACTTTTATTTGTTGTTTGCTCTGGGCAATCATTAGTACGTTAAGACTAATAAACACAATATCAGAGTCTGTTGAATCAGTACTTAGAGCTGTATTTTGCATGTTATACAAACTTATTTAACTTATTTATATTTTCCGTGGTATACACAGAACTGGTACCAGTTTGTTCAGAACAGCATTCAAATGATGCTTGCTCAGTCTCTGCACTGTATTTATTCCTAGCCCACACAAAGTTTTTCATAATGTCACAGCTAACATGCTAAGAGGAAAAAGTGACTTTGATAAACTTTTGTTTGGGTTAGACTATAATACATTAAAATTTTTTCATCCTTTATATGAAATATAAAGTATAAATATACTTTTCTGCTCGATTCTGAACTTAAAAACTCCAGGAATACCTCAGTCTACCTTTTTTATTTTTGTCAGAGGGCTTACTGGAGTCCTGGGAGATCTCTAGGACTTCAGTGTTTGAAAAATAACAAGTCCCTGGCTGGTGAATAGGTTTTGAATAATTTTTGAATTAAGTCTTGGTGATCTTTACACTTTGCTGATGAGTGAGGTAAAAGAGATTCTATCTAAAATAGACTGTAAAAACAAAAACACTTTAATGTAGTCAATTGCTTCATTTCGATGTTCATAATGTGATAAAATTATTAGTTGTTCCATCCTGACAGGTATAAAATTTTCCAGAAAATAAAAGCAAACTAATCCTGCAATTTTGATGCTAGGGTAAGGGGGAAAGGGGGAGAGAAAGAGGGGAAGTACTTTGAAAGTGTTATTTTGTACCATACATGATTAGAAATATATATTATTCACTATGTGGAATTCATATATATATTAGTATGTATGAAAATTCATAGCAATTGAAGAATTTCAGAATTAAATGGTCCAGTGTTCAGAAAGTCTTTGATATGTGTAATTTGGTTTCCAAGACTTTCTTCAACAAAATTGATCTTGATAATGGCACAAGAACAGCAATTAGAGGTAGTGTTTTCACAGAAATTTAATAGCTTATGAAATCAGTTAAAGGTTCTGCAACTTTTGTTTCATATTGGTAAAATGATTATCATTTGCAATCCACTTAGAAAGAAAAAGATTTGATCTGTGCTTTAGAAAATCAAAGAACAGATTATTTATACTGCACTTTAACTTCTGGCAGATGCTCAGTCACAGAACTTGTCTGCTGAGTTTTATAAAGCTTACTGAACTCAAACCATGAAAATTTGTACTCAGCTCTCTCTAGGATATTATCAATACACTTTGTAATTGTTTTATGATTGTTTGTGAGTAAATATTTTAGGTTATTAGCATACAAGCCCCTTTTAGGCAATATCCTAGTTACAGACTAATCCCTAATCAACTGTTAAGGCAAGTGAGGATGGTCTAGGTCTTACAGTAGTCAGTGGATTGAAAGAGACATAAAACGAACCAATTATCCACCAAATTTTGTAATGACAATTCAAGCTTCCTTCCACAAAATCACATTTTCAGCGGATGTTGGACTGAAACTAGGAAATATTCATTCCTTAGCCAACCATAAGGCAAGATTTGTCATTTATCCTTTGAGCCATTCAGATTTCAGTATCTGGCTTTTACAGTTTCCTCTACCAGAATCTTTTTTCAGAAATATCCCCACTGCAGCCCTCTGGTCAATGTGCTGGGACAGGGCTTGGCTGCACCACAGGCTCCAGATATTTTACACAACACTCTGTGTAACATCAACTTATGGCTTGTGCCCTCAGCACTGGCAGATGGATTTGTGATGATGAATTTAATCTCTAAATCAATACGACTGGAACATCATCTTCTGTAAAATAACTGACAAAGAATCATATACTGTAAGAAACAACATAACCTCTAAAAAAAATGAACATTCTGCACAGTAAAGTGCCATTTTTATTAGACATTTTTTTAAAAAGATATAATTTAGCTTTGATTCATACCTTTCATACTGTAAATTAAAAATGTCTTACCTTTTTCTTTTGCCCATTTTTCACATACTCAACACCAATGCATTTTGTTCCTTGGAACAAGATTTTTGTTACAAGTGTCTTCTCTGCAACTGAGAAATTTGGGCGTGATATGGCTGGGCGAAGATAAGCACTAGCTGTGCTCCATCTTTGACCTACAATGTATATTTACATTAAACATCAAAATAGCATCAAAATGCTCAGTATGCTTCAGATTTTGGCCAATAATCACCAGGATGCCTACAGAGGGAAAGCCTTCATAGAGTTTATAGAATTCAAAGCAAATGTGATTTGATATAATAATTAAAGATGTTATTTTAACATAAGAAATTTCACAATGACATAATTTAACTGTGAATCAGGACTTTCTTAGCCCTGCAACTTGCAATGAAATACACAGTACACTGATGGCAACTGCTGAGAAATGAATAGGGTGTCAGTAGAGTGCCACAGCTGGGCAGAAACCAAAACACCCAAATGGCATTCAGTGCAGATTATATGTCCATATTTCAAAATTATTTCTGTGTCAGAAAGAGAAATTACTTGAGGACTCCTTTAGGGTTTACCTCGGTGTATGGTCATGTCCATCCAGCCGAAGCCTTCCTGCTGGTAGCCGTTCATGTCGTCTGTGAAGGGGTACCCGGCTTGCTGCGCCGCCTCCAGGAACGCCTGATGAAGAGGATGGTTTGTTTTCCCTCGTGACACGTGCAGGGGGCCATTCCCACCTCTGTACTGGTCCGGGCCCAGTTCGTGTGTCTGTGCCTTCTTGAAATAGGGCAGGCAGTGCTCGTAGTCCCAGCCCGCGGCGCCGTCCCTGTCCCAGCGGTTGTAGTCCTCGGCGTGCCCGCGGATGTAAACCATGGCATTGAGCGAGGAGGAGCCGCCCCACACCCTGCCCCGGGGCCAGTACATCACCCGCCTGTCCATGTGCCTCTGGGGCGTGGTGTGGTAGTACCAGTTGTATTTCTCATCGCAGAGGTTGTAGGTTAGCGCAGCGGGCATGTGGATCTTCCACATCAGCCTCTTGCTGCCGAGCAGGGTGTCCTTAGGGCCCGCTTCCAAAAGCAGCACGGTGCTCCGCGGGTCTTCCGTCAGCCTGTTGGCCAGAACGCAGCCTGCTGACCCAGCTCCCACGATGATGTAATTATAGGAGTTTGCCTTTTCAGAGCTCAGCTGAGATGATGCACGTGAAATTTTGAATTGTTGTTCATTGATGCCCAAGGTGTTCTTTAATGTGCGTACTTTAAACAGGCTTCCTGCTATTCTGCACATCACAGGACTGTGACATTTAAATCCTTTCATTAAATATGACATCTTTACTAATAGTTAGTCACTCTTGCAGAATTTCTGACAAAAGCCCAGTAGCTTACCCTAGGAAAAAATACAAAGATACTAATTAAGATTAGTATCAGCATACTATTACTATTAGTAAACTGTAATACTATTGGTATTAGTCAGCATTACTAATACCTCTAAAATGTCAGTAATTTTCAGGTAACAATGGTATGCTTTACCCATTTTCACTACCCAAGAAGTTAACAATGGTGATAAACCAGTAAACATTTACTGTCTTATAATTCTTTTAATGGAGTCTGTGCAGCAGTCAAATGAACTGTCCTATGTTATATGTAGTCTGATTTTGATTTGTTGTTGGTTCCTGAGACAGATGAATATTTTCAAGTATTTGCCAAACCCATAAGAGGTGGTAACTTTTGCATTCCTTGTAGTATCTCTTTATCCACCACTAACAGGCAGGAATTTAAGAACAACAACAATTTCAAAAATTTCTCTGTAAGTCTGTGACAGTGATGTAACACAATTCACAATGGAAATGCTGAGTATGCCCACAGCACATTCTGCCAGAGAGTCTCCACAAAACAAACGTTTAATAAACTCATTTCCAGCTATTCCCAAGGTGAAAACTGCTGGATTTGCAGGTGTGTCTCCTAATGCAGGGGAGGGAAAAATCTGCTCATCTGTGCCTTTCTACCTTGTTAATAAACCCCAAATCTTGGAAGAGTGCTCCAAGTAGTCACAGTCTGACACCACCAGAGCATTAGACTGAGTAGGAAAGGAAAGGGTTTTTTTACTTTCAGAGAAGCCTGTGAGCCTTGAAAGTACCACAGGTTTAGATCTGTATTGCACTGGTTTGGGCACAGGGACTTGCTGCCAAATTTTCTGTGAGTCACAGGTACTGATCCTGCTGGCCAGCCTGAAGGGTTTCTCCTGCTCCTGTCTCCCCTGAACCCATTCCTTTTGGTCTAAACAATTAGTGAAATGGGGTATCCTTGGGCTGTAAATAATATTTCTCGCTGGCCCATGACTTCTGTCTAAGCTGTTGACATGTATTATAGAGACAGTGACTTATCCAGTGACCTACTCTTCCAGCACTGCACAGGTGAAAGAGGTAAGTAAGAACTCTCCTGAAATACACTGAATCCTCTGTAACAAAATCAGGTGTAAATTGCTGCTAAATGTTCAAAATTTTCCATGTACAATTACAATTTTAAACACAACATCATTGCAAAAGTATGTTCCTTTACTCTTGGGGAACAGACGGGAAGAAGCGTAACTCTCTGACTTCTCTTAGGAAAACTTGTAATAAACTTGTTTGGGGCTGTACAAACCCCAAAACTTCCAAACGAACAACCAGCCATGGAGAACAATTTTTTCTGTAAAGAAAAAAATAAGATGCTGGGGATATGTCTGAGCCTGAAGTTCACACAGCTGATTCTCCTCACATAGATAATTCAAAATTGTTCCCAGCTGAAGATGGGGACTGTGGTGGGTTGTTTTGTTTTGTTTTGTTTTGTTTTGTTTTGCAGGTGAAGCCTATTAAAGGATTCTTTCTGGAAGAAAAAGGTTTATTAGTTTCTTGTGATGCAGCAGAGGATGCAGAGAGGTTTTTACTTGTTTTGGTTGTGATGAAGAAGGTTATGGAAGAGGTAAACCTATGTTTAACCTGCAAAACTGGTGGGCCACAGGACTTTATTGCAGCAGACTGGTGAGGGGGTTGGTAGAATATGTGGCTGGGCCCTGATAATTTGGGGAACAGTCTGTCCCAGAAGGGAACTATAGTTTTTATAGCCAACTCCACTAAATGTTGGTGGCTGTGTCAAAAGGAAAGAGGCAGAAGTAGGGAGGTTTATACATTGCAGCCCTACTGACCTGCTCTGTACTCAGTACCAAGAAAAAACATTTTTGGACCTTACTGGATGTTACTGTGTGTCTTTACCTGGATTCCCCCTATATCATGACCTCTTTATGAGCATGTAGTAAAATGTTCTTCAGTAATCAGTGAACAGACTTGCAGAAATGCATATGACAGCAACATAAAATACATTCCCCGTATTGCAGTAGAGCTTCAAAATCTGGAGCGGGATTTAAAAAGTTCATATTTACGAAGCTGCTATTCAGTAGGGCGTGTGGCTGGTGGTCGTACAAGACTGAGGAGAGCAGGAGCATTTCAGCAGGAAGATCCTGTTGCTACAATATAATAATACAGTTAATCATCCACTGGTTAGCTAGAGATGGGCAGTGGAATTTCGAAACCAGGTGTTAGGGCTCCTTGAGTCATTGTAACACATTTCTGAATACAGTATCAGGCTGATGTAATTCACAGGTACCTACAACTGCAGCTCTGGCATCATGTGTGAAAACAGACTTCTCTAAGGGACTCAGAACAGGGCACCCTCTGCCTGGGAGAGAAGGCTGAACTGCCAACCAAGAGAGCTAAACCTAATGTTCCTTTTAAGTAGTATATGTTAAATCTTCTGCACAGTATGTTTTCCAGCTATATAGTTAGATGTTATTTCATGGTTTTCTTTGCATTTTGTTGTTGTTTTACTTCAAACAGAACAGGACTGGCAGGGTAACATCTGAGAGAATTTTTATTTGGCAGAGAGAGCTGGGAGTGAAGTCAGTCAGCAGTGCCCTTGGCCATAACAGTAAAGTTATACACTGACTCTGACAGTCTGTGTGTAGATGATTCACAAACCTTGGTGCTTCTGAGTTCTGAAGTGCAGAGGTCAAAAAATCAAGTCATTCTCATTTAATATAATTCTAGCACATGTTTTGATTGAATGGATTAAAATACTAGTTTCAGTGGACTAAAATGCTAGTTTCAATGCACTGTTCTTTTTGCCATATTGATTCACATCCACTCTCCTCTTTCAGTGATCCCTCTACATAAGCACTATCCTACCTAATTTCTTCTAAACTGATCCTGAAACAAAAAGGAGATGGTCACTGTGCCTGAAACACTCCCTGTTCTGTTGACAGAGGAGAAACAGGAATATCCTCTTTGGCAGACGCTAAACATAATCCTCTCCCGGAGATGTCCACAGCACAGACAACACATAATGTAGCAGAGCAATGGGGCTTTGTCAGGACATTAACCCTTCATGTTACCCCAAATGCTGAGGGGCCTGACTGTGTAAAGTGCAGGAGGAAGAGCTCCTCAGGCGAGAACAGATCTTGCTTTTTGTTTGTTTGTTTTTCCCTGCTGCAGGCTGTGAAAGGGGTTTAAATGTATCTGCTGCAGAATGTTTTGGACTAACGTCCCCTTCAGTCCTGTTAGAGAGAAAGTTCATTCACTTTCAAAAACTTTGTGGTGAGTTTAATTTCCCGGGCTGGAGGCGTTCAGGCAGACTTACCTCGCCTCTTCCTCCTCTGTGCCCCAGCGTGTCCGTGATCTCCGGGGTGCGGGGCTGCCGCGACCCCGCTCTGGGGGCTCCGAACCGGACCGGGACCGCTGCTGCTCGCCCCCGGCCGCCGGAGCAGGAGGGAGATGGGNCCCCGGAACGCACCCTTTGGCCGCTGTGCACGGTGTGCCAGAGCGCCTTCGCACCCTTTCGAAAGAGCCAGAGGGGCAGCGGGCGAAGTCCTCAGCCTCGCCCATCCCGCCAGAGTTCCCGGGCGGCTGCGCTGCCCCGCCGCTCCCGCACCCCACCGGGACGGGGCTGCCATCTCGGCCACTGCCACCGGGACAGGGCTGCCAGCTCCTTCAGATTCCCGCGGGACGGGGCTGCCAATTCCGCCAGTGCCACGGGGACAGGGCTNCTATCCTACCTAATTTCTTCTAAACTGATCCTGAAACAAAAAGGAGATGGTCACTGTGCCTGAAACACTCCCTGTTCTGTTGACAGAGGAGAAACAGGAATATCCTCTTTGGCAGACGCTAAACATAATCCTCTCCCGGAGATGTCCACAGCACAGACAACACATAATGTAGCAGAGCAATGGGGCTTTGTCAGGACATTAACCCTTCATGTTACCCCAAATGCTGAGGGGCCTGACTGTGTAAAGTGCAGGAGGAAGAGCTCCTCAGGCGAGAACAGATCTTGCTTTTTGTTTGTTTGTTTTTCCCTGCTGCAGGCTGTGAAAGGGGTTTAAATGTATCTGCTGCAGAATGTTTTGGACTAACGTCCCCTTCAGTCCTGTTAGAGAGAAAGTTCATTCACTTTCAAAAACTTTGTGGTGAGTTTAATTTCCCGGGCTGGAGGCGTTCAGGCAGACTTACCTCGCCTCTTCCTCCTCTGTGCACCAGCGTGTCCGTGATCTCCGGGGTGCGGGGCTGCCGCGACCCCGCTCTGGGGGCTCCGAACCGGACCGGGACCGCTGCTGCTCGCCCCCGGCCGCCGGAGCAGGAGGGAGATGGGTCTGTCCCGGTCCCCTCCGCAGCACGGGGCACCCACAGGCCGCGTCTTTCTCAGCGCAGGCCAGGGAGGCCGCTCGAGTGTGGGGGCTGCCGCCGACCCTCGGCAGCCNGCTGCCAGCTCCTTCAGATTCCCGCGGGACGGGGCTGCCAATTCCGCCAGTGCCACGGGGACAGGGCTGCCAGCTCCCTCAATGCCACCGGGACAGGGCTGCCAGTTCGGCCAGTGTCACCGGGACGGGGCTGCCAGCTCCGCCGCGGAATTCCGGGGCTCGGGGCACACCCAGCCCCGCGCTGAGGCGACCCCACCCCACTCCTTCGCGGAGTGCCCCAACTTCTTCACCCCGCTCTTACTGAGGCGGAAAAAACGTTTTCCCCACCCTCGGCTGCTTTCCCGCGGGAGCGCTGGGAGCTGCAGCGGCTGCGAATGAAAGCCCAGGTGTCCCGCTCCCTGTCCCGCTCCGTGTCCCGCTCCCGTGTCCCGCTCCGTGTCGCGCTCCGTGTCGCGTTCTGTGACCATGTCCCCGCTCTGTGACCGTGCCTCGCTCTGTCCCCGGCGCTGACGGGAGGTATCCGTATGTGTTGAGCCCTGGGCGCAGTGCTCGAAGGCATCCCGGGAGAGTTGAGCTGGAATTGCTGTTGAAAGGTTTAATTGCGATCCTTACCTGTGCAATGCGTGTTTCCAGGAGAAAGTCTGGCTTTGGGAGTGACAGCAGCAAACGCGCTGTCCCGCTGGGCCTGTCTGTATTGACCGATTCCTCACCTCAGCAGTGAAGACTTTTGGGTTTGGTTGTATCACTGGTCACTGTGTGTTCAGTCATAACTCTGAACAGGCTCCTACTGGGTAGGCACAAGAACTAAAAATTCCACAATATAACCCAGATAAGTTACTTCCCTATTGGCTTTGTGCTTTGGATATCTTCAGTATATGCAAATACAGTGTGGGTTCATTGTAGACTAAACTGCATTAAAACGTGCTGGTGGTGAGAGTATCTCAAAATTCCCTGAGAAATGGCCAGGGACTGGTATTGTGTGAAGAAGAGTCGGTGCCACTGCTGGAGGGTAAACCCAGGAGTCTTGTTTACCTGTTAAGAATGCTCATGGCAGAACAAAACTTTTATTAGGAAGACAAACAAAGATTATTGTGACATCTTGTACTTTTTTCTGATATCATTTAAGGACAATGGTCTCTGCTGCAATATCGTTGATGTTGCTTGTAGATGCTGATTTTTTTTCCCCCAAGTCCTTCCTTATCACTCTTCTCAGAAGGTATTGAATCATTAATAATTTTCTAGCTTAATTACTTGTTAATGTTTTTGTTCTTAATCAGGTAAGAAGATAATGGACAGTCTCTGGGTGATTGGTTATTCACAGTCAAGCACCACACTCCAAACTTCTGAATAATGATTCATTAATGGAAAGGAGTAATTGTTCCCTGTGGAACTATGAGTAAATGTGCACTTGATATAAGTGGTCTTTAATCTTTGCAGTGATTAAGAATGCTTGAAAACAAACTGATGTGTATTTGCAGGGTTGAAAGAATTTTGTACACTTTCAATGCTGTTATTCAGTAAGCAAATAAAATGTTTATAGAAAATATACACTAAATATGTATAGAAGTTTCATGAAGTAACAGAGTAATTTCAGCGGTTAAGTAGGGGTAGATGTTGAACATAAAACTCTGTGTTCATTGTTTGGAAATGTGAAAAAAAATAGAGGTGTTTCCACTTCATTGTAAGGGCTTCTGCATTTCATGGGTTTGCAGACTAGAAATGGTGATATCTTATCCCTTTGTTACCAACTGAATCACACACATGGACTTTAAAATGAAATTTTGAGAATCCTGTGCAGGTGAATTTGCTATTTTTTAATGCATGAATATTTATCATTCTCAAGTCAGTATTCATTGCAAACTAAGCTGAAACTACTCATCGTTTTCTGTTGTAATATTTATCAGGTATGTTCAGCAGATTTTCCCCTGGATATTTGCAAAAAACTGTGAAAAAGAAATGTTTTGGTTATAGAGTTGCTTGAATGTTAAGATCCTGTTAAGATACAGAGGATTTCGGTCTTAGGTGACTTAGTCTATGGTGGCCTTGGCAAATTTTGCCTTTCTTCTTCCTTCTCTTAAGTTTTATACTTAGAGTAAGGCTGCACTTCAGGAATTAGTTATTTTGTAGTTCTTGCTCAGGGTCAAACTCTAAACAAAAAGGAAGAGAGGAGATGAGATGGTGACTGATGAAACATCAGGTTGCAGGGGGAGGGTACATTCCAGTAACACGGGAGGAATTGGCAGGTACAAGATTCAGACTGATATGCCTTGTTTCTTTCAAACTAGGGAAGAAAAAGAAGTAATTTAAGTAATCAACAACTCCAATTTTGATGATTAATCATTTTGCATTGCTTTTTAGCACACTTTCTGTGTAGGGACATTGGAAATGATAATTTCAATAATTCTGTGTGCATTTTCTCTAAATTCTATTAAAAACACATAAATTAATCCATAAATACCATATATTGATAAGTATTATTATGAAAACTGACGATAGCTTTTAGAGACTTGTTTCAAAGTGATTTTTTTTCTCTTTTAGAGCTCCTCACAATCAATTCAGTTGGAGGATGTGTTTTCTTCTTGCTGCTCTACTTGTGACTGCATCTCATTGCTGCAACAGCTTGTGCCATTTCAGAGGTAAAAATTCTCACCTTCCTGAGCTTTTGTATTCTGTAGTTTTGCTGCAAGCATCCTTTTAGATAAGATCATATAAAAAAGGAACCCTTCTAGATATTATTGCAATAGGAATGCTCTCAAGCAAGTTTGTTCAAGAAGCTCCAGTTTCAATATTTCAGTTCAAATCAGCCCTGTGCTGTTGAAGGCAGGTGCCTGACCAAACCAGGTTTGGTTGGTGTTGCAAGGGTGGTTGAGAAGTGCAGCCTCACTGCCCTCAGTGGAATGAAACTAGAAGATGTGCTGGCTGTATAAAATTGCAGCTAGGTCTTCTGGCTGTATTGTATTGATTTTCGTAAAAATAGGGAAAAAAGTAGACTCTACAATGGATAATGAAAAGCTAACAAGAGGTTTTGATGATAAGTACAGGGCAAGAAAAAATACTCCACTTCTGAATTCGTTGTCTTACCACTGAATAAAATAATTTATTACATAAGTAAAATACAAATAGTGACTGTAGGTTTAGTTTTTCATTTCATTTCTACACTAATGGTCACTTTTTAACACCTTCATCTCCTGGTAACAGAGTAGGAATATTACATTAAACCCAGGGCTGCACTCTTCAGCTGTTGCTTCTGTGTACACGTTTCTGGAATGAATCCTGCCTTAACAACTGTCACATGGTATTTTATACCTTAAGTTCCTGCATTGTGCAATTTCAATATACAGAACCTGTACAATATAAACACAGTCACTTTGGAGATGACAGTGGTACTCTGTATGCAGAATTCAATGCATACAGTTCAAAAGACAACAGGTAGCTGAAGTCAAAAGAATTCAGTCAGTTTTTTGTTTTTTTACAATATTTCCAGAAAAATCTCAGTTGAAGTAAATATTAATAAAATACAAAAAATACATATCAGCAGATCAATTTGTGTGCACTGGAAAAAAAGAGGGCATTTGGGGAAAGGAATCTTCAGAGCAGTTTCTACAGGTTCCTCTGCAGCACCCCCATTACCACACAAAGGCAGCTCGCTCCCGTAGCATCCTGACACCAAAACGCTGCCACTCCCTCTGGTAGATCCACAGCTCCTGGGTTGTGTCCAGACAGGCCAAAACTGCTCCTCCTTTCCAGGCAATTAAACGTGGATCCATATCCTAAATTCAAAGCACAGATTAGACACAATCATTGCTCTCCTTTCAGAGTTCTCCATAGTTCTCCCAGTATGCTATTTTTCCAACAGTATTCACCAGTTACAATCTGGTGGGGTAGGGAAGGAGGAAAGTTTTTCAGCATTATCCAGGTAAAAATAGTGAGATAAAAATTTTTAACTGATATGCAATATGCTTCAAGAAGTCACTTTTTGTTTTAAGATGCTTTCTAAGCACATCATGAAAATCTTGCCTTCAGTAATGGAGGCTCTGAAATAGACGGAAATATATTTACAAGTTTTGCCTGATTAATGCCAAATGAAAATTAATCTCAATGCCTGTTTTTCTGTTATCTTGATGGTACTAAAAAGTAAAAAAAAACCAATTCCTTGCTGAGGAGACAGCTTACCTTCATAGGCCAGTACTAACTGTTTCTTGAAGAACAGGGCCTTGAACTAATAAACTCTTCAGTGATCTGTACCAGCCACACTCTTGCTATGCCTCTAACTCCCTGTCTAACCAGCCAGTGCTGTGTGATAGGCTGAAAGCTCCCTTAAATCTCAGATTTTTTTTTTTACTCTGGGATTACTCTGGGATTTTGAAAGAATTTTTTTCTTTTAATCTTTTAAGGATCTCAACCAGTCATAGTTTACTACTCAGCTATCAGTTAACAGTTACCTTAGGCCTTGTGATGACCTCAACATTTTCAACAACTCTTCTGAAAGAAGGTGGCATTTTGTTGAGAATTCGGTGTTGAAGAAACTCCTGAGCTTTATGAAACATAAGTCCTCCTCCCACTACTAAGATGGAGCTGTACATCTTCTTTTTTGTATCATCAGATGCTGGAATGAATGAATATATAGAAATAGATCTGTTTTTTAAAGTTAATATGGCTTGTATTACAATTAAATTATTGCAAGTCAAACCAGATAGAAACTGATGTTTGCCTTTAAAATTATTTTTCTGTTCTTTGGACATGCAGCTCGAGCAGCATCAACAAAGATGCAAGCATAAGAAACAGTGTAGCAACTCTCCAGGTGATAAAATGTAGAGACATATCTTTCCTTGGTGAAATACAGGTCTATTTTATAGACTTGTACAAACGTAATTCTTACCACAGCAGTCGATACTATGAAGGATGGCTTTGTCCAGGCCCAGGGCTTTGCCTTCAAACTGAGAAATAGCAGTTTTCCTGGACATGTGTGCTGTTAAAGGTTCCTCTGAATCATTGCCAGGTATCATACAGTCACCCTGGGAAGATCCCAGTTCCACTTCTTGGGGGTAGATCCTCTCTGAAATGTCTGAAGATTGGCCTCTCAATTCTCCCTCAAATGCACCAGGCTTTGACATAGATTTTCTGTCAGCTGTAGCTTTTGCAGACTTAAAAATGAGAAAACAAGTTGAAATATGAAAAATGCAAAAAGCAGCAGGTTACAGAACAGTACAAAGACTTAGCTAAGCACCACTATACTTCCCTTCAGCTTTTTGCACAGCAAGGTTAAGCCCTGCATTATTACCTCATCTAACTTTTATTTTAATCTTCATGTTCCAAGCAAGGGCTTATTTTGAACTCCATCAGATTGATCAATCCCATAATAAGAAGACTTCTTAGACTTTAAAAATAGATACTTCTAATTAAAGAATTGCTTTGGCAGCTGTAACCACTTACTTTAAATTTATTCTTTAATACTTCCGACCAAGGTAATAACTCTGGTTTCTGAGATGAATTAATGAGTTAGTTACCAATTAAATGACAGTTTATGAAAAATAAAATCAGCAATCACACACCTGCTCCTGCTTACTTTGTGTGGCCAGTAGATAATGTTCATCATGAGGATCCTCAGGGTCACCTTGTGACCTGTGCTGCAAAATTGTCATTTTTTGTCCAACGATTCCAAAAGTTGCTGGATAAAACAGAGCCATGGGTGCCTGAAGAGAGATTTGGCATGGTTTTACCATAGTATTCCTTCTTTTGGCATTAACTGCAGGTAAAAGAAAGGTCTTATTCTAGTTTTCTCACAATTCAAAATTAAATAGAGGTGGGTTTTTTTCCAGGTAGTTTGACTAAAGTGTCTTCTTTTTCTTACAATTTAAAAAAACCCCAACAAATACACAAGTTTATTTACATATTTAGTATTGTATGATAAATAAGCATTCAAATGTGGTTTGTTACAAAACTACAAAATTCAACGGTGAGCTGAAAAACTGGCAAAATTAACATTAATGTTTTGCACTTGAAAGACAAAGCTACTTAGAAAGTCTTGTACATCCACCAGTGCTGCATTAGGCCCACTCATCTATATAGGAATTTATTTTATCTACAAACATGTTTTAAGAACAATCCATAAATCACATGGGCTTAGTAGCATTGGCCTGATACAAACTGAGGCTCTGAGTCTGCATGCTCAATATACTTGTAATTTAATTTAAAAATCACCTGTAATTTTTCATCCCCTAACCGGAACTGGTACAATAAAGCTGGAGAATCCGGATGCCGAATTTGGAACTCGTGATCTTGTAATCCAGAAATATCCTAAGGTCAGAAACAATGGAAACAACAACAACAAAAAAAGTAGCTTTTATATTTATCAAGCTCCATAATTTATTTAACTACAGAAAACAAAAAATAACAAAACTCTTCTAACAATGGGTTTTATTTACCATTTTACCATTATTACCATTTTCTAATATTTATTTATCCTTGAGTTTTTAAAAGTCTTTTCCATGCTGTATGATGTGCCAGACAGCTTTCTACATGCTTAAGACTGTACAATGAGCATTTTGCAGGAAGAGCAGACCTGCTGGCAGATCTTACAGAACTGAAGTTGAAAACCAGCAAGTATGCAAGTATCAGCTTCTTTCAGCAATAGGAACAAAGAAATGATCTTTCAAAGGGTTGGAATTCCTTTCAGCTAGAGGAAAAATAAACCAAGTTACAAACATTTCAAGTCTAAAGCTTCTACAGCTTTTGCTGGTATTCTCCTGAGTAAAAATATCTACAATCAACTCGGACTCACAAAAAGGCCCTCCAGCGTAACATTCTGTAAAGGAAGAAGATTTACTAGGATAACACATGATTTGCCCCATCTCACCTGATCTAGATGACAAAATGTCTCCTTTAGGTGCTGGAGCAGCAGGCAATCCAGCTTGTTAGTTAACTGGCAGTCTCTGTATGGGAATCCTGCTCGTTGCATAAGCCAGTAAAAGCACCTTGACACATCAGATCCTCCATATGCAAGGCACAGCCTAAAGCACAAAGAAAAAGATCTTTTCATGTAGTTGCTAAAATACTGGCCCACTGCAGTGATAGGGAGAGGAATGCTCAGGAGATTTTATACAAGCTGGGATCATGACTCGCAGAGTTTGCAGAATGCAGTATTAGTTCCGATCAATTCTGCCTGTTTTCTTCTTTTAAAGATAATACTTTAGGGTTCATATTGTAACAGTTGACTGTGTTAAATGCCTCAGAGTAAGAAACCCCCTATATTTACAGGAATTTTGTCTCCTTTTAAAAGTCTAATCTTTAGTAAGGATGCTTATAATAATTCTGCACACTCTAGGGTACCTGGTGTTGCGATGGGAAACACCATCTTCTACACAGCACACACTTGTCTTCTGATCTCCCACATCTACAATACAGGCACTGCTCAAACCACTCCCAAAGGTGGCACAGACAGACTCCTGGTGTACAATAATTCCTAGCAATACGAGAAAAAATTATATTAAATTCATGCGAAACGTTACAGTCGTGCTGCTGACATTTAAAGGACATTTTAATGTCTTTTAAAGATCTACAAAAAGCCTGACTCTGCACTGAAAGCCTGTATATTTAGCTAAGATGGGGTGCGGGTTACTCAGAGATTTTTTTGTTGGATAAGGCTTTAAAAGTCCTGAAAAAAGTTAAGAGCAGGGTCAAATGATCCATCTTCTACAAGATTAAAGGTATTCTCTCCACATTTTAATTATTTTTTTTAATCTGGTAGTGCAGGGTCTTGGCTACCAGATGTACATGAAGTGTTTTCCTAATTCTGTTTTTCGTTTTAATCAAATAGCATCAATCAGCATTTCAGATAAGGTCTTCAAATAGTTATCAAATATGGTCCAATTTCACCCTCTATTTTCCTTTCAATCCACCTTTATAGGGTACATTTGTATCATAACCCATATTTAAGCTTGGGAACTACCAGAAGTTCCAGTCTGTCCTTCCAGACAATCATGCATTTTAGAAATAATCAGACTTGCTACTTTTACCTCAGCTGAATGAGCAGCCCACAGCTGGGATGCATAACAGCAAACCAAAAAACTTGTTTCAATATCAGCCAACCCTTTTGCCCATTTAGAAGAGACAGTTACTTGAATGGCAAAAGATGAGGGTGCTAGTCCCAGCTAGCCTGGGACTGATGTGCAAAAATATGCCTTAAAATTAAAAAAAAAAAAGAAAAGAATGAAATCTTTATGCAATTAATCATAAAGTACTTGCTTTATTATGGTTTTTACCTGAGAAGCCCATCTTCATTAGGATCATATTTACCAGTTCTTTCACATGTTGTTTATTATAGATGTCTGGAATTAGTAAAATGCATCTGTAGTACTGAAGACAAGAACAGAAAATTATAGCCAGCTCTAAAGTAAAATTTGATATACAACTTATTAAAAAATAAAAATTTTAGGCAATTTAATACTTTAAAAAATGTGTTCAGAGTAAGTGACAAGAGTCTATAACCATTAAAATGTTTAAAAGTACATCAGGCATGAGACAAACACCTACTTTGCAAGGATAAGTAACTATACAAGTACTAGGCAATCCCTCCCCAGGTGCCTCCTTTACAGTCAACAAAAAAACCCCAGACAAAGACTAAGACTGTGAAATATCTCATAGGATTTCAAACATCCTTGTTAGAAGTTTTATCAACAGCTTTTGTCTTAAAGTCATGGATGAAATTCCAGGGTCTTGGGGACCCTGTTGACCAGCAGAAAGAAGATATTTATTAAGAAAAGCATCAGCTAGAGGCTACCAATAACAGCAAGTTGCTTCTCTTTTACAATAACCCTTAGAGAAGTGGATACAGCCCACACCACACAAATGTGCTGCTCACAGCTCACCTTTAGGTCTTTCAGAGGTATTTCCAGGTATTTTTGTATTGCATGTGACCATATGACTTCCAGGTCTGCCAGTACTGCAGTGAGGGAGCCACCAGGTCCTGCGTGGAGATTCAGCTGCCCTCTTCTAATGGGCCAATGGATATTATAACAGTCTAATGGATTAACATACAGTGCCTGAAATAAGAGATCACATTCTGGGTATTGCTTTTCCCCCCAAAAAATGTAACAAAATGAGTAACAACTGGGAAGAAAAGTATTTCAGAAGCAGATAAAAGAAGACCTGCAGAGCTCTGACTGATGTAACAGCAATACAGTGGATTTCTTTTTAACAGAACTTGATTATAAACCATTAAAATAATAAGACAGCAAGTACATAATTTAAATTGTTTGAATGTTCTTACCCACAGACATCTAGAGAACATAAAGATATAATTTCCATGACCTCTTATTAGAAACTAAAATTATTTAAACACTTTGAAGCCCACAAATACCAAGTTACTCAGCAGCACTTCCACGTAGTGATACTTTTATCAGTTTCTTGCCTTTTCTCTGAATTATGCCATATGGGCAAAGTTCTCACCCACTCCCTGCAAAAATCCTGATTTATAGCAGCAAGGGACCCAAGATGCTCATTAAGCAAATGGAGGGAACCCTCTTGTCTTGCTACATGATAACAAATACTCAGTTACTCCACAGTAAAGTTTCTCAGTTTTGCTTGGTTAGCTTCACACATCTTTCAGTACATACTAACTTATAGCAGACTGCAACTGATCAACAGCTGCATTAAAACCATGAAGCCTCATTCAGCAGGAAAATCAATCTTACCTCTTCTCCTACCAAAAATTCAGGATGATTTGATGTGTTTGTCCACTTGGCCCCAGAGCTGTGATCCAAAATGGCAGGCCTCATCTGTCTGTTGTATGACCTGGCCTGAAATGCAATCAAACCAAATCCTGGTGATAAATATTTTACCGGTCACTTTTATGCATGGAAGAAAAACAAAACACCCCTTTAAACCCAACCCTTGAGGAAACACTTAAAATCTTAATTTTCTCACATTTTCAGCGTTAGGTAACACAATTACACTTATCCATATCTGGTCTATAAAAGGGTATCTATTCTTGTCCACTGAAGCATAGCATCACACCCTGGGCTGCATGAATGAACAGTTTAAGAAGACTTTAAGAATGAGTTACCTGATCAGGTGACACTGGTATGCGCCTTGCTCCATTGGACATCTTTTTGGACCATATTGCTTGGTCCACCATTTTAAGGCCATTTTGTCTCTGCTCAGTACTTTCAGGTTTCTAAGGAAAACACCAAATATGCAATGTAAGTATTTTTAAACCATGTCTGTATACTGGTAATACGGAAGCAATTAGGGAACAATGACATAATTACTGTGGTTGACAAACTGTAGAAAGGACAGGTGTTTGCACAATGCAAAATGGACTTATGCTCATTTTTAAAGAAACTGTTTTTTATATTAGAGTTCCCAACACCTATTCATGTCAGCTTGAATCTTTTAGCTGCTTTTAGTGGCTACTGAACTTGATCTCTAGTGGTGTGCTGAGGTCATTATCTACTTAACTACAGACATATGAAGTAAGAGCAAAAATGTTTAAATAGATCTCAATTTCAAGGTGAGGTTTCATATTGGAGAGGTTAATTTAATTTTTACAGATTCAGATTACAAATAAGATTAATACGTATGTTTTTTGACCAGGCTGCCCTAAAATTACTTGCTGTGTTATCCAAGTCACAAATTAACTAGGAACCAACACATTCACAAATGGAGAACTCAGATTCTAATCCTAACTGGCATTCCATCAGAAGAAATAGTGAGTGTGGTATCAGACCATAGCACAGGGAAATCACTATGTACAAACCCTCAATTTATCATTTTTTTTAGATTTAGTTCATTGCAAACACATCAAATACAACGCAAACAGACTGGTGCAAGCCTACTGACTTCAGCAGGTAGCATCTACAGCCCTTAAAAGGATGAAAAAGTTTGACTGGAGAGGTATTCTCTAGAAAACCATGAAGGATGAGAGGGACACGTGCAGTGCACACCAACCCAACCCGCCCAGGGAGGCGATGGCTGTGGCTGTGGCTTACGCTGAGGCCGTCCCTGAGGAGCCAGCTGTCCCTGTAGGCCGCCTGGCCCTGCTGCTTGTGCCGCCGCGCGATCACGTGCGGGATGCCCGCGGGCAGCGTGTCCGTGGCCCGCCCGAGCCGCAGGGTGGTCGAGCCGGGATGGATCACCACGATGAAGTTGCTCTGTATTTGCTGAAAGCGGCACAAGGCGCACGGAGTCAGACCGAGCCCCCATGGCCACCTGAAGCCCTCCTGGCGTTTCCACCCCCCCCTCCGCAGGCCTTTAAAGGGCCGAGCCCGGCCCGGGCCCGCCCCGGCGGGGAGGGAGCAGCGCCCGGGCGGCCGCCGCTCGGCTCCGGCCTCACCTCCTGCAGGGACTCGGGCACGG